>SJXQ01011492.1:154113-294288 GCA_006408695.1 Aepyceros melampus
GTTCTTCTGTGTATTCTTGCCACCTCTTCTTAATATCTTCTGCTTCTGTTAGGTCCATACCATTTCTGTTCTTTATCGAGCCCATCTTTGCATGAAATGTTCCCTTGGTTTCTCTAATTTTCTTGAAGAGATCTCTAGTCTTTCCCATTCTGTTGTTTTCCTCTATTTCTTTGCATTGATCGCTGAGGAAGGCTTTCTTATCTCACCTTGCTATTCTTTGGAACTCTACATTCAGATGCTTATATCTTTCCTTTTCTCCTTTGCTTTTTGCTTCTCTTTGTTTCACAGCTATTTGTAAGGCCTCCTCAGACAGCCATTTTGCTTTTTTGCATTTCTTTTCCATGAGGATGTTCTTGATCCCTGTCACCTGTACAATGTCATGAACCTGCGTCCATAATTCATCAGACACTCTGTCTATCAGATCTAGTCCCTTAAATCTTTTTCTCACTTCCACTGTACAATCATAAGGGATTTGATTTAGGTCATACTTGAATGGTCTAGTGTTTTTCCCTACTTTCTTCAATTTAAGTCTGAATTTGGCAATAAGGAGTTCATGATCTGAGCCACAGTCAGCTCCCAGTCTTGTTTTTGTTGACTGTATAGAGCTTCTCCATCTTTGGCTGCAAAGAATATAATCAATCTGATTTCGGTGTTGACCATCTGGTGATGTCCATGTGTAGAGTCTTCTCTTGTGTTGTTGGAAGAGGGTGTTTGCTATGACAGTGCGTTCTCTTGGCAAAACTCTATTAGCCTTTGCCCTGCTTCATTCTGTACTCCAAGGCTGTACTCCAAGGTGTATATATTGATCTGAACCAGCTAATTACTCCCTGTCCCTCTGCCTCTGTTTTGGTTATCATGAGTTTCTTTTCTAAGTCTGTGAGGCTGTTTCTCTTTTGTAAAGAAGTTTGTTTGTATCCATATTTAGATTCCACCGGAAGTAACATCCTATACTTGTCACTTCTCTTAGCATAACTAGCTCCAGTTTCTTCCTGGGACTGGAAACGCCGTTATTCAGCCTTCTTTGCGTCTGAGTGCTGATGCACTGTGCACATGTGCCCCGTTTTCTGTCCTCACTAATCTGTCCCTGTGCTCTTAAGCTGCTGTCTTGGTTACTGTACCTAGTGCTGCCATGATCACTGGGTGAAGGTGTCTTTTTAAATTTTGGCTTTCTCTGGATCTATGCCGAGGTATGGGATTGCTGGGTCACTGGGTACTTTTATGTTTAGCTTTTTAAGAACCTCCATCATCTTCTTCCTAGTGGATGGGAGTACTGACTTCCATTCCCACCAACAGTGTAGGAGGGTTCCCTTTTCTCCACACCCTCTGCAGACTTTATTGTTGTAGGATTTTCAATGTGGCATTCGCATCAATGTGAGCTGATGCCTCATGGTACATTTGATTTGCCTTTCTCTAAGAACTAGTGATGCTGAGCATCATTTCATGTGCTTTATAGCCATCTCTATGACTTTTTTGGAAAAATGTGCATTTATTCTTTGGCTGATTTTTTATTTTTATTTTGCTATTGAGCTGTACTAGTGGTTTGTATGTGTTGAAGAGAAATTCCCTATAAGTATCTTTGTTTGCAAGATTTATTTTTTCTATTCTGAGGGTTGTCTTTTTCTTTCACTGACAGTTTCCTTTGCTGTGAAGATGCTTTTAATGTTTATTAGGTCCCATTTGTTTATTTTTGTTTCATTTTCATGATTCTACAAGGTGGATCAAAAAAGAACCTGCTGCATTTTTGTCAAGGCATGTACTCTTTCCCTCAAGAGTTTCATAATATCTGTCCTTTTATTTAGATCTTTAATCTGTTTGGAGTTTATTTTTGTGTATGGTGTTAGGGAGCATTCTAATTCCATTGCTAAGGAACCTGCCCGATGTCCTCTGTAGTGGTTGCTCCCAGTTTCCATTCCCAGCATCAGTGTAGGAGGGCTCCCTTCACTCTACACCCTCTCCAGCATGTATTGCGTGTAGTTTCCATCTATGGACGTCCTGACTGGTGTGAGACGATACCTTTTTGAAGTTTTGATTTGCATTTCTCTCATACTGAGCGATGTTGACATTTTTACATGTGATTTTTTTTTTAAAACAGTGGGAGTTAAACTTATTCAAATTGGCTTCTTGAACGCCTGCTCTGTTTTTAATATTTTTCTGTTGTCGTCCCCTAGGCCATTTCTTGAGGGCAGATGTTTTTTACTTACAGCCTCCAGGCCTAGTGACTATTAAGTGCCAATGAGCAAAGGCAAAATGGCTGTCTGGGGAGGCCTTACAAATAGCTGTGAAAAGAAGAGAAGTGAAAGGCAAAGGAGAAAAGGAATGATATGCCCATTTGAATGCAGAGTTCCAAAGAACAGCAAGGAGAGATAAGAAAGCCTTCCTCAGCGATCAATGCAAAGAAATAGAGGGAAAAAATAGAATGGGGAAGACTGGAGATCTCTTCAAGAAAATTAGAGATACCAAGGGAACATTTCATGCAAAGATGGGCACGATAAAGGACAGAAATGGTATGGACCTAACAGAAGCAGAAGATATTAAGAAGAGCTGGCGAGAATACATGGAAGAACTGTACAAAAAAGATCTTCATGACCAAGATAATCACAATGGTGTGATCACTCACCTAGAGCCAGACATCCTGGAATGTGAAGTCAAGTGGGCGTTAGGAAGCATCACTATGAACAAGGCTAGTGGAGGTGATGGGATTCCAGTTGAGCTATTTCAAATCCTGAAAGAAGATGCTGTGAAAGTGCTGCACTCAATATGCCAGAAATTTGGAAAACTCAGCAGTGGCCACAGGACTGGAAAAGGTCAGTTTTCATTCCAATCCCAAGGAAAGGCAATGAAAGAATGCTCAAACTACTGCACAATTGCACTGATATCACACGCTAGCAAAGTAATGCTCAAAATTCTCCAAGCCAGGCTTCAATAGTACATGGACTGTGAACTTCCAGATGTTCAAGCTGGTTTTAGAAAAGGCATAGGAACCAGAGATCAAATTGCCAACATCCGCTGGATCATTGAAAAAGCAAGAGTTCCAGAAAAACATCTGCTTTATTGATTATGCTGAAGCATTTGACTGTGTGGATCACAATAAACTGTGGAAAATTCTTCAAGAGATGGGAATACCAGAACACTTGACCTGCCTCTTGAGAAATCTGTATGCAGGTCAGGAAGGAACAGTTAGAACTGGACATGGAACAACAGGTTGGTTCCAAATAGGAAAAGGAGTACGTCAAGGCTGTATATTGTCACCCTGCTTATTTAACTTCTATGCAGAGTACATCATGAGAAATGCTGGGCTGGAAGAAGCACAAGCTGGAATCAAGATTGCCAGGAGAAATATCAATAACCTCAGATATGCAGATGACACCACCCTTATGGGAGAAAGTGAAGAAGAACTAAAGATCCTCTTGATGAAAGCGAAAGAGGAGAGTGAAAAAGTTGGCTTAAAGCTCAACGTTCAGAAAATGAAGATCATGGCATCCGATCTCATCACTTCATGGGAAATAGATGGGGAAATAGTGGAAACAGTGTCAGACTTTATTTTTCTGGGTTCCAAAATCACTGCAGATGGTGACTGCAGCCATGAAATTAAAAGACGCTTACTCCTTGGAAGAAAAGTTATGACCAACCTAGACAAAGCATTAAAAAGCAGAGACATTACTTTGCCAAAAAAGATCCGTCTAGTCAAAGCTATGGGTTTTTCAGTAGTTATGTATGGATATGAGAGTTGGACTGTGAAGAAGGCTGAGCGCTGAAGAATTGATGCTTTTAACTGTGGTGCTGGAGAGACTGTTGAGAGTCCCTTGAACTGCAAGGACATCCAACCAGTCCATCCTAAAGGAAATCAGTCCTGAATATTCATTGGGAGGACTGATGCTGAAGTTGAAACTCCAATACTTTGGCCACCTGACTCTTTTGAAAAGACCCTGATGCTTGGAAAGATTGAAGGCGGGAGGAGAAGGGGACAATAGAGGATGAGGTGGTTGGATGGCATCACCGAATCGATGAACATGAGTTTGAGTAAACAAACTCCGGGAGTTGGTGATGGACAGGGAAGCCTGGCATGCTGCAGTCCGTGGGGTTGCGAAGAGTTGGACACGACTGAGCAACTGAACTGAACTGAGCAAAGGGTTTTAAATTGTTGTTATGGGAAATGGCCACAAGGCGGCAGCATGTCTCTATGCCCCTACCCTGGTTACTGGGGGAACCAGAGCCTTAGGGAAAGTCCTGTTCTTGGATTGTCAGAGTGGAATGTGCCAGAAGAAGCACCCAAGGCTTGTCTCCCCTTCTTTCTTCCTTCCTTACTCTATCCCCTGGACACACCCCAATTACTGCAACACCACTCTGTGGAGGGTGCTTTCGGCATAGGTGGGGGGAGCCTTAGGAGGGAAGCTGGAGGAGGGAACCTCATCACCTGGAACCGTGGAACCCAGGGGGCTTTTCAAAGCTCTTCCAGCCCAGAGGCTCCACATCCTCTGGGTGCAATAGGTGTAGTTTCACCGCAGGAGGACCTGCCAGGATCTGGAGGTTGTGGGCTTGTGTAGAGGGGAACAGGCTCACCAGGTCCACGGGCAGGGCTCGTTGGCTGGCACATCCTCCCCAGCTCCCTCAGCCCCAAGACAGTCCATCCAAGGGACCCAGGCCTGCCCAGACTTCAGGGGTGTGGCAGCAGCCCAGGTCACTAAGGCCTGAAGGGAGTACAGTCAGCATTCTCTTTCTGTAGAGAGCATTCTCTTTTGTAATTTGTATTTTGTAATGGTGTAGAGTGACTTACAATGTTGTAGGGTTTATTTGTACAGCAACACGATCACTCATGCATAGCGATGCATAAATGTCCTGGTGATGCATAGTACATGTTCTTTTTTGGGTTCTCTTCCCATGTGGTTTATTATGCAGTGTTGATTAGGGGTCCTCGTCCTATAGCGGGTTCTTGATTATTTTACAAAGAGTCGTGTGTTTATGTTCATCTCCACCTTCTCATTTCCTTTGCCCACCACCTTTCCCTTTTGGTAACCATAAGGTTGGAGAAGGAAATGGCAACCCACTCCAGTGTTCTTACCTGGAGAATCCCAGGGACGGGGGAGCCTGGTGGGCTGCCGTCTCTGGGGTCGCACAGAGTCGGACACGACTGAAGCGACTTAGCAGCAGCAGCAGCCGCAACCATAACGTGCTTTGCTATGTGAGGCCATTTCTTTTTGGTAAAAAAGTTCATTTGTATCCATTTTTAGAATCCACCTCCAAGAAATATCATATGATACTTATCTTCCTTTGTCTTACTTCACTTAGTGTGATCATCTCTACTTCTTTCCTTGTTGCTGGACGTGGCGTGATGTCACCCTTTTTATGGCTGAGCGATAACTGCTCTGAGTGCGTGTGCCCCATCTCGTTTACCCATCCATCTGTCCTTACCCCCTTAGGCTTCATCCATGTACTGGCTATTGTACACAGTGCTGCCGTGAACATTGGGGTGCACCTGTCTTTAAAATTATGGTTTTCTCTGGAGCTGTGCCCAGGACTGGGATTGCTGGGTCCTATGGCACTTCGCTTTAGTTTTTAATGACCCTTTGTCCTGTTCTCCGTGGATTTAATGACTTTCATTCCCACCAACAGAGAGGAGGGTTCTTTTTCCTCCATTCCCTCTACCAGCATTTATTGTCATAGATTTTCTTGCTGACCATTCTGCTGTGTGTGAGGTGATGGCACTTCTGATTCACAGCTCTCCAATACTTACAGATGCTGAGCACCTTTTCATGTGCTTCTTGGCCATCTCTATGTCGTCTGTGGGGAAAGGTCCATTTAAATCTTGTGTCCCTATTTGACTGGGTTGTTTTTTGATGTCAAGGTGCATAAGCTGTTCCTATGTTTTGGAGAGAAATTCCTCATGGGTGTCTCTGTTTGCACATATTAGTTTCATTATGGAGCTTGTCTTTTTGTTGTCTTTATGCTTTCCTCTGCTGTGCCAGCGCTTTTAAGGGGAATTAGGTCCCTTTTTAAAATTTTATTTATTTATTTATTTTTGTTTTATTTTTCATGATTCTAAGAGGTAGGTCAAAGAAAAACTTGCCGCATTTTATGGCAAAGTGTGTTCTGCTTTTTCCCTTAAGAATTTCATATTATCTGTCCTTTTATTTAGGTCTTTAATATATTTGGAGTTTATGTTTGTGTATTCTGTTAGGGAGTATTCTAATTTCATTCTCATACATTTCTTAAAAAACCTGCACACTCTTCTTCATAGTGGTTCCTACTAATTCACCTTTTCACTAACAGTGTGGGAGGGTTCCCTTTTCCCCTCACTTTCTCCAGAATTTATTGTTTGTCAACTTTTGGACAACAGTCTTTGTTAACCACGTGAGGAAATATCTCATTGTAGGTTTGATTTGCATGAGTCTAATATTTAGCGATGTGGACATCTTTTCGTGTGATTCTTTTAAAGGGTGTGAGTTAAACTTACCTCTTGAAACTGGCCACTTGAACACCTGCCTTGTTTTGATTTTTTTTTTCAGTGACAGCTAGGACATTTCTTGAAGGTATTTTTTACCCTCGGCCCCTTGATCCTTGTGCATATTAATACCCAGCAGCTCTGGTTTTAGGACTTCACTGTAGCTCAAATGATAAAGAATCTGCCTGTGATGCGGGAGACCAGGGTTCAGTCCCCGGGTCGGGAAGATCCTCTGGGGAAGGGAGTGGCAATCCACTCCAGTACTCTTGCCTGGAGAATTCCATGGACAGAGAAGTCTGGCAGGCTATACAGTTCGTGGGGTCACAAAGAGGCAGACCCAACGGAGTGACTAACACACAAACCACTTTTCATGGTGTTGTTAAGCTAAAAGGCCACAAGGCGGCAGCACTTCCCATGCCCCACTCTTTTTTCCTGTAATTTCCTTGTTATTTTGTGTTGGAATATTGTTGATTTCTGATGTGTTTGTTTCAGTTATACACATACATGATTCAGTTATGCATAGATGTTTCTTCTCTTTGGGTTTGGTTTCACGTATAGGTGATTACAGTGTGCGCATCAACGTTCCTATGCTATTCAGCAGCTACTTTTTGATCATCTATTTGATAGCTTATTTAACTTATATGCAGGGTACATCATGAGAAACGCTGGGCTGGAAGAAACACAAGCTGGAATCAAGATTGCCGGGAGAAATATCAATAACCTCAGCTATGCAGATGACACCACCCTTATGGCAGAAAGTGAAGAGGAACTAAAAAGCCTCTTGATGAAAGTAAAAGAGGAGAGTGAAAAAGTTGGCTTAAAGCTCAACATTCAGAAAACGAAGATCATGGCATCTGGTCCCATCACTTCATGGGAAATAGATGGGGAAACAGTGGAAACAGTGTCAGACTTTATTTTTTTGGGCTCCAAAATCACTGCAGATGGTGACTGCAGCCATGAAATTAAAAGACACTTACTCCTTGGAAGAAAAGTTATGACCAACCTAGATAGTATATTCAAAAGCAGAGACATTACTTTGCCGACTAAGGTCCATCTAGTCAAGGCTATGGTTTTTCCTGTGGTCATGTATGGATGTGAGAGTTGGACTGTGAAGAAGGCTGAGCGCCGAAGAATTGATGCGTTTGAACTGTGGTATTGGAGAAGACTCTTGAGAGTCCTTTGGACTGCAAGGAGATCCAACCTGTCCATTCTGAAGGAGATCAACCTTTGGATTTCTTTGGAAGGAATGATGCTAAAGCTGAAGCTCCAGTACTTCGGCCACCTCATGGGAAGAGTTGACTCATTGGAAAAGACCCTGATGCTGGGAGGGATTAGGGGCAGGAGGAGAAGGGGACGACCGAGGATGAGATGGCTGGATGGCATCAAGGACTCAATGGACGTGAGTCTGAGTGAACTCTGGGAGTTGGTGATGGACGGGAGGCCTGGCGTGCTGCGATTCATGGGGTCACCAAGAGTTGGACACGACTGAGCAACTGAACTCAACTGTGTATGTGTTAATTCCGAACTCTTAATTTCTCTCACTTGTTTCTGAAGGTTGGGGGCTCGGCAGAGGGCAACAGGCACTCTAGGTTCCTTGTGGAGATACACTGCCTGTGACATGCTCCCGGCTCCCTCAGCCCCAGGACACTCCAGCCTTGGTACCCAAGCCAATCATGCTCTGGGGATGTGACATCAGCTCAGGTCACTATGGCCTCAGGGGAATAGAATCAACATATTTTTCTGTTTTTACCCTACACTTTGAACAGAAGTTAATTACAATCTTGTGGGATTTTTTTGTTTTTTTTTTTCTTTTCAATCTACTGCATCTTGATTTTCTTGGTGACCAGAAGTTTCTTATCTAAATCTGTGAGGCTGTGTCTCTTTAGGAAATAACTTCATTTGTATCCATTTTTAGGTTACACCTAGAGGTGATATCACACGATACTTGTCTCTCTCTGTCTCCTTTACTTCACTCGGAATGATCACCTCTACTTTACTTCCTGTGGCTGGACTTGGCATCATTTCCTACTTCCTTATTGTTGAGAAATATTGCATTGTGTACATGTGCCCATTTTCTGTTTCCATTCAGCTGTAATTTCTACATTTAGCTTGCTTCCCAGACTTGACTATTGTACCTTGCTGAGCCAAGATTGCAGCAGTTCCCGTGTCTTTAAATTTTTTAAAAAACTTTCTTTGGGTTTATGCCCAGCTGTGGGACTGCTGGGTCCTAAGGTACTCGTGTTGCAGTGAAAAGGGAATAAAGAGGAATTTGTTGCAGTAAAAAGAAAAAAAAAAAAAGATTGTGATGAGTTTTTCTCTTTCCCCTTCCTGAGAACAAAGAAGATAAAGAGAATAGTGAGCAGACCTGAATATTCCTAGTGTTTTGGTTTTTTTTTTTTAGCCTTTCCTAGCTCTGCATGTCTGTAACTAAGTTTGCTTTCCTGCCCTTTTACTCTTATGAGCTACACTTTGCACCTATTTAAAGTCTCCTCTATACTGGGAACAAATCATACTAAGAATAATCAGTCTAATAACACTAGAAAACTAGGCCGGGTGCCTTATGGACAATGCCAGTATATAGTTTTCCTACAAAATAATGGTTGGTATGGAACAAACTAAGTCAGATGACTTAGGTATATATCGGGTTATACATAGTGGAAATTCTTGACTTTAGTTCTTACTGATGACCTTATTATTATTGCTAGCTATATTGTTTTCTATATTGCCTGTTTCAAAAGTGTTGTCCCGAGCCAGAGTGAAGTAAGTCAGAAAAACACCAATACAGTATATTAACACATATGTATGGAATTTAGAAAGATGGTAACAAGACCCTATATGCAAGGCAGCAAGAGACACAGATGTAGAAACAGACTTTCGGACATTGTGGGAGAAGGCAAGGGTGGGATGATGTGAGAGAATAGCATCGAAGCATGTGTATTACCATATGTAAAATAGATGACCAGTGCAAGTTCGATGCATGAAGCAGGGCACTCAAAGGCGGTGCTCTGGGACAACATCCCCAAAGAAGGATGGGTGGGGAGGGAGGTGGGAGGAGGCTTCAGAATTGGGAGGGGCACATGTACACCAGTGGCTGATTCACGTTGTTGTATGGCAAAAACCACCACAATATTGTAATTACACTCCATTAAAATAAATAATCTAAAAAAAATTTTAAGTGTTGTCCCTTACATTACCAAATGTGTGACAAAAATGGTCATGTAATGTCCCCAAACTATGGACAGATTCATGACCCTGAAGGGGCTCTGCCATCTACCTCTACAAAGATTAAATCACAGCCACTGAAGCTGGTGACCTTCAACACTCTCTGAAAGGAGTTCAGGGTGGAAATTAGGAATGAGGCACTCTGTGCTCTGAAAAGAAAAAAAAAAACAACAACTGCATAAGAGGCCTTCAGATAGTTAGACACTTTGGGGAGGAGATTTTTATGACCCCTGATTCTTGTATCTTCTCAAACCTAGGAAATACTAACATCACCGACAGTGACAGCCGCTTTGGCTATTAAGAAAAAAATTTACAGTTAAAGTCAAAATAGAGTAGCTGTGGAAATAACAAGGTGACATTATGGTGTGATTTCAGATAAGTCCTGCATTGTTGAGAACTTGAGTTTTCTGGGCTGTGTCAGAGTTAGGATGCCATCAGCCATTCTGAAAACCAAGTCTGCTACAGCAGGTGACTACAATCTTACTTTTTTAAAGGTCTCTTATAACTGTTATATGTTTCAGTTCAGTAGCTCAGTCATATCCGACTCTTTGCGACCCCATGAATTGCAGCACACCAGGCCTCCCTGTCCATCACCAACTCCCGGAGTTCACTCAAACTCATGCCCATCGAGTCCGTGATGCCATCCAGCCGTCTCATCCTCGGTCGTCCCCTTCTCCTCCTGCCCCCAATCTCTCCCAGCATCAGAGTCTTTTCCAATGAGTCAACTCTTCGCATGAGGTGGCCAAAGTACTGGAGTTTCAGCTTTAGCATCATTCCTTCCAAAGAAATCCCAGGGTTGATCTCCTTCAGAATGGACAGGTTGGATCTCCTTGCAGTCTGAGGGACTCTTAAGAGTCTTCTCCAACACCACAGTTCAAAAGCATCAATTCTTCAGCGCTCGGCTTTCTTCACAATCCAACTCTCATATCCATACATGACCACTGGAGAAACCATAGCCTTGACTAGACAGACCTTAGTCGGCAAAGTAATGTCTCTGTTTTTGAATATACTATCTAGGTTGGTCATAACTTTTCTTCCAAGGAGTAAGTGTCTTTTAATTTCATGGCTGCATTCACCATCTGCAGTGATTCTGGAGCCCCCAAACATAAAGTCTGACACTGTTTCCCCATCTATTTCCCATGGAGTGATGGGACCGGATGCCATGATCTTCGTTTTCTGAATGTTGAGCTTTAAGCCAACTTTTTCACTCTCCTCTTTCACTTTCATCAAGAGGCTTTTTAGTTCCTCTTCACTTTCTGCCATAAGGGTGGTGTTATCTGCATATCTGAGGTTATTGATATTTCTCCCAGCAATCTTGATTCCAGCTTGTGCTTCTTCCAGTCCAGCATTTCTCATGATGTACTCTGCATAGAAGTTAAGTAAGCAGGGTGACAATATACAGCCTTGACATACTCCTTTTCCTATTTGGAACCAGTCTGTTATTCCATGTCCATGTTTAGACAAGGAAATTGCTCTGGATCATATGTTGACAAGAAAAGAAAAAGTGTAATGACCAATAGCCACACTAAAGGATTAAAGGTTAAGATCCACACAGATAAACCTAGACGACTGGCTACCTGGTGGCTTGTACCAGTTCCCTGGAAGTGTTAAGTCTAAATTAGGATTCAGGTTCAATTTCAGGCTTAATTTTTTCTAATTTGTCTATTAATGTTCTAGGTGGCCAAAGTACTGGAGCTTCAACTTCAGCATCATTCCCTCCAAAGAAATCCCAGGGTTGATCTCCTTCAAATGGACAGGTTGGATCTCCTTGCAGTCTGAGGGACTCTTAAGAGTCTTCTCCAACACCACAGTTCAAAAGCATCAATTCTTCAGCGCTCGGCTTTCTTCACAATCCAACTCTCATATCCATACATGACCACTGGAGAAACCATAGCCTTGACTAGACAGACCTTAGTCGGCAAAGTAATGTCTCTGTTTTTGAATATACTATCTAGGTTGGTCATAACTTTTCTTCCAAGGAGTAAGTGTCTTTTAATTTCATGGCTGCATTCACCATCTGCAGTGATTCTGGAGCCCCCAAACATAAAGTCTGACACTGTTTCCCCATCTATTTCCCATGGAGTGATGGGACCGGATGCCATGATCTTCGTTTTCTGAATGTTGAGCTTTAAGCCAACTTTTTCACTCTCCTCTTTCACTTTCATCAAGAGGCTTTTTAGTTCCTCTTCACTTTCTGCCATAAGGGTGGTGTTATCTGCATATCTGAGGTTATTGATATTTCTCCCAGCAATCTTGATTCCAGCTTGTGCTTCTTCCAGTCCAGCATTTCTCATGATGTACTCTGCATAGAAGTTAAGTAAGCAGGGTGACAATATACAGCCTTGACATACTCCTTTTCCTATTTGGAACCAGTCTGTTATTCCATGTCCATGTTTAGACAAGGAAATTGCTCTGGATCATATGTTGACAAGAAAAGAAAAAGTGTAATGACCAATAGCCACACTAAAGGATTAAAGGTTAAGATCCACACAGATAAACCTAGACGACTGGCTACCTGGTGGCTTGTACCAGTTCCCTGGAAGTGTTAAGTCTAAATTAGGATTCAGGTTCAATTTCAGGCTTAATTTTTTCTAATTTGTCTATTAATGTTCAGGTTGTTATTCCTCCATTTCTGAGTCCAAATGGCTCCATCCCTTTGGACAGGATGACCCAAGCACTGACACTATTTGGACCACAATCAAAATCGTCATCAAACATATCTTGGTTCTTATTCTTTCTTTGACCCCTAGTTACAATAACTCTTTTACTGTCTATGGCCTCTGTTTTCTTAAACTACCTGTTAAGACTTGTCTCCTCCTGATAACAACAGATTTACATCAAGATAATAATGATGCGGAGAGAAAACACATGCCCCCAAAGAGATTACAGCCGCTCCTCTGAACAGATCCTGTGGCACTAACCACAAAAGTCACTCTGCTGCTGCTGCTAAGTCGCTTCAGTCGTGTCCGACTCTGTGCGACCCCACAGACGGCAGCCCACCAGGCTTCCTCGTCCCTGGGATTCTCCAGGCAAGAACACTGGAGTGGGTTGCCATTTCCTTCTCCAATGCATGAAAGTTTAAAGTGAAAGGGAAGTCGCTCAGTTATGTCCAACTCTTAGCAACCCCACAGACTGCAGCCCACCAGGCTCCTCCATCCATGGGAGTTTCCAGGCAAGAGTACTGGAGTGGGTTGCCAGTGCCTTCTCTGAAAAGTCACTCTGAGGCCCCTTAATAAAACAGGGCAAGGGCTCCATGACTCTGATTAGATAGGGTCTCTGAGTCCCAGGTCAGCATTCAAGAAGTTACAAAAGATTGACCTTCTGTCCCTCATCACCCCTCATCTCTCAGGGAAAATTTGAAATAGGAGATAGATGGGCCCCTGGGCTGAACAGCTAGTGATTGTCAAATAGAGCAAAACTGAGGTTTTTTCCTCAGCTAGACAAGAACAAGAATGACACCTATTTCCCTTTCTCCACTGATATGGAGGAAATAAAATGATGGGGGAATTTGTTGCAGTGAAAAGGAAAAAAAAAGAGTGAGATTTTTTTCTTTTCTTTCCTGAGAACTAAGAAGATAAAGAGAACAGTGAGCAGGCCTGTGCATCCCTATCTTTTTTTACTTTCAGTTCAGTTCAGTCACTCAGTCGTGTTGGGCTCTTTGCGACCACATGGACTACAGCACACCAGGCTTCCCTGTCCATCATCAACTCTGGAGCTTGCTCAAACTCAACTCCATCACGGTGGTGATGCCATCCAACCATCTCATCCTCTGTCGTTCCCTTCTCCTCCTGCTTCAATCTTAGCCTCAGGATCTTTTCCAATGAGTCAGTTCTTCTCATCAGGTGGCCAAAGCATTTTTACTTTAGTTACTCCTAACTCTGCATGTCTGTAACTTAGTTTGCTTTTCTGCCCCTAACTCTGCAGGAGCTACATGTCACACCTATAGTCCTTTGCTTACCCTTACAACACCCTTCCCCTTGCAGTTACACATCAGATAGAAGGCTGCAGAGACCTGGAACTGCTAGACTCAATCACTGGGTTACTGATGCCAGCCTATGACTGTTTTTGAGAAGATTCTAACACATCTGTCCCTCCTCACCAACCCCCCACTGCGATCCCTTGCCTTATATAAGCCCCTAGATTCCTTATGGGGGGAGGGAGGTTCTCGAAGCATGAGCCTGCTGTGTTCCCCTCTCCACCAGCTGAGGATTAAAGCCACCTTTCTATTTCCTCCAAGTTCTGACTCCATATTTTTTTATTCAGCTTTGGTGGACAGAGAAAGCCAAGATTTTGGCCAGCAACACTTGTATCTTATTATTAAGTGACCCTCTACACATTCTCCTAAGTATCATTGTGAACAACAGTGCAGGAGGGTCACTTTCTCTCCACCACATCTCTAGCATTTATTCTTTAAGATGTTTAGAGGCGGCCAATCTGATGAATGTGAGTGCTTACCTCATTGGACTTTTGATTTGCATTTCTCTAGCCATTAGAAGAGGAAAAATTAAAATTTTTACATAACCGCCTGCTCTTTCTGCCTCTGTAAATTAGCTTGCTCCTTGCAAAGTCTAGATCACGTAGGTCTCAGAAAGTGGGGACTCACAATGCTATAAACTGGAGCTATTCTCACTCACCCTTGTCCTACTTTTGCAATTGCCCTAGCCGCTACAAACCCGCAAACCCACTTAATCATGCCTGTCCTTGTATAAAAACTCTGTAACCCCTTTGTTTGGGGCTCAGAGCTTGGAGTTAACTCCTCTGGGCCTGCCAGCATAATAAGTTGAATTCTCCAACTCTGTGAGTGTGGTGCTTGGTTCTGGAGTACTGATTTCTGCAACGTTTCTGGGGGCCCCAGTGAGATTCAACCACGCTGGTCCCCTGAGCCCCGGGAATAGTCACTCGGCCAGGTCGGAGCTGAGGAGCCCCAAGCCGAACGAGGAGGCGCGCCCCCTGATGGTATTCCGGGTTCTTTTTCCAGCTGGCGTTCTGACTCTCCGGATGGCTGAGCCGTGGCTGGACTCGTTGGAGGGATGATGGACCTGCTCACCACGAACAGCCACAGGGTAAGGTAAGGCCCCAGGGCCGGTCCCCAGGCAGAAACCTACCCCAGCGGGTAGAAGTGGGGACTGGTCACCTCCCTGGGCTCCCAGGAAGGGAGCATCAGACAGGGAGAGCTGGGGACTCGCTGTGATAACCTCTGAGGGCTTGTGTATGCACGATTGTCTTGCCGATTGGAAGAAGTGAAAGTGAGCGCCACAGTCTTCGGACTACGGAGCCTGAGAAGGTCCAAAACCTGCACTTCTGTGACTGAAAGGTGGTGCCTTTCAGAAGGCTCACAAGGCTGAAAGGTGGTGCCGGTCTCTGGGCATTTGATCCCTCCCTGTGAGGCTGGTCCGGGTCAGGGGTTTATATCAACCTGCCAGTGCTGAGAGGATTTTAAATCTCCCTCAAGAGAGGGGCCAGGAGGACAAAAAATGAACGTGGGTCAGTGTGCGGCCTGACTTGCTTGCACTTCAGGCTCGATTGTGTGGCTTCGTGGCTTTCGTAGCTTCGGAGTGCGAGTGCGCCTTAGCTTGCGGTTCCTGGTGACGTCGTAAGGCTCAAGGTGGTGTCTGCCTCTGGGGGACCCAGTCCCTGCCCGCAAGACAGATCCACATCAGGGGTTTATACCGATCTGCCAGTGCTAAGAGGCGCCTAAGTTCCCCCCGGGGAGGCAGCTAAGCAGGAGCCTGAATGGTCTCCTCTTTTGACGGGGCACCCACCCTTGTTTTTCTTTGCGCCACTGACTCAGGGCAGGATACACAGGGAGGGAGAAATTATTCAGTTCAGTTCAGTCCTCAGTCGTGTTCGACTCTTTGTGACCCCATGGACTGCAGCATGCCAGGCCTCCCTGTGCATCACCAACTCCCAGAGTTTACTCAAACTCATGTCCATTGAATCAGAGAAATTTTGGGTTACTGGTTATTCTTCTGTCAACCGACTCCTTGAGCTGACATCTAAGAGATTAGGGTTTCCTCAAAACCCTGCCAGGTAGATAACATTTGTCAACATGGGGGGAAATTGTTGTAAGCCAACAGTTTTAGATTGCATGATAAAGAACTTTAAGAAAGGCTTTGTAGATTACGGACTCAAGACGACCCCCAGGAAGCGTCATAACTTATGTGAGCGCCATTAGCCATCCTTTGACGTTAGATGGCCGCCAGAGGGCACTCTCGACCTGCCCACTGTCCAAGCAGTACACCAGGTAGTCACTGAGACTCCATAGCGTCCAGATGAGTTTCCATACATAGACTCTTGGCTTCTAATAGCACAGACCCTGCCCCTATGGGCAAGATTTTGCACGAACAGACAGGGACAGAGTAGGGTATTTGTGGCCCAACCACTCAGAAAAAGTGAAACAGAATGCAGCCCGGCTAGCAGCAGCATTGAGGGGCTCAGATCCAGTGGAACAGACTGTTCCCTCGTGGAAAGGGAAAGCTAAGAAGAGACCACCACTACGCTATGACTGGTGCGCCCATTGCAAAGAGACCAGACACTGGAGGAATGAGTGCCCCCATCACAGAGGGACATCTAAAGGGTCGAAGAAGTTCAGTCAACCCAACAAAGAAAGGTACCAGCCTGAGCAGGCTGTCCAAAACCTTATCAGCTGTCCAAAACCTTATCAGCCTGGCTGGGGCAGACAGACTAGGGAAGACCTGGCTCCCTGATCCTGGGCCCCTGGGAGCCCAGGGTCACTATGAAAGTAGGGAGGCAATCGATGACTTTTATAGTCGATGTTGGAGCTGAACACTCCATGGTAACCACACCTGTGGCTCCCCTCACAGGCTGAACAGCACCTATAGTTGGGGTCACAGGGGAATGGCAGCCTGCTCATTTTGCAAGGCCTGTTCATGTCAGCTATGCGGCCGTCTGGTGACTCATGAATTTCTGTACTTACCAGAATGCCCCATTCCCTTGCTGGGTAAAGACTTACTGACAAATCTGGGGGCACAAATCACCTCGGCCCCCAGAAAGCCTGTGAATCTCCCCTTGGGGAGCCAATCAGCTCTGAGGATGGCTGTGACCGTACCCAGGGAAGATGAATGGTGTCTCTATTCCTCAGGGAGGGAACAAATAAATCCCCCCAGCCTGCTAAAAGAATTCCCTGATGTCTGGACAGAGAAGAGCCCCCCAGATTTGGCCAAAAACCACACCCCCATTGTGGTGGACCTGAGCCACAAGCCACTCCTGTTAGACAAAAACAAATATCCAGCACTGTGGGAGGCATGCCTGGGAGTTTGGGACCACATCCAGCGTCTACAAGATGCTGAGATCCTAATTGTCAGTCTCCTTGGAACATCTCTTACCAGTCAAAAAACCTGAAGGGAACTGCTATCACCCCATCCAGAACCTCCGTGCGGTCAACAGTGCAGTGATCGCCATCCATCCAGTGGTCCCAAGTCTCTGCACTCTCTCGAATCTCTTACCCATTCAGGCAATCTGGTTCAAATGCCTCGATCTCAAAGTCACTTTCTTCTGCCTCTGGCTGTCACCAGCCAAGCAGCCATTGTTTGCCTCTGAATGGGAAGACCCACACACTGGGAGAAGACACTGGACTCGACTGCCACAAGGCTTCAGAAACTCACCTAGCCTGTTTGGTGAAGCCCTGGTCGCGGACCCTGCTGCCTTTCCCAGAGAAACTTTAAACTGCACTCTACCCCAGTACTTGGACAACCTGTTGCTAGCCAGCCTCGCCCAAGGGGACTGCTGGAGAGGCACCAAAGCCTTGTTGGCCCTACTGTCCACCACAGGGTACAAGGTGTCATGGAAAAAGGCTCAGATCTGTAGACACGAGGTCAAGTACCTGGGGTTTGTAATCTCAAAAGGGCATCAGGCACTTGACATGAGAGGAAGCAAGCCATCTGTTCAATACCTCAGCCGAACACCAAGAAAGAAGTCCATGAGTTCCTCGGGGCTGCCAGATTCTGCCGAACCTGGATACCAGGTTTCTCTGAGATTGCCAAGCGTTTGTTTAAAACCACAGCAGGGTCTGGTAAAGACCCCCTAGAGTGGGAACTTGAACAGAAAAGGCCTTCGAGGAGATAAAGAGACTCTTGACCCACGCTCCAGCATTAGGACTGCTGGATGTGACACAGGACTTCAACCTCTTTGCAGGTGAGAAAAGTCACACTGTCCTGGGGGTCCTCACACAAACAGCTGGGCCATGGCAGCGCCCAGTCATGTACCTGTCCAAACGACTGGATCCAGTGGCCACGGGATGGCCACCAGGCCTCTGGGCATTAGCCGCCACTGTGGTTTTGGTCAGAGAAGCAGGTAAACTTACACTGCTGCTGCTGCTGCTGCTAAGTCGTTTCAGTCGTGTCCGACTCTGTGCGACACCATAGATGGCAGCCCACCAAGCTCCGCCGTCCCTGGGATTCTTCAGGCAAGAACACTGGAGTGGGTTGCCATTTCCTTCTCCATTGCATGAAAGTGAAAAGTCAAAGTGAAGTCGCTCAGTCGTGTCCGACTCTTGGCGACCCCATGGACTGTAGCCCACCAGGCTCCACTGTCCATGGGATTTTCCAGGCCAGAGTACTGGAGTGGGGTGCCGTTGCCTTCTTCGAAGCTTACACTAGGGCAAATATAAATGTAAAGGTTGCCCATGCTGTTACTGCCCTGATGAACAGCCAGGGACATAAGTGGCTAACCAACTCCAGGATGACTCACTATCAAGGAAACCAAAAACCCACAGGTCCAACTTGAGACTGCGGACATTGAACCCCGCCACTTTTTTACCTACGGAAGCAGGAACCCCAATCATAACTGTGAGGAGGTCATAGATGAGATTTACTCGAACAGGCTGGACCTGACGGACATTCCTTTCCAGAATCCAGAACTTGAACTGTTCACTGATGGAAGCGTTTCATCCAAGACGGGCAGTGCAAAGCAGGCTCTGCCATAGCAACAACTGACGAGAGAGTGAAGGCCGAGGCCTTGCCACAAGGGTGGTCAGCACAGCGGGCTGAGCTGTGGGCACTTGCCCAGGTGGATGCCGAAGGGAAGCGAGTCAACATCTATACTGGTTCAAGCTATGCCTTTGCTACTTCACATGTACATGGAGCCATTTATAAAGAAAGGGGACCGTTGACAGCAGGAGGAAAGGAGATTAAAAACAAAAAAGAAATCCTTCAGCTGTTAGGAGCAGTCTGGAAGCCTTTCCAAGTGGCAGTCATCCATTGTAAAGGCCATCAGGGAGGAACTGATCCAATCAGCAAAGAAAATTAGTTGGCTGACCAGGCAGCCAAGGAGGCGGCGACTCAACCGAGCCCCACAGTGGGCCCCGAGGCAATCTTTAATATCCTCTTGACACCAGAATTGCCTCCGTCCCCAAGGTACACCAAGGAAGAAGATCAATGGGCTCTAAATGAGGGAAGAATAAAAGAAAAAGAGGGCTGGAGGAAGCTCCCAGACCAAAGACTCTTTATCCCCAGCAATATAGCAGTCCAGCTGGTAAAACAACATCATAAGACAACTCATTTAGGAAAAACTGTGCTGGAGAGTTTACTGAGCTGAATGAAATAGTATATTTCATTCCTAAGCTCCCAACCCTGTGTGCCCAGATCAGGGCTAGATGTGTGATTTGTGTACCAAACAACACCAGCCAAAGACCAAGACCCAACCCAGGAGTGCAGGCAGTTGGGATGCTGCCCTTTGAAGATCAAGAAGTGGACTTTACTGAAGTCAAGCCCTATAGTGAAGTGAAGTCACTCAGTCGTGTCCAACTATTTGCGACCCCATGGACACCAGGCATGGTGTCCATGGACTCCTCCGTCCATGGGATTTTCTAGGCAAGAGTACTGGAGTGAGTTGCCATTTCTTTCTCCAGGGAATCTTCCCAATCAGGGATCAAACCCAGGTCTCCTGCATTGTAGACAGACGGTTACCGTCTGAGCCACCAGGGAAGCTCTATAGGGGCTTTAAGTATTTACTTGTGGTAGTCTGCACCTACTCAGAATGGACTGAAACCTACCCCACATGCACTGAACGGGCACAAGAAGGGGCCAAGGCCTCACTAAGAGACATAATCCCGAGATATGGGTTGCCTCTTTCCATAGGGTCTGACAATGGGCCAGCTTTTGTGTCTGAGATAATCCAAACTTTATCCAGGACACAGAGAATCAGATGGAAGCTTCACACTACTTACAGGCCACAGAGCTCAGGGAAGGTTGAATGCATGAATCGGACTGTCGAGACTACATTAGCTAAACTCTGTCAGAAGACCCAGTTATCTTGGGTCGACATGTTACCCCTAGTCTCACTCCAAGCCTTATGCATCCCGAAGTCCTAAGGCTAGTCTCTCTTTGAGATCTTATATGGGAGAACGGCCCCAGTGATAGGAAAACTCAAAACTAGCTGAACTGGAGATGTCCCAACACCTCCTGGCCCTAGGAAAAGTCCTCCACCGTATCGCCCGAGAAACCTTAGAAAGGACACCTATTCCTTTGGGCAATTGGGTTCATCCCTATCAGCAGGAGATGAGGTGTGGGTTAAGGAATGGAAACTCCTCTGGGCCCACCAGCGTAATAAACCTAAGTTCTCCAACTCTCCGAGTGTGGTGCTTGGTTTCTCGAGTACTGGTTTCTGCAACATTGCTAGAAACAACTCTAAGCAGTTTACATTTAACCTCAGAACAATCCTATGAAGTGAGTATTTTGTGCATGAGAAAGCAGATGCACCAAGGGATGACAGCTTTCCCAAGGTCATTCAACAGGGAAATGGTGAATTTACTAAAAGATGTGGAACCCCTGAATATCAGAGCATTGTATTATGTTCATGCTCATTACAAACTTGAGGCCAACAGTCCTAGGAAGGCAGAAACTGATATCCAGCGTGACCTTATGGGCCTTCCCGTGGCAGATCCTTTCCCCGTATTCTCTCCTTTAGCTTCTCTCTGAAGTACGCAGTAATAGTATTTGATGCACATTTCCTGAGACCTTTTACAGATGTCAACCCCACACACACCAAATGGGAAGTGTTAACTACTCAGTGCCCATAAACGCCAAACTTCCTGGAGCCTAAAGATTGATAACGGTAACCCCTGTGACACCGCCTTGTTACCTCACCATTGACCACTCCGGGAACTGGGCGTGAGTTGAATACTTACCCTGTAACCGCCCCCCTCACCTAGCCTTTAAAAACATTTTCTTGAAATCCTTTGAGGAGTTTGGGGTGGTGGTTCTCCTTGCATAACCCTCTGAAAAACCTTTCTCTCCTCCAGACTCCAACATTTTGGTTTGTTTGGCCTCAGTGTGCACTGGGCCCAGGAATTTGCATTTGGTAATAGTAGTAGAGTCATGTCATTTTATGAATGTGAAACTGATACTCTGAGAGAAGAAATAACTTGCCTAAAATCACATCACCAGGAAAGGTTGGGATGTAACTCAAACTCACATTTGAATGATTCATAGCCCCATGCTCCTAATTGCTCTATTGTACTGCAGAAAGGCCAAGACATCTATAAAGGGGATTCAACTTGCTCCACAGAACTTAGCAGCACAGAATTAGTGAGTTATAGGAAAACTGAAATCCCTTCACATGAAGAAAAATGGATCACAGCAGTGTGAGTGCCCCTCAGGGCTCACATAAGGTCTCATGTTGGTCTCACCGTAAGACCAGTGCTGACAGGTCTTCTGTTGAGGCTGATGAAGAGGAGATTTTTGCATCATGAAAAGGTTCCATCAAGGACCTCTGAGGTCCTCTCTAACCTCCAGACTCAATGATTCACATGGCTAAAGCCCCTGTCCCTTTAATTCCTGGGAGATTTATTCTTTGTGCTTTACACTTCTTACATTAAAATTGAGAAACAGTAATGAGTGAGAACACAAAACTCATTTTGACTTTTCTCTATTTTTACATCTAAAGAATTGGAGTTCAGTTTAGGTGATCTGAAAAATATAAGGAACTAGCCTTCAGTGTTTGATTCTCCAGGAGTTAATCTTAGTAGAAGTCACTTTTGAATTCAGCAAGGATGTTTCATTTTTCAGCTGCCAATGAGTTGATCTCTGTGGCAGACAGATTGAGTTGTGAGCAGCATATTTGTATGGTCCAATGCAGACTGTGTATGCTTAGCTTGGGTATAAGGTTTTGTACTTGCTACAGATGAATTCCTTTAAAGACTTTTTACAAATTTGACTCAAATAAGACATCTTTGGCTAAGGCTTTGGATCTTTTTTTTTTTTTTTTTTAAGGCTTTGGATCTTAAACACCTGATTCACTTCTTCTGTTAAATAATTTAAACATTCCAAGAACTGTCATCCTATTCAGCTCAATGACCTGAGCATACCATGCTTTGAACATCATGCTTCTTTCTTTTTCAATAACAGTTTATTTTGTCTGCCAAACTCATAAGAAGGATTATTTCCAACAAAGGATAAAAGCTGAGAAAAAGAGTAGTTGACAATTTGCATGTGTTCAGCTCAGCTCAGTGTCTCCCCTTCTTCCCCTATGCAAGCTGAACTCAATCCTTCCAGACATGTAGGTCCAAGAAAAATAACACCGGTCTCCAGAGAAATATGTAATTCTCAGAAAAAATAGAAGCCATCGGATGGAAATGTTCTCATCTTCCATCTACGAAATCCATAAACTCTACTGCGGCAGTGCCTCTCCTCTTTCTGCCTCTTAGAGTTGAGGACGAAGTCCTCATATATATATCATGTATATCATGTCCTGATATACATGAAAGGCCCACTCCTCTATTTGAGCTACGAGCCTCAAGCCTTTTATCCCTCTAACGGACCCATCGACACCATCGTTCTCTTCCCGTCCTATATCTCCATCACCCCCACCTTGGTATAGTGAACAGGAATGTTTCCTACCATTGGAGTAAACAAGAGTCAAGCCATTAGCTACTATGGCTGCTTCCCAACCCTGTTCCCAGGATGCACCATGAGTGGAATTCAGGATAGAGAAAAATAGGAAGCTTTATGTGCTTTGGATACTGAACCTAGAAGTTCAAATGCACATCTAAGGAATAATTTCAATGACCTCAGATTCTTGCATCTTCCCTTACATACAAAAGCACTAAAATAATTAACTTGAGATGTCTGGTTTTGTGATTAACAGTAATCTTTTGATATCTGACTACAAGGATGTTTTCCTGGCAAAAAACTCCAACACATCCTGGTTCATCCCTTATCTCTTTGGAAGAGTTATCACAGCTGAGAAGCTGTCTCCTGAGCATAATCCTCACTTAGTAAGGTCCCTGAATAAAACTTAGCTTGCAGCTTTTAAGTTGTGCATTTTTCTTCAGTTGAGAGTTTACATTAAACAAATGCTCTAGTCTCTATCGTCTTTGAAAAAAGAAAACACGGTATACTGCACATTGCCTCAAAACTTGTCCTATTTCTTCTCTCCTCTTCACAGTCAGTCTTCAAAAACATCTGAGTTGTCTACATGAGGTGTTGCCATTTCCTCTCACCCCCATTTCCTCTTCAATCCACCCTAAGCTGGCCTCACCATCACAACCCCACAAAATGAGCTCTTACCAAAGGCACTAGGGGCCCCAGTGTTCCTCGATCCAATGACTACATTTTATTTTATTTTTTCTTTTAAACGTTTTTAATTGGTTAAAGTAAAAATAATGCAATGTATTTTGGAGTGTATAGTATACTTAGAAGTTCAGTTCAGTTCTGTTGCTCAGTCATGTCTGACCCTTTAAGACCCCATGGACTGCAGCACACCAAGCTTCCCTGTCCATCACCAACTCCCAGAATTTACTCAAACTCATGTCCATTGAGTCGGTGATGCCAACCAACCATCTCATCCTCTGTCGTCTCCTTCTCCTCCTGCCTTCAATCTTTCCCAGCATCAGTGTCTTTTCCAATGAGTCAGTTCTTTGCATCAGGTGGCCAAACTCCAAAATTGGAGTTTCAGCTTCAGCATCAGTTCTTCCAATGACTGATTAAGGACTGATTTCCTTTAGGATTGACTGGTTTGATCTCCTTGCAGTCCAAGGGACTCTCAAGTCTTCTCAACACCACAGTTCAAAAGCATCAGTTTTTTGGCGCTAAGCTTTCTTTGTGATCCAACTCTCACAATACATGACTGCTTTGACCATACAGACTTGTCGGCAAAGTAAGGTCTCTGCTTTTTAATATGCTCTCCAAGTTTATCATAGCTTTTCTTCCAAGGAGCAAACATCTTTTAATTTCATGGCTGCAGTCACCATCTGCAGTGATTTTGGAGCCCCCCAAAATAAAGTCTGACACTGTTTCCACTGTTTCCCCATCTGTTTGCCATGAAGTGATGGGACCAGATGCCATGATCTTTGTTTTTTGAATGTTGAGTTTTAAGCCAGCTTTTTCACTCTCCTCTTTCACTTTCATCAATAGGCTCTTTAGTTCTTCTTTGCTTTCTGCTATAAGGGTGATGTAATCTGCATCTCTGATGTCACTGATATTTCTCTGGACAATCTTAATTCCAGCTTGTGATTCATCCAGCCTGGCATTTCACATGATGTACTGTACATATAAGTTAAATAAACAGGGTGACAATATTCAGCCTTGATGTATTCCTTTCCCAATTTTAACCAGTCCGTGGTTCCATGTCCTGTTCTAACTGTTGCTTCTTGACCTGCATATGGATTTCTCAGGAGGCAGGTAAGCAAGAGAATTCCAGAAAAACATCTGCTTCTGCTTCATTAACTACACTAAAGCCTTTGACTGTGTGGATCACAGCAAACTGTGGAAAATTCTTCAAGAGATGGGAATACCAGAGCAATGACTACGTTTTAATTCCCACTTCACCTGGCCTTTAGAAGCATTTGCCATTTTTCTTAAAAAGCTCTCTATCCATGCTTATGTGACTGAATGTTCTTCTAGTTTTCCTATGATCTCTCAATCTCTGCCTTTTAGGTGTGCCATCTTCTCCACCCAGCTTTACATAGCAGAGTTCTTCAGGGTTTAGCCCTGACTCTTGATCTTTTTATATTTCTTCCTTGGGATCTCTCTCTCTTCCAAGATGTCAAACACAATGCAAATATAGTCACAGCTATTTGTTCGCCATAATTCCTCAGCACCTACTCTCCATCATTTTTGCTTAATTAACGAACTTGAAACCAGAAGTGCTGGGTTCATCATAGAGAAAGGAAGAGCAAGTGACAGGGAGTAAAACACAGGGATTAAAGATGTAATCTTTGGGGTCAGAGCTTTATTCATAACCCAATTCTTGTCTGTGATTTTGGACAAATTAATTTTTCCCCTTATTTCTAAAATAGAGCTAAATGTGATACCGATGATGGATTTTTCTGAGAATGAAATAAATACTAGAATTAAAATTTCATAAAGGCATATCTTTATGTTTTTTTGTTCAGTGAATAATATATAGATCACTTAGAGTCTAGTTTGGTCAGTAAGCTATACCTGAACATCAAATCCAGCCCACCATGTATTTTTACATGACTAAGAATGTTTTTTACATTTTTAAATAGTTGAGGGAAAGCAAGTAGAATATGTGATCGAGACGGTATGTGGCTTGCAAAGTCTAAAACATTTACTGTTTACTGAAGCTGAGTCCCCCTAAAACTGTTGCGAGCGCTGCTCCAGGTCTTTGCTCAAAAATCATCAACCAACACCCCACCCCCACCTTTAACAGGAGCGCATGCATGCTAAGTTGCTTTAGTCATTTGCGACCCTATGGACTGTAGCCCGCCAGACTCGTCTGTCCTTGGGATTCTCCAGGCAAGAATCCTAGAATGGGTTGCCATGCCCTCCTGCAGGGGATCTTTCCAGTCCAGGGATTGAACCTGCATCTCTTAGGTCTCCTACATTGGCAGGCAGGTTCTTTAACACTACTGCCACCTGGGAAGCCCTTAGCAGGAGTATCCTTCCTTAAAATCTGCCAACGCCTCTTCACCCTTTAGCAGGAGTTAACATAAAGTGCTTGCAGTACACTTATAAAGTATTTTTAATATTGCCTCTGTGTACAGTACTAAACATGTATGCCTGGATCTTACAGGAAACCAATTTGGAACCTCTGATTTATAACAATTTCCCTTATTTGGTAGTTAGGAGACCAGGCCATCACAGAAGAAGGTACTTCATGACTGAAGTCATGAAGCTAGTCACTGATGGAGCCCTAATAGAAACCCAGGACTCCAAGCTGATAGGCCAGCGCTCTGACCTCTTTATCAAACCTCTGCAGATTTCCTTCTAATCCAACCGTGCCAAAACTCTGGAGTGGGCCAAGCATAAGAACTGTTTTTCCAAAGCTCCTCAGATGATTCTGGTGATCAGGAGATCTGCAAACATGGCTGCAAACTGTGCCATTGGCACACCAGTAAACTTTAGTCAGCCAGGTTCCTCTGAAGGAGAAATTTGGAAAGAAAGTTGAAATTTCTATGAAGGCATTATTTAATTAATTCTTATTGCATTCTCACATAGAAGATGTACATATATATGTTGGGACTGAAAAGCAGTTTTTCACCGAGCCCCTAAATTCTGTCTTACTGCTGTACTAAAAGGAAGAAAATAAAAGGAGAAGATGTTTAAATACTGATAATGATTGAGCAGTAGTGGAATGGGGATAACATGAGCACCAGGATTGGAACTGGACAGGCCAGATGAATTTCATCTCTATCAGTTACTAATAGTATAGCCTTAGACATCTCACTTTGTATTTCTGGATCTCAAATTCTCTACCCACCAAGTGAAGACGGAAATGCCTATCAGGCGAAATAATTACAAATTTCAAAGATAAAACAGTCAGTTCTGGATTACCTTGCCAGAGAGTTCAGGGACAGTAGGAGCCTCCTCCAGAGAACCAGGTAAATGTGCAGCTTCTGTTCTCCCACTGAGGAGAATCAATACAGGGAGGGCAGTACAGCCTTATCAGCCCCTGGCCAGCAACCAAACCCAGCCACAAAGGAAAAGACAGCCCAGGCTTATGTGGTACCTTAACCACTTCTGATGCTCACACTGATGACTTCAGCTCAGGTGTCAATAACTGACTCTAGGAATTTGTTAGCCATGAGTTGGAGCTACCTATGAATGTCTACTGGCACATCCTACCTGTAACTGTAGAGCTGACCTTAGTCACAAGCACTTTGCACAGGGCCTGACATACAGGGGCAGCCATAATGATAGTGATAATGATTATATGACTGTGGCATAGTGATTTACAGTCCCACTCTAGAGCCTGACCAGCCAAGATGCAGCTATGTGACTTTGAATATTATTTCCAAATGTCTCTAAGTCTCAAATTCACCATCAGTGAAATGAAAGTAATAATAATATCTCCTGCTTTACATTATACTTATTAAATGAGCTGATATAGAAAAGGGTTTAACATAGTACCTGGTATATAATAGATATTCAGTAAACATCCCTCCAGTTGAGCTATTTCAAATCCTGAAAGATAATGCTGTGAAAGTGCTGCACTCAATATGCCAGAAAATTTGGAAAACTTAGCAGTGGTCACAGGACTGGAAAAGGTCAGTTTTCATTCCAATCCCAAAGAAAGACAATGCCAAAGAATGCTCAAACTACCACACAATTGTATTCATCTCACACGCTAGTAAAGTAATGCTCAAAATTCTCCAAGGAAAGCTTCAACAATACGTGAACCATTCAAGCTGGTTTTAGAAAAGGCAGAAGAGCCAGAGATCAAATTGTCAACATCTGCTCAGTTCAGTTCAGTCGCTCAGTCGTCTCCAACTCTTTGCAACCCCATAAATCGCAGCACGCCAGGCCTCCCTAATCTTTAGATATTCCAACTACCTGGTCTCTATTACAAAAACTCCTATATATCCTGGCTCCTCTCCTTTCCTCTTCAGAGCAGTCTCTCAGAAATATCTAACATGTTTTGTCTCAGGCTTAAGTCCTCAGTTTTGTCTGCCAAATAAAACATAACTCTCAACTTTTAGGTTATGCATTTTCTTTCAGTCAGCACAGTAATAGAGAAGGTATAAGACCTCAGGTATTCTGGCTGCAGTTTAGTATTTCGCTCCCCAGAAAAACAGAAGCCCCTCAGGGACAGGTCCACACTGGTAATGCCTATAGTAGAGCCTCAATATGTAGGTTACAGAAGGGAGAACAAATGGGTATATTGACTCATGCCCACAAGTCAATTTGCTTGGACTGTCAGGTCATAGCCCTTCCCATTATGAGCCAGTTGCCCTGGTGACTCGGAGAAGGCAATGGCAACCCACTCCAGTACTCTTGCCTGGAAAATCCCATGGACAGAGGAGCCTGGTGGGCTGCAGTCCATGGGGTTGCTAGGAGTTGGACATGACTGAGCGACTTCACTTTCAGTTTTCACTGTCATACACTGGAGAAGGCAATGGCAGCCCACTCCAGTATTCTTGCCTGGAGAATCCCAGGGTCAGGAGAGCCTGGTGGGCTGTCATCTATGGGGTCGCACCGAATCAGACACGACTGAAGCAACTTAGCAGCAGCAGCAGCCCTGGTGACTCAGACTCAGTCATAAAGAACACACCTGTCAATGCAAGAGACACAAGTTCTATCTCTGCGTCAAGAATATTCCTTGGAGAAGGAAATGGCAACCCACTTGAGTAATTATTGCCTGGGAAATCCCATGGACAGAGGAGCCTAGGGGGTTATAGACCATGGAATTGCAAAAGAGTCAGACATGACTTAACAACTAAACAACAAATATAATTAGATCTAGTGAATTGAAAGGAATGCATCCCTTTCAATGCAGTGACTAGAGTCAAATACTTAAGTGCCTTAGGCCAAAGCTTTTATCACCTTGCAATGTAAATTTCATAAAAGATCTTAGGAAGAATTTATATATAATTTGCTGAACCTTAAAGCCAACATTGAATTATTTTAGATTGAGTCCTGTTACATATTTGGTGTAAAGTATTACCCTGGAATTCAGAAATTTTATCCCCAGTCTTGTGCTTTCTTACTGTAGCAAGACCCAAACTGGATATTCTGTTCCTCTTGATAGCATTTTTCTCTCTGGTTCTTCCAGAAAAAAATACTGGGAAGAGGATTCAAGAATAAGAAATTTATTTGAAAGGTGATCCCAGGAAACACAGGTAGAGGAATTGAAAAGTAAGATAGAAAAGATGATGGAGGATTAGGACAGGGAGACCACCTTCTACCCCACAAAGTCATCAAAGATCATTTGAATGCTGAGCAACTTCCATAAAATAACTTCTGAACAGTGGCAGAGGACACCAGGCACCCAGAAAGGCAGCCCATTCTCTTCAAAAGGAGGTAGGACAAAATATAAAAGACAAAAAGAGAGACAAAAATGTTAGGGATGGATACCCTTCCTGAGGAGGGAGTTGTGAAGGAGGAGAAGTTTCCAAACAGCAGGAAATCCTCTCACTGGTGGGTCTGTGGGAAGTTTTGGAATCTCAGAGGGCAACATAACTGGGAGGGAAAAAAAAAAGCCCACAGAATACGCATCTAACTGGAACTGCCAGAGAAGTGGCCCAGACACTCATGTCTGCCACCAGCGAGCAGGGGCTGGACAGGGAGGCACAGGTTACATGCTTAGGATAAGGACCAGGCCTGAATGTCCTGAGGACAATCTGAGGGAGCTAACATGAGATAGCAACCCAAACTGTGGGACAGCCTGATAGAGAGAAAAAAGAGAGAGAGAGAAATTTCCTCCGAAAGGCTCTAACCTAAGGTGCAGCTTGGCCAGCTCAGAACAAAGGATTGAGTGAGCACCAAAGGAGAGCCAACTGGCTGCGGACTGGCCCTCCCCCCGCTGGAGGCAGAGGGGCAAGTGGGTGACAGCTAGAGCCAGAAGGCAGGGGGCAATCTTGGCCCTAGTGATGGCATCCTCCACCAAACTGTGAGCAGGCTCCCAGTTGCTAACCACGTCTTCCTGGGTTCCTGGATAGTTGATACCTACCAGGAGGGTTGTAGCCTGAGATCAGCTCCCCAGAGGTGACACACAGCACACCTGAGATGGTGCTCTCATGGCACACCCAGGAAACCAAGTGGCTGGGACTGGGAAGGTGATTAAGACTCACAGTCCACCTGGGACAGTGCACTCGCCAAGCACCTGGTCGCTTGAGCTGTTTGGACCTGGGAAGGGCAAAAAATGCACCCCCAACTGAGTCTTCCTTTGTGGAGTACCTGAGAACCTGAACCTGGGAAGTGCACGAAATACAGGGCCTGCTTGGACAGTTCCCCTGCAGAGCATCCTGGACCCTGAGCAGTGTAGATCCAGAAAGCTCACACCACTGTGAGCTGGGGCAAACCCAGTGTGGTCCATACACTGCAGTCACTCACCTCACACACCAGTGATATTTGTTTGCAGTGCTCCTTCCTCCTTAAAACACAACTGAGCAGATGAGCCTAAATAAGTGACCACATTCACCCCCTTGGGTCAGGATGGAAATTAGACACTGAAGAGACTTGCAAAAAGAGGAAGCCAAAGTAAACAAAGAGGGAACTGTTCTGCAAGTGACAGGTGCAACAGATTAAAACCCTGTAGTTAACATTGACTAAGCATTGGAACCTAGATAGCATATTCAAAAGCAGAGACATTACTTTGCCGACTAAGGTCCGTCTAGTCAAGGCTATGATTTTTCCTGTGGTCATGTATGGATGTGAGAGTTGGACTGTGAAGAAGGCTGAGCGCCGAAGAATTGATGCTTTTGAACTGTGGTGTTGGAGAAGACCCTTGGACTGCAAGGAGATCCAACCAGTCCATCCTGAAGGAGATCAGCCCTGGGATTTCTTTGGAAGGAATGATGCTAAAGCTGAAACTCCAGTACTCTGGCCACCTCATGCGAAGAGTTGACTCATTGGAAAAGACTCTGATGCTGGGAGGGATTGGGGGCAGGAGGACAAGGGGACGACAGAGGATGAGATGGCTGGATGGCATCACGGACTCGATGGGTGTGAGTCTGAGTGAACTCCGGGAGTTGGTGATGGACAGGGAGGCCTGGCGTGCTGCGATTCATGGGGTCGCAAAGAGTCGGACACGACTGAGCGACTGAACTGAAGCAGTGGAAGGGGCCTATAGACCTTGAGAAGAAATACAAGCTGGAACAAGGAACTATCTGAAACTGAACTGACCCCACACTGCCCACAACAGCTCCAGAGAAATTCCTAGATATATTTTTCTATTATCATTTAAAATTTAAAAAAACTTTAAAGTGCTTTATTACTTTTTTTCATTTTTATAACCTTTCAAAGGACCCAATTTTAAAAGCAAATTTCATATATATATTTTAAAATAATTTTTGTGATTGATTTAGTTTTGTAGTTTTAATATTGTATTTTTGAGAGTCTAACCTCTACTCTAGATTTTTAATCTTTGCTTTTCGGTATTTGTTATCAATTTTGTACCTTTAAGAATCTAATCTTCAGTATTCATTTTCACTTAGGAGTGTGATCACTTCCTTGATTGCTCTCCACCCTTTGACTCTCCCTTTTCTCTCCCAGGTCACCTCTATCTCCGCCCTCCCCCTTCTCTTCTCTACTTAACTGTGAATCTCTCTGGGTGTTCTGGGCTGTGGAGAACACTTAGGGAACTGATTACTGGCTAGATTGGTCTCTCCCCTTTTGATTCCCCCTCTTCTCCTCCTGATCACCTCTATCTCCCTCCTCCCTCTTCTCTTCTCCATGTAACTCTGTGAACCTCTCTGGGTATCCCTCACTGTGGAGAATTTTTTCACCATTAACCTAGGTGCTTTATCATCTGTGCTGTATGCGTGGAGAACTCTTGAGGCTACTGTAAGAATAAGACTGAAATCCAGAGGCAGGAGGCTTAAATCCAAAACTTGAGAACACCAGAGAACTCCTGATTCCAGGGAACATTAATAGACAAGAGTTCATCCAAATGCCTCCATACCTACACTGAAACCAAGCTCCACCCAAAAGCCAAAAGGTTCCAGAGCAAGACATACCACGCTAAATCTCCAGCAAAGCAGGAACACAGCCCTGAGCATTAAAAGACTGCCCAAAGCCATGTCAAACCCATAGACACCCCAAAACTCACTACTGGACTCTTCATTGCACTTCAGAGAGAATAGATCCAGCTCCACCCACCAAAACACAGACACAAGCTCCCCTGATCAGGAAACCTTGACAAGCCACTAGTCCAACCTCACTCACAGGGAGCAAGCTCCACAATAAAGAGGAACCACAAACTTCCAGCCTACAGAAAGGGTACCCCAAACACAGCAATCTAAACAAAATGAAAAGGTAGAGAAATTTCAGCAGGTAAAGGAACATGATAAATGCCCACCAAACCAAACAAAGAGGAGGACGTGGGGAGTCTACCTGAGAAAGAATTCAGAATAATAGTAAAGATGATCCAAAATCTTGAAAACAAAATGGAGTTACAGATAAATAAACTAGAGACAAGCCTTGAGAAGATGCAATAAATGTTTAACAAGGACCTAGAAGAAATTAAAAAAGAGTCAGTCAATAATAATGTACTGCTGCTGCTGCTGCTAAGTTGCTTCAGTCGTGTCCGACTCTGTGCGACCCCATAGATGGCAGCCCACCAGGCTCTCCCATCCCTGGGATTCTCCAGGCAAGAACACTGGAGTGGGTTGCCATTTCCTTCTCCAAATAATGCAATAACTCAGATCAATAGCACTCTGGAGGGAACCAACAGTAGAATAACTGAGGCAGAAGATAGGATAAGTGAGGCTGAAGATAGAATGGTGGAAATAAATGAGGCAGAGAGGAAGAAAGAAAAAAGAATTAAAAGAAATGAGAATAACTTCAGAGGCCTCTGGGACAAGATTAAAGGCCCCAACATTCAAATCATAGGAGTCTCAGAAGAAGACAAAAAGAAAGGACATGAGAAAATACTTGAGGAGATAATAGTTGAAAACTTCCCTAAAATGGGGAAGGAAATAGCCACTCAAGTCCAAGAAACCCAGAGAGTCCCAAACAGGATAAACCCGAGGCAAAACACCCCAAGACACATATTAATCAAATTAATGAAGATCAAACTCAAAGAACAAATATTAAAAGCATCAAGGGAAAAGTAACAAATGACACACAAGGGGATCCCCATAAGGATAACAGCTGATCTTTCAATAGGAACTCTTCAGGTAAGAAGGGATGGCAGGACACACTTAAAGTGATGAAAGAGAAAAACCTACAACTCAGATTACTATACCCAGCAAGGATCTCATCCAAATATGAGGGAGAAATCAAAAGCTTTACTGACAAGCAAAAGCTGAGAGAATTCAGCACCACAACACCAGCTATTCAATAAATCTAAAGGATCTTCTTTAGACAGGAAACAGAAAAGGTTTATAAACTCGAACCCAAAACAAATTAAATGGCAATGGGATCATCAGTTCAGTTCAGTTGCTCAGTCATGTCCGACTCTTTGCAACCCCATGAATCACAGCACGCCAGGCCTCCCTGTCCATCACCAACTCCCGGAGTTCACTCAGACTCACATCTATCGAGTCAGTGATGCCATCCAGCCATCTCATCCTCTGTCGTCCCCTTGTCCTCCTGCCCCCAATCCCTCCCAGCATCAGAGTCTTTTCTAATGAGTCAACTCTTCGCCTGAGGTGGCCAAAGTACTGGAGTTTCAGCTTTAGCATCATTCCTTCCAAAGAAATCCCAGGGTTGATCTCCTTCAGAATGGACTGGTTGGATCTGCTTGCAGTCCAAGGGACTCTAAAGAGTCTTCTCCAACACCACAGTTCAAAAGCATCAATTCTTTGGCACTCAGCCTTCTTCACAGTCCAAGTCTCACATCCATACATGACCACAGGAAAAACCATAGCCTTGACTAGACGGACCTTTGTTGGCAAAGTAATGTCTCTGCAATATGCTATCTAGGTTGGTCATAACTTTCCTTCCAAGGAGTAAGCATCTTTTAATTTCATGGCTGCAGTCACCATCTGCAGTGATTTTGGAGCCTCCCAAAAATAAAGTCTGACACTGTTTCCCCTGTTTCCCCATCTATCTCCCATGATGTGATGGGACCAGATGCCATGATCTTTGTTTTCTGAATGTTGAGCTTTAAGCCAACTTTTTCACTCTCCTCTTTCACTTTCATCAAGAGGCTTTTTAGTTCCTCTTCACTTTCTGCCATAAGGGTGGTGTCATCTGCATATCTGAGGTTATTGATATTTCTCCCAGCAATCTTAATTCCAGCTTGTGTTTCTTCCAGTCCAGCATTTCTCATGATGTACTCTGCATAAAAGTTAGATAAGCAGGGTGACAATATACAGCCTTGATGTACTCCTTTTCCTACTTATCAGTAATTACCTTAAATGTAATGTGTTGAATGCTCCAACCAAAAAACAAAGACTGGCTGAATGGATACAAAAACAAGACCCCTATATATGCCAAGATACCCACCTCAAACCAAGGGACATATACAGACTGAAAGTGAAGGGCTGGAAAATATATCTCATGCAAATGGAGACCAAAAGAATAGATTTTGAAATAAAGGCCATGAAAATAGACAAAGAAGGACATGACATAATGACCAAAGAATCAATCCAAGAAGAAGATATAACAATTATAAATATATATGCACCCAACATAGGAGCACTGCAATATGTAAGGCAAATGCTAACAAGTATGAAAGGGGAAATTAACAGTAACACAATAATAGTGGGACACTTTAATAGCCCACTCACACCTATGGATAGATCAACCAAACAGAAAATTAGCAAGGAAACACAAACTTTAAATGATAGGACCAGTTAGACCTAATTGATATCTATAGGACATTTCACCCCAAAAGAACGAATTTCACCTTTTTTCTCAAGTGCACATGGAACATTCTCCAGGATAGATCACATCCTGGGCCATAAATCTGGCCTTGGTAAGTTAAAAAAAAAGAAATCATTTCAAGTATCTTTTCTGATCATAACATGGTAAGATTAGATGTCAACTACAGGAGAAAAAAAACTATTAAAAATACAAATGTATGGAGGCTAAATAACACACTTCTGAATAACCAACAAATCACAGAGGAAATAAAAAGGAAATCAAAATATGCATAGAAACAAATGAAAATGAAAACAACCCAAAACCTATGGAATTCAGTAAAAGCAGTGTTAAGAGGAAGGTTCATAGCAATACAAGCTTTCCTCAAGAAACAAGAGAAAAATCAAATAAATAACCTAACTTTACACCTAAAGCAGCTAGAAAAAGAAGAAATGAAGAACCCCAGGGTTAGTAGAAGGAAAGAAATCATAAAAATCAGAGCAGAAAAAGGTGAAAAATAGACAAAGGAGACTATAGCAAAAATCAGCAAAACTACAAGCCGGTTCTTTGAGAAGATAAATTAACAAACCATTAGCCAGACTCATCAAAAAAAAAAAAAAAAAAGAGAGAGAGAGAGAGAAGAATCAAATCAACAAAGTTAGAAATTAAAATGGAGAAATCATAACAGACAACACAGAAATACAAAGGTGCATAAGAGACTACTATCAGCAACTATATGTCAATAAAATGGACAACTTGGAAGAAATGGATGAATTCTTAGAAAAGTATAACCTTCCAAAACTGAACCAGGGAGAAATAGAAAATTTAACAGACCCATCACAAGCACAGATATCAAAACTGTAATAAAAAATCTTCCAACAAACAAAAACCCAGGACCAGATGGCTTCACAGGTGAATTCTACCAAAAATTTAGAGAAGAGCTAACACCTGTCGTACTCAAACTCTTCCAGAAAATTGAAGAGGAAGGTTTGGAATGAACTGCCAAATTCATTCTATGAGGCCACCATCACCCTAATGCCAAAACCAGACAAAGATGCTGCAAAAAATAAAACTATAGGCCAATATCACTGAGGAACATAAATGCAAAAATCCTCAAGAAAATTCTAGTGAACAGAATCCAACAATATATTAAAGAAGATCATACATCATGACCAAGTGGGTTTTTCCCAGGGATGCAAGGATTCTTCAATATTTGCAAATCAATCAATGTGATACACCATATTAACAAATTGAAAGAGAAAATCCATATGATTATCTCAATAGATACAGAGAAAGCCTTTGACAAAATTCAACACCCATTTATGATAAAAGTCCTCCAGAAAGCAGGCATAGAAGGAACATACCTCAACATAATAAAAGCTATATATGATAAACCCACAGCAAACATTATCCTCAATGGTGAAAAATTGAAAGTGTTTCCCCTAAAGTCAGGAACAAGACATTGGTGTCCACTCTCACCACTACTATTCAACATAGTGTTGGAAGTTTTAGCCACAGCAATCAAAGAAGAAAAAGAAGTGAAAGGAATCCAGACTGGAAAAGAAGTAAAACTCTCACTGTTTGCAGATGACATGATCCTCTACAAGAAAACCCTAAAGACACCACCAGAAAATTACTAGAGCTGAACATAGTAAATGAACATAGTAAGTTTGCAGGATATAAAATTAATACACAGAAATCCCTTGCATTCCTATACACTAACAATGAGAAAACAGGGAAATTAAGGAAACAATTCCATTCACCATTGTGATGAAAAGAATAAAATACTTAGGAATAAATCTTCCTAAAGAAACAAAAGATCTCTATATAGAAAACTATATAACAGTGATGAAAGAAATCAAAGATGACACAAATAGATGGAGAAATATCCCATGTTCATGGGGAACAATCAACATAGTGAAAATGAGTATACTACCCAAAGCAACCTATACATTCAATGCAATCCCTATCCAGCTACCAACGGTATTTTTCAGAGAACTAGAACAAATAATTTCACAATTTATATGGAAATACCAAAAACCTTGAATAGCCAAAGCAATCTTGAGAAAGAAGAATGGAACTGGAGGAATCAACCTGCCTGGCTTCAGACTATACTACAAAACTACAGTCATCAGGACAGTACGGTACTGGCACAAACACAGAAATATATGTCAATGGAACAAAACAGAAAGCCCAGAGATAGATCCATGAACCTATAGACACCTTATCTTTGACAAAAGAAACAAAAATATACAGCGGAGAAAAGACAATCTCTTTAACAAGTGGTGCTGGGAAAATTGGTCAACCATCTGTAAAAGAACGAACCTAGAACACTTTCTAACACCGTACACAAAAATAAACTCAAAATGGATTAAAGATCTAAATGTAAGACCAGAAACTATAAAACTCCTAGAGGAAAACAATAGGCAAAACACTTTCTGATATAAATCACAGCAAGATCCCCCATGACCCACCTGTAAAAGCAAAAATAAACAAATGGGACCTAATTAAACTTAAAATCTTTTATACAACAAAGGAAACTATAAGCAAGGTGAAAAGACAGCCTTCAGAATGGGAGACAATAGTAGCAAATGAAGCAACTGACAAAGAATTAATCTCAAAAATATTAAGTAGCTCATGCAGCTCAATACCAGAAAAATAAATGACCCAGTCCAAAAATGGGCCAAAGAACTAGACATTTCAAACTAAAGAAGACATTCAGATAGCTAACAAACACATGAAAAGATGCTCAACATCACTCATTATCAGAGAAATGCAAATCAAAACCACAAGGAGGTACCATCTCATGCAGTCAGAAAGGCTGCTATCAAAAAGTCTACAAACAATAAATGCTGGAGAGGGTGCAGAGAAAAGGGAACACTGTTACACTGTTGGTGGGATTGCAAACTAGTACAGCCACTATGGAGAACAGTGTGGAGATTCCTTAAAAAACTGGAAATAGAATTGCCATATAACCCAGCAATCCTGCTGCTGGGCATACATAAGAACTGAAAGAGACACGTGTACCCCAGTGCTCATCGCAACACTGTTTACAATAGTTAGGACATGGAAGTAACCTAGATGTTATTGGAAGAATGGATAAGAAAGTTGTGTTATATATACACAATGGAATATTACTCAACTATGTGAAGTCAAGTGGGCCTTAGAAAGCATCACGACGAACAAAGCTAGTGGAGGTGATGGAATTCCCGTTGAGCTGTTTCAAATCCTGAAAGATGATGCTGTGAAAGTGCTGCACTCAATTTGCCAGCAAATCTGGAAAACTCAGCAGTGGCCACAGGACTGGAAAAGGTCAGTTTTCATCCCAATTCCAAAGAAAGGCAATGCCAAAGAATGCTCCAACTACCGCACAATTGCACTCATCTCACATGCTAGTAAAGTAATGCTCAAAATTCTCCAAGCCAGACTTCAGCAATATGTGAACCGTGAACTCCCTGATGTTCAAGCTGGTTTTAGAAAAGGCAGAGGAACCAGAGATCAAATTGCCAACATCCGCTGGATCATGGAAAAAGCAAGAGAGTTCCAGAAAAACATCTATTTCTGCTTTATTGATTATGCCAAAGCCTTTGACTGTGTGGATCACAGTAAACTGTGGAAAATTCTGAAAGAGATGGGAATACCAGACCACTTGACCTGCCTCTTGAGAAATCTGTATGCAGGTCAGGAAGCAACAGTTAGAACTGGACATGGAACAACAGACTGGTTCCAAATAGGAAAAGGAGTACGTCAAGGCTGTATATTGTCACCCTGCTTATTTAACTTATATGCAGAGTACATCATGAGAAATGCTGGACTGGAAGAAACACAAGCTGGAATCAAGATTGCTGGGAGAAATATCAATAATCTCAGATATGCAGATGACACCACCCTTATGGCAGAAAGTGAGGAGGAGCTAAAAAGCCTCTTGTTGAAAGTGAAAGAGGAGAGTGGAAAAGTTGGCTTGAAGCTCAACATTCAGAAAACGAAGATCATGGCATCTGGCCCCATCACTTCATGGGAAATAGATGGGGAAACAGTAGAAACAGTGTCAGACTTTGTTTTTTTGGGCTCCAAAATCACTGCAGATGGTGACTGCAGCCATGAAATTAAAAGGCGCTTACTCCTTGGAAGAAAAGTTATGACCAACCTAGATAGTATATTCAAAAGCAGAGACATTACTTTGCCGACTAAGGTCCGTCTAGTCAAGGCTATGGTTTTTCCTGTGGTCATGTATGGATGTGAGAGTTGGACTGTGAAGAAGGCTGAGCGCAGAAGAATTGATGCTTTTGAACTGTGGTGTTGGAGAAGACTCTTGAGAGTCCCTTGGACTGCAAGGAGATCCAACCAGTCCATTCTGAAGGAGATCAACCCTGGGATTTCTTTGGAAGGAATGATGCTAAAACTGAAGCTCCAGTACTTTGGGCACTTATGCGAAGAGTTGACTCATTGGAAAAGACCCTGATGCTGGGAGGGATTGGGGGCAGGAGGAGAAAGGGATGACCGAGGATGAGATGGCTGGATGGCATCACAGACTCAATGGACGTGAGTCTGAGTGAACTCCGGGAGTTGGTGATGGACAGGGAGGCCTGGCGTGCTGCGATTCATGGGGTCGCAAAGAGTCGGACACGACTGCGCGACTGAACTGAACTGATTAAATAGAATGAATTTGAATCAGTTCTAATGAGGTGGACGAAACTGGGACCTACCTATTATACAGAGTGAAGTAAGTCAGAGGAAAAACACCAACACAGTATATTAACGCATATATATATATGGAATTTAGAAAGACGGTAATGACATGAGACAGCAAAAGAGACACAGATATAAAGAACAGACTTTTGGACTCTGGGAGAAGGCGAGGGTGGGATGATTTGAGAAAATAGCATTGAAACATGTATATTACCACATGTGAAGCAGATGACCAGTCCAAGTTCAATGCGTGAAGCAGGGCACTCAAAGCGGTGAACTGGGTCAACCCAGAGGGGTAGGATGGGAAGGGGGGGGAGGTGGTTCGGGATGGGGGACACATATACACCCATGGCTGATTCAAGTCAATGTGTGGCAAAAACCACCACAGTATTAAGTAATTAGCCTCCAATTAAAATTAACTAATTAAAAAAAAAAGCTACAGCAGGACACAAGACATGAGGAGTGGTGGACAGCCCTATGGCTGAGGACTGGAGATGGCAGTGTGAAAACTGGAGAGGGCAGTATGAATACTGGAGACAGCAGTGTAAAAACCGGAAACAGCTCACAAACCCTGTCTTAAGTGACCCCCATTTCTGACTGCCACATGCATGACCTCCCAGCCCCTGAAAACTTTTGAGTTTGTATAACTCTACCTAGTAGTGTGAGAATCAGTTAGCAGAGGATGCAATAGGCAAGAGAGAAGGGAAGCCTGAACCAACGCAACAGCAGTGGGCCTAGATGGGAGGCCTGAATGAGACATTCAAAACAGAATGAATGGGATTAGGACAGAGGGACCTGGGAGGTGGGTCACTGGACAGACACAGACGGAAGTAATTTGGTTCTCTTGCTAATAACGTCACATCCCTGCAGAGCTATTCTTCCTGTTGTGCTAAGTGAAAGTTCAGAGTTGGAGACACGGCTCAGAGTTTTCTGCCTAAAGATGGTATTTGAAGTTGCTTTCATAGAGGTAACGAGCAAGAAAGCGGGTAACTAGAGGAAGAGTGCCAGTGACTACATGCAGCAGAAACAAGTTCCAACTCTTTGGACCTCCTACCACATATCCTTTCAGGAGATTCCTTTCTGTTTGCTGGCTAAGGGAGAGCTGTCTGAAGGGCAGAACCAGTGCAGCCCCAGAGACCCAGGAGCAGGGACTTGGATTACGCACCACCTTTGGAATGAGCAAATTCCTACCATTTTCATTCTTCAGTCACTCTGCTCAAAAACCAAGTTCTTGGGCTTTTGACCAAGTGTGTGTAGCAATATCTAGGAAAGCCTTCCTGAAATCATGGGAAAGAGGCCAATAATATTCCCATTTTACAGAAGAAAGTTAAGTGGTTGGGCCCAGATGACTTGGCAGGATCAGGGAGAACTCCAGTTCCCCTACCTCAAAAGTAGGTTGAGAAGCAATGCCACTTTCCTGGCCTGATGCTGGGGACATTTCCACAGGCCAGTGAAGGGCTCTATTTTATCAGAAGCATTATGACTTTTGTCTGCATATGTGCATTTTCACACAGTTAAACACTTATTACTTTGCATTTCTTTTTCTTCAAATTATTTTTTTATTTCTTATTGTCCTTGTATATGTCAATCTCAGGCCACATTTGGTCCTAGAAATTTAGACACTTTGAATTACATGCACAGTCCACAATCTCATCCAAATTAACATCTTTGACATGATTTGAAATATAGCTACATGTTTTGGAATATAACTTATCTTTAACATGATGATAATGTTTGAAATACTGTCAGAAAAAAAGTCCAGGCTGTATTTCTTAACCTGACTTGTATCACCAGTCTAGAACAGGAAACCAGAAATGACCATTGCCCCAAGACAGCATCCAATGTGAGAGAGTGGGAGGGGTCCCCTGAGCAAAACTGGGGCATTTTACCATGTGGTTTTAACACTCATGCAGAGACAACCATGCTGATACTAGGGGAGGGCACTGTCCGGAACTCATGTGTGACCATTCACTCAAGAAAGCAGTCTCAACAGATGATGACACAGAACCCAGACTGTCTTCTCCTTCCCATCTTCTGAAATCCATGCAGACAATGGGGAGATAAATGTAGAGCAAACACTTAGGGAATGGTTTTGGAACCATTGGGAACCATCCCTAGGAACAAGGTTCAGTGCAATGTTCAAGCAACTCATTTGTGACTTAAAAGTAAACACGCAAACAACCAACCTTGAGCTCAAAAACATTCTTGGAGAATTTAAAAATACCTCTTTCGGGTAAGAGGGATTTAAAAAAGTCTCTGTCTGGAGTCAGAACCCTGTCAGCACTCCCTGTGTACCACAGCCATCACTCCAGTGATAAAGAATGACCATCTCTGTGAGCCTGGGCTGCCTAATGGGGCCTGAGAGAGCAGCTTCTCAGTCAAGAAGACCAAGACAGGGAAACTTAATGAGCTAATGTTGTCAAAAGCTTTTTGAGCACTTTGATGTGCTGCTGCACCACTACAAAGCAGCCTTTCATCTTCCCAAATAGTCTCTCTCTTCCTGCCTACTCCACCCTGCTAGTCCTAACCATCTCCGCCTAGACCACCACCTGCAAGAGGAGAGGGCAGCAGGAAGCTAGCTCAGAATGCTATCTGAGCACCCCAAGGTGTCGCATCCTTTCCTTCGCTTAATGTACCCATGTACCTTTTGCCCAAACAGCATCCTCAGAGACACATGCAGCCCTCCTTTGATGCTCTTAACGCCATTTGAGGAAGCAGAGAAAACCTGCTGCAAAATGAATGCAAATAGATTCTAATCAACAGGCAGAGCTCAGTTAGAGCCAACTTTAGCACCCTTCAAACAGTGGTTACTTTTCCTCTAGCTTACCCCACACAGCCGTTTTGAAGTGGGTCTCTGACCTTGGGAGAGGCTTGCAAAACATGACCTCTTCAGGAAACACCATAGCTAGACCAGCAAACTTCTATTCTGCAAGCCAGAAAAGGGCTCCTTTTAAGGGCTCCTACTATAGATGGTTGAATTTAGAGTCACATTGACTAGGATTCTTGGCCTCCCCAATCACACTCTAGACATTGATTAGAGGCCAGATAAAAATTTCAGGCAAGGTTTTATTGATGGCCCTACTATAGTAGAGGGGAGCCAAAACCAGCAACAGATTTCTTTGCTCATTTCCTGAAGAGAGGCGAGCTGGTTCCTTATATGTGGTGAGTGTAGGAGCATGTCCAGGGGTCAGGCTAGAGGGGTGGCTTAGGTGGTTTGCCCACCCATTTGGTGGTGCTGTGTGCAAGGGGCTTTTGCTATACCTTGCTTTTACTCCTGACACCTTGATTTGCTCCTGGCTTTTGAGAAGTGGCAGTTAGGTTGTTTTGAACTTTTTTTGGGGGGAGGGTTGGTATTTTTGTATCTTCTTGTCCAAAATTTGCCCCAACTCTGCATGCATGCAGTTAATTTTAGTCCTTTATAATTTCTTTGTATTTTGTTGCTTGAGGAGACATTTGTCCAGGTGTGTTTCAGCAAAGGGTCCTGAAACCATGTAAAAGGCCCTGTGTCCCTTGTCTTTGAAGTAAAATGCTTACTCAAGAGTTAATGATTGGAAAATGTCAAGATGTAGAAACAAAGAATAGCTGTTGGACTAGGGAACTGATAACAATTTAAAGTATAGTCAAAGCTATGGTTTTTCTAGTAGTCATGTATGGATGTGAGAGTTGGACCATAAAGAAAACTGAGCACTGAAGAATTGATGCTTTTAAACTGTGGTGCTGGAAGAAGACTCTTGAGAGTCCCTCAGACTGCAAGGATATCAAAATCAGTCAATTCTAAAGGAAATCAACCCTGAATATTCACTGGAAGGACTGATGCTGAGGCTGAGCTCAACACTTTGGACACTTGATGCAAAGAGCCAACTTACTGGAAAAGACCCTGATGCTGGGAAAGACTGCAAGCCAATGGAGAAAAGGGAGGCAGAGGATGAGATGGTTAGAAGGCATCACCAACTCAATGGACATGAATTTAGGCAAGCTTTGGAAGATAGTGGAGAACAGAGGAACCTGGCATGCTGCAGTTCATGAGGTCACAAAGAGTTGGCTACAGCTTAGTGACTTCAGTTCAGTTCAGTCACTCAGTCGTGTCCGACTCTTTGCGACCCCATGAATCACAGCACGCCAGGTCTCCCTGTCCATCACCAACTCCCGGAGTTCACTCAGATTCACATCCATTGAGTCTGTGATGCCATCCAGCCATCTCATCCTCTGTCGTCCCTTTCTCCTCCTACCCCCAATCCCTCCCAGCATCAGGGTCTTTTCCAATGAGTCAGCTCTTTGCATCAGGTGGCCAAAGTATTGGAGTTTCAGCTTCAACATCAGTCCTTCCAATGAACACCCAGGACTGGTCTCCTTTAGGATGGACTGGTTGGATCTCCTTGCAGTCCAAGGGACTCTCAAGAGTCTTTTCCAACACCACAGTTTAAAAGCATCAATTCTTCGGTGCTCAGCTTTCTTTGTAGTCCAACTCTCACATCCATACATGACCACTGGAAAAACCATAGCCTTGACTGGACGGACCTTTGTTGACAAAGTAATGTCTCTGCTTTTGAATATGCTGTCTAGGTTGGTCATAACTTTCCCTCCAAGAAGTAAGCGTCTTTAATTTCATGGCTGCAGTCACCATCTGCAGTGATTTTGGAGCCCCCAAAATAAAGTCAGCCACTGTTTCCACTGTTTCCCCATCTATTTCCCATGAAGTGATGGGACCAGATGCCATGGTCTTAGTTTTCTGAATGTTGAGCTTTAAGCCAACTTTTGCACTCTCCTCTTTCACTTTCATCAAGAAGCTCTTTAGTTCCTCTTCACTTTCTGCCATAAGGGTGGTGTCATCTGCATATCTGAGGTTACTGATATTTCTCCCGGCAGTCTTGATTCCAGCTTGTGCTTCTTCCAGTCCAGCGTTTTCCATGATGTACTCTGCATAGAAGTTAAATAAGCAGGGTGACAATATACAGCCTTGACATACTCCTTTTCCTATTTGGAACCAGTCTGTTCTTCCATGTCCAGTTCTGACTGTTGTTTCTTGACCTGCATATAGGTTTCTCAAGAGGCAGGTCAGGTGGNTCTTCCAGTCCAGCGTTTCTCATGATGTACTCTGCATAGAAGTTAAATAAGCAGGGTGACAATATACAGCCTTGACATACTCCTTTTCCTATTCAGAACCAGTCTGTTGTTCCCTCTCCACTTCTAATTGTTGCTTCCTGACCTGCATACAGGTTTCTCAAAAGGCAGGTCAGGTAGTCTGGTATTCCCATCTCTTTCAGAATTTTCCACCGTTTATGGTGATCCACACAGTCAAAGGCTTTGGCATAGTCAAACAAGCAGAAATAGATGTTTTTTCTGGAACTCTCTTGCTTTTTCAGTGATCCAGCGAATGTTGACGGTTTGATCTCTGGTTCCTTTGCTTTTTCGAAAACCAGCTTGCATATTGATCAAATTACTCTACAATAACACTTTGTTATTAGTGGCAAAAAGTCACCCAGACTCTTTAGCCTACCCTAGTAATGAATTTTATGTTTGGTTTACTTCTATTTCCAAAAATCAAAACCATTTAAAAAAATATTTATTTATTCTTTAATTGACGGATAATTGCTTTACAGAATTTTATTGTTTTCTGGAGCTGGTGATAAATAACCTGCCTACCAATGCAGGAGACATAAAGACATTTAAAAATGAACATTTGTCATTATTTGATATTTAAAAAATGGTGATAAAATAATCAAGTTAAAAAGCATTAAACAAAATTGTATCTCATCTTTGGGATAAAATTATATGTGCACATAGGATAAGAATTTTGGGGAAAATATATCTGCACTTGGTGACTGTCTCTGGGTATTAGATTATAGGCTTTTTTGTTTAGTTTTTAAAAATAGTTTCCAAATTTTCTGCAATGGTCACATAAAATTTTCATCTGAATGTATTACTATTATATTTTTAAAATGTATTCACACACACTACCTAAACCAAAAGAGACTTCATAAAGGTATAAGAAGATATGAGACTACAATATTACTTTTGTGTTAGATGGCACTTCATAACTGCTGTCCAAAGACAAATTGCCCCTCATAAGCACCATATATTTGAATGCCATCAGAAGATAATAGTTGGAATGATTAGTGCTTTTTCAGATGAATTAAATTAATGCAGAAACATTTTAAAGAACAAACTTAAGAGATAAAAAAGGACTTCAAAAAGAAATTAAAAGGACATGAATGGAAAAATATTTAAAATACGAAAAGTAAAGCTGAACACAACGGGTGTGTCAGGACACCTTTGTTACTGTATGCACTGCAGCTATCTTTCTGTCTATGTGTCCTTGCACAGGTCATAACCTCTTTGTGTCTCATATTCTTTATCTTTAAAATAATCAGGTTGAATGAGAGGACTATTTGTGGTTTTGTTGACTTTTTGGTTTTAAGATTTTATAAATCTAAACTTCCAAAAAACAAGATTGGAGCCTGGTTTTGTGTGCAACAGCCAACATATACATGGATCCACAAAACATTTTTGCTTTAGCTTTTGTGTTGTTGTTCAGTTGCTAAGTCATATCTGACTCATTGCAATCCCATGGACTGCAGCACACCAGGTTCCTTTGTCCTCCACTATCTCTGATTTTATTTTACCGCCAGATACATCTACAACCGACCATCATTTCTGCTTTGGCCCATCTGATTCATTCTTTGGAACTATCAGTAACTGCCCTCTGCTGTTCCCCAGTAGCATATTGGACACCTTCTGACATGGGGGACTTATCTTCCAATGTCATATGTTTTGCCTCTTCATATTGTTCATGGTGTTTTCCAGGCAAAAATACTGGAGTGGATTGCCATTCCCTCTTCCAGTGGACCACATTTTGCAGAACTCTTCACTATGATCTGTCGGTCCTGGGTGGCCCTACATGGCATGCCTCATAACTTCATTGAATTCCATGAGCCACTTTGCTGAGACAAGGCTATGATCTATGAAAGGGTGCTTTAGGTTTGGGAACACACGAATATGCTAGTTATTGGCTGATTCCCTCAAAGTACCCTCCTGAATCAGGACTTTTGCACTTATTGTACCTTCTGCTCCTTCTCTGAGATATTTGCATGACTAATACCTTCACCTTCTTCAAATCTTTGCTCAAATGTCACCTTTTCAGTGTGACTAACCTGACTATTTAAAACCATAAGCTCCTCCCACATCCATCCCTATTTCCTGCTTTGTTTTTCTCTATTGTACTTATTACCTTCTAATATATTATGTTATTTACTTCTTTTATTTATTGTCTATCTTCCCACACTACAATTAAAAAGGTAGAGGGCAAAGTCTTTTTAACCTGTCTTGTTCATTCTTACATTTCCAAGATCTATAATAGAGCCTGGCACATATTAGATTCTCAATAGATAGTGTATAAAAAATGAATTTTCCATTTTTATAACATCTTACAATTTCATTCAGTATTATGAAAATAAAACAATATGCCTAAAATCATGGACCAGTGGGAAATTCACTGCAGTAACATGTATTTTTAAAAGAAAAAATATTTAAATTAGATAAAGATTTTTATTGAAGTGATTTTAATTTTTGCAGAAATTTCAGAAGATATGCAAGCTATATATATTGGATCATATGTAGAAGTCCTTGAGAATACAGCATCTTTAGTATTCTGTAGAAAACAGAAGGTTGAAATTTTGAACAAGAATACACATTCCTTTAACGCTAGCCATTCTTAATCATATTTAACTCAGGGAACATTGAAATATTTTAAATATTTGATATAATCAGTTCAGTTGAGTTCAGTCACTCAGTCATGTCCAACTCTTTGTGACCCCATGAATCTCAGCACGCCAGGCCTCCCTGTCCATCACCAACTCCTGGAGTTCACTCAGACTCACGTTGCTTTTGAACTGTGGTGTTGGAGAAGACTCTTGAGAGTCCCTTGGACTGCAAGGAGATCCAACCAATCCATCCTAAAGCAGATCAGTCCTGGGTGTTCATTGTAAGGACTGATGTTGAAGCTGAAACTCCAATACTTTGTCCACCTGATGTGAAGAGCTGACTCGTTGGCAAAGACCCTGATGCTGGGAAAGATTGAGGGCAGGAGGAGAAGGGGATGAAAGAGGATGAGATGATTGGATGGCATCACCGACTCAATGGACATGGGAGTTGGTGATGTACAGGGAGGCCTAGCTGGCGTGCTGTGGTTTATGGGTTCGCAAAGAGTTGGACAAGACTGAACAACTTACTGAACTTGATCAATATTCATAAGCTTCATAATCAAACTGTGAAAACATTTAATAGTTTCAGAATATTTAACAAAAATGCAACACTGAAACATATGTAATCCTTTTAGAGAATTTGCATGATAACCTTGGCATACTACCCTTTTTCTCCTTTTAGTCTTGTTTTTTCTGCTCTTAAACATTTTTTTTCAGATTCTTTTCCCTTACAGGTTATTACAAAATATTGACTACAGTTTCCTTTTTAGTCTTAATTCCTTATAATCATACTTTCGAAAACACCAAATTCTATGAGAGATGATGGAGGATCACAAAACTTACTGTGGTAATCATTTCATGACGCAAGTCAAATCATTATGATCTACATCTTAAATTCAATAAACAAAAAGTGTTAGTTACTCAGTCGTGTTGAACCCTTTGTGACTCCATGGACTATAGCCCACCTGGCTCTTCCATCTGTGGGATTTTCCAGGCAAGAACATTGGAGTGGATTGCCTTTTTTTTCCTTCAATAAACAAACAAACAAAAAAAAACTGCCATCAAATAACAAATAGTATATTTCAAAAGTATTGGATAAGGTAAGCAAACTTTCTTTTTCCTTTTTGTTTGGAATTTATACCAGTGTGTTCACATTTACACAGGGGACTATTAGTGCAAAACATCAAGGTGTTTCTTCTCCATGTTCAGTTAGGAAGACAGATGAACTTTGTGTGTTCCATAGGCCTATGCATCTATCCCTGTGGAAGCACTCTGATATGATGGCCCTGTTTTGGAGTCTAAGCTGTAATCAAGATTGCCAGGAGAAATATCAATAACCTCAGATATGCAGATGACATCACTCTTATGGCAGAAAGTGAAGAACTAAAGAGCCTCTTGATGAAAGTGAAAGAGGAGAGTAAAACAGTTGGCTTAAAGCTCAACATTCAGAAAAGTAAGATCATGCCATTTGGTCCCATCACTTCATGGGAAATAGATGAGGAAACAGTGGAAATAGTGGCTGACTTTATTTTTGGTGGCTCCAAAATCACAGCAGATGGTGATTGCAGCCATGAAGTTAAAAGATGCTTACTCCTTGGAAGGAAAGTTATGACCAACCTAGATAGCATATTAAAAAGCAGACAGTACTTTGCCAAGAAAGATCCATCTAGTCAAGGCTATGGTTTTTCCAGTGGTCATGTATGGATGTGAGAGTTGGACTGTGAAGAAGGCTGAGGGCCAAAGAACTGATGGTTTTGAACTGTGGTGGTGGAGAAGACTCTTGAGAGTCCCTTGGACTGCAAGGAGATCCAACCAGTCCATTCTGAATGAGATCGGCCCTGGGATTTCTTTGGAAGGAATGATGCTAAAGCTGAAGCTCCAGTACTTTGGCCACCTCATGCAAAGAGTTGACTCATTGGAAAAGACTCTGATGCTGGGAGGGATTGGGGCAGGAGGAGAAGGGGACAACAGAGGATGAGATGGCTGGATGGCATCACCGACTCGATGGACAAGAGTCTGAGTGAACTCCAGGAGTTGGTGATGGACAGGGAGGCCTGGCGTGCTGCAATTCATGTGGTCGCAAAGAGTTGGACACAACTGAGCGATTGAACTGAACTGATAGTAAGAACTAGAGCATCACAGGTGGCACTAGTGGTAGAGAACCCCCCTGCCAACAACACAGGAGATATAAGAGATGGGGGTGGGGGTGGGAGTGGGGGCGGTTGGATTCTTGGGCAGGAAGATCCCCTGGAAGAGGGCATGGCAACCCACTCCTGTATTCTTGCCTGGAGAATCCCATGGACAGAGAAGAGCCTGGAGGGCTACAGTTCATAGGGTCGCAGAGTCAGACAAAACTGAAGCAATTTAGCATGCATGCATGCATAGTAAGGGGCTTCCCCTTGTGGGTCAGCTGGTAAAGAATCAGCCTACGATGAGGGAGACCTGGGTTGGGAAGATCCCCTGGAGAAGGGAAAGTCTTACGCACTCCAGTATTTTGGCTTGGGAATTCCATGGACTGTATGGTCCATGACGTCGCAAAGGGTCGACACAACTGTGTGACTTTCACATGCACGGTAAGAATTAATTTAACCTTCTTACACAAAGGACTGGAATTGGGAGAAGACAAAGGAAGAGGTGAAGAAAGTGGCCAGGCCAGTTGTGGCCACTAATACACCAGAGTGAAACCTCTTTAAAGAATGCTATCTTAGTGTTCTCTTGCTAACAAAGAAATAGCCCATGAAACCAAGTAAAACTCTCGAAAGGAAAATTAGGTAGTAATCTCTTAAAGAAAGCAAACCCGGCAATACCAAAATGTATGGCCTTGCCTCCTGCCTCTTCCAGAACGGTTCCTCCTGTGTGGCTCTTTTACGACTCACTGAATGCTTCAAAGTGTCCCTAGATTTATCTATGGATATTTTTATCTCATCGGAAAAATGAGGCTCAGTTCTGAGCTTCCCTAAAATTAGCTCTACTTGTTAGAAGTTCTTCTTGTTCAGGGGGTTCTGTCAGTTATCTAATGTTGCATTTAAGCAAAATGCAACTTTTTTCACCATTGTTTAGAGGTTTCTTTTTCTTTATATGGGGCATTTCACATTCTTCTTGAGTAATCAAAATCACTGCAATTAAGTTTGTTAGGGCCTCATTGAGAAAAGATTTCTTATGACTGTTAACCTTTCATTTTGATATAAAGTTATTAAATCTCTATATAAGAACTGTCACATAGATTGTTAGATATTTCTACCACTTGGTATGACACAATATGATAGCCCTATAAACTTGTCTTTGACTATATAATGAGAAGCTTAGCTTTGTCTAAACATAATATACAACATATTCTAAACTATGAGAGATTAAGAAAACGAAAAGGTTTCTTTTTTAATGTAAATCAGGTTTCGTTAATCCTCTGCTTATAATCCTCCCGTGGCTTTCCATTATATTTAAAATAAAATACAAGTTTTTTTTGCTTGGCCCCTGCTCCCTGCAGATGGTTCCAGCTCCCTCTCCACCACACACTGGTTTCCACCTCAGGGTCATTGTCTGCACCTGTCTCTCCTCCTTAAATGCTGGCTATTGACAATGAGCTTGCCCTTGACTCAAAAAAGTCTTTCCAGAGGCCCACCTGCCACACACCTAAGGTGCCCTGGCTTCCATCTTCCATGATTGTTTTCTGTCTTCTTAACTCTTGTAAATATTTGAAATTACAACTTTTTTTTTTGCTTTTCAGTGTCTGTTTCCCTATTAAAACATAAGACTTTTTAGAACAAGGGACTTTCCTTTTCTAGTCTAATTCATAAGTGTTTTCCCAAGTCTAGAGAAGAGGCCAGCATATAGTGGGCTTCTAAATATTTCTTGAATGAAGAAACAAATAGATATTTAAAGCTGTTTATTCAGGGACTTCCCTGGTGGTCCAAGGGTTAAGCCTTCGCCTTCCAGTGCAGGGAGTGCAAGTTTCATTCCTGCTCGGGGAACTAAGATCCTACCTGCCTAATAGCCATAAAAACCAAAACATAAGACAGAAGCAATGTTGTAACAAATTCACTGAAGCCTTTAAAAAAATGGTCCATGGTTAAAAAAAAAAAATCTTTAAAGCTGTTTGTTCAAAATATAAGGCTAATGTTACCAGAAGATTTTTTTTCTTTCATCAAAATATAATATTTCAGATAAAACATTAAAAAGCACAACTATTTAAGCATAGTAATTAAGCTGAAAGAAATTCAGTGGAGAATACTTGGATAATGTGAATGAATCATTACCACACAATTTCTCTTGTTGGAAATATGCATTTTTGTGGAAAAGGTTGATTATCTTTTCCTTCAAGGGTAGAACTGCTGTATTGACAGAGTACCTATACAGCAAGTCAGAATGAAATTTTTATAAACAAAAAAATCTAGAATTAGATCAGTCAGTGAATGAACATATGCAATATGCAAAAAAAGAAAAATTAGTATCAAAATCCAAAAAAGACAGGGTGAAGATGGAGAAAATATCCTAAATATTTGAAGACGAAAATATATTTGTATCTGGTCAATTTAGTTTAAAAATAGGTAAGTACCACAAAGTGGATGCCACAATAATCACAATATGATTATTCATTAGGGATTTGATGGCAATAACTGGAATGACCTTTCAGTTAGCATTTCACCTTGATTTTGCACTTTTCCCCTATTTCCCGTCTTTTCCAAACATCCTAGGTAACAGATGGAAAGAGAAGTATTAATTTGCAGAGAAGCAGCTTGTTACATGGACATTTTAAGTAACACACAAATCCTTGTACAAACATGGATCATGAGTTGAGCTTTTAATGAGAATGAATGCTGTCAAATTTGGATTTCAAGTATTCTCAAGTTAAATGCTAAAAGTGTTTTGTTCCCAGTGACTAAAGAACTAGTTAGTTTTGAATTAAAACATAACTTCAAATACAAAGTAGTCAAGATTCCAGCTGTGCCTTTCCACCTTTTGTTCCTTTAAATTAAAAGTAGTCCCATCAACCAGGTTAGAATGACCATCAGATTATTAGCCAACAACACTTCAGTTCAGTTCAGTTGCTCAGTTGTGTCCAACTCTTTGTGATTGCATGAACTGCAGCACTCCAGTCCTCCCTGTCCATCACCAACTGCTGGAGTCCACTCAAAACCATGTCCATTGAGTCGGTGATGCCATCTAACCATCTCATCCTCTGTCATTCCCTTCTCCTCCTGCCCTCAATCTTTCCCAGCATCAGGGTCTTTTCAAGTGAGTCAGCTCTTCACATCAGTTGGCCAAAGTACTGGAGTTTCAGCTTCAACATCATCCTACCAATGAACACCCAGGACTGATCTGCTTTAGGATGGACTAGTTGGATCTCCTTGCAGTCCAAGGGGCTCTCAAGAGTCTTCTCCAACACCACAGTTCAAAAGCATCAATTCTTCAGAGCTCAGCTTTCTTTATAGTCCAACTCTCACATCCATACATGACTACTGGAAACACTTAAACCATCCTTTACGTCCAAATAACATGTATATAAGTTTCTATTCAAACATATTTTTAAAAAAAGCTTTGTAAGATAATATTAACATACAGAGGGAACTATAATCCAGAAGTCTAGAAACTGGCAATGTCTTTCAATGTTCTTTTGTGAGTGTTAAAGTCATAACTTAAAATTATAGGTATATCATCACTTGAAATGATACATAATCACAACTGTGTATATACCAACTTCATACACACAAGGACAGAAGAGACAGTGATGATTCACATACCAAAGGATGTGCTATTAAATGTTTGTAAATAAATAGCTCATCTATGACAGAATACGTCTTCTTCCTAAAATCATGTACACCTCATGACTTTGTTTTTAATTAACAAATTGTATTGAAAATATTATTACCAATAGCATCACATTCCCAAAGATGCCAAAGATACTATCTTCCCAAAGACGCCAAAACAGTGTTACATGTATTAACTTTTTCCATCCATTCTTTCTCTGGGGTTGGAAGTTTAACACCCCTTTACCACAGTGTTGCTTCTTTTTAGTGTAACGGAAACTGAGTGATTAATAAAGACTTCTCAGTGATCACAAAACAAAGTGATAGCAAAACAGATTACTCTTGATCTCAAGTTCTCTCCAATTAGGCAATGTAGATTAATTTTATTCCAAGTGGTAACATAATGTTTAAAAAAAAAATGGTGGGGGGGATGTAGTCATTAATAGATTTTCTTATTTAAGCTAGATTTCAAAACCACAGAATTAATGTTTTGGATTCTAAATTAAGTTCCATAATGAAAGAAAGTAGGCTTTAATAGGATGTTATATTTATTATTTAGTTCAAGATCACCCTTTTCTTTAATCAAATTGCTATATTTTGCCTGAACGTCAAAGATCTTTGGGACTCAAGGAAATCTTCAATATTAAAAAAGGACATCATTGTTTGCTAGTATAACAAACTTTAGAAGAATATCTAATAGAACTTTTCTTAAATGTGAAAAATTTACATACTTCATTCTCAAAGTTTGTACATCTCAATCAGATTATCAGATTATATTTTTCTTTATAAAAGTATTCATGGAATTTCACTAGCCTTAGTCCTCTTCTGTTACATTTTTTTTTCCTTTTTGGAAAATAGTATAAAATGGCTTCACTGTATGGAGTTATTAATAAGATATTATTCCAGAAATGAGACCCAAGGTAAATTATAGTAATAAATGAAGTACTTATTATTTAGACAACCGATATTTATTTCTAACAAATGCTCTTGGAACCTGAAAATTAGTCCTCCACTTTGTGTTTTTCTAACAATTTAGTGATAAAATTATAGAAAATAGGGACTTCCCTGGCAGTGCAGCAGTTAAGACTCTGTGCTTCCACTGTAGGAGGTGCAGGTTTGATCCCTGGTCAGGGAACTAAGGTATCACATGCTGCATGGTGCAGTCAAGAAAAAAAAAAAAAAAACTTTTTTAGTATAGAAAATAAATACAAGTTATTTCTAAATTCCAGAAAAATTTCTTTGCTGGAATAAAAACCATCCAATTCCTAATTCACACAAGACAATGCTCAATAAATGTCACTGTCTGACTGGTAGTATTAATTCTAAAGAGTTACTTCTCTTTACCTAGGCAACTGCTTCATTTTTACTGAAAGTATAGCTTTCTTTACTCTATCCCAGAGTGTTTAGATTATATACTATTACTATTTTAAATATAATATTCATTCATTGAGAAAAAAAAAAGTCAGGTTTTCTTGAGTATCTCTGGTTTACATCCCAGGATCTTACGACTATAAAATAGTTTTCCATCTGGGAATCAATGCTTTCAAACTGTAGTGCTGGAGAAGACCCTTGAGAGTCCCTTGGACTGCAGGAGATCAAATCAGTCAATCCTAAAGGAAATCAACTCTGAATATTCATTGGAACCATTCATGCTGAAGCTGAAACTCTAATACTTTGGCCACCTGATGTGAAGAGCCAACTCATTGGAAAAGACCCTGATGCTAGGAAAGACTGAAGGCAGGAGAAGGGGATGACAGATGAGATGGTTGGATGGCATCACTGATTCAATGGACATGAGTTTGAGCAAACTTGGGGAAATAGTGAAGGACAGCGAAGCTTGACATGCTGCAGTCCATGGGATCCCAAGGAGTCAAACATGACTTAGTGACTGAACAACAAATTGATAAGGGTAGATGATAACCTAGTAAAATTTGGGGGTATGATACTCTCACATGATGAAAAGATCTTTCTGCCATAATTGTTTCATGTTTTGTTTTTTTCCAATCAGTGGAAATACTCCTTAGTTTCTAAGCCATTCCCCCCCTGCATTGTTCTTCCTAAATGTGCTTCTCATACATTGCTTCAAATTAAGTCTTTCAGGGAAGAATCAAGCACAGAACAGTCAAGTTGGAAGTACTAGAGCAGTAACCAAGGATTCCCACAGTTTTCACCTGCAGTTTCTGGGTCAGGCAAGAAACAAGGATAGTTGCCTTAATACAGCTAGCCTTAAGTTTTGGTACTCCAAGGAGCTTCCCAGTTCCAGTGAGTTATACTACCAAGTTACTTATTATGAACTTTACACACACACACACACACACACATTTGTTGTTGTTTAATCACTAAGTCGTATCTGACTCTTTTGCAACCCGATGGACTGTAGCCCACCAGGCTCCTCTGTCCATGGGATTTCCCAAGCAAGAATACCAGACTGGTTTGCCATTTTCTTCTCCAGGGGATCTTCCCAAGCCAGGGATTGAACCCATGTTTCCTGCAATGGCAGGAAGATTCTTTACCACTGAGTCACTCGAGAAGCACCCCCCCTCCAACACACATATATATACTTGCATGTATATCCTGCTTTTAGTTACATGTTGGCTTCTAATTTTTTGTGGCCAACCAGAAATCACATAGCTTTTTATAGTTTCATCACAGTTATATGATTTTTGTTCTATATAAAATTTTAAACTTATTTACATAAAGCAAAATTCTTATTTCTTAATAGAAATTTTATGCAATGAATTCCTTACATTTTTAAATAGAAAATATATAAAAGAAGCTAGGGCCTTAAAAGCTTTTGAAAACTTACTTTCAAGAAAACTATATTATTAAACACACACAAATCCTTCAACAGATAAATAAAATTTTTAACTTTATAAATATTATTTTTTGCTAAGATACCTTTAACATCTTTAACTCTATCCTTACTAGAAATATAGTCCATTACTGATGTCTTCTATGTTACCTTTGTCATCACTTTCATTTCATAATATGTCCTTTAAGGAGAAATAGTCTTATGGATTACTTAACATCTTAAATGTTTCCTTTAAATGTAAGAGTAGCATAACAAGCAATCGAGAAATTGATGTGGGATTCCCCTGATGGTCCAGTGGTTAAGAATCCACCTTCCAATGCAGGGGACATGGGTTCAATCCCTGGTCCAGGAACTAAGAGTCTACATACCATGGGGCAACCAAGTCCAAGCATCACAACTAAGGCCTGACACAGCCAAATAAATAAATTGTGGATCACAATAAACTGTGAAAAATTCCGAAGGAGATGGGAATACCAGACCATCTGACCTGCCTCCTGAAAAATCTGTATGCAGGTCAGGAAGCAACAGTTATAACTGGACATGTAACAACAGACTAGGTCCAAATAGGAAAAGGAGTACATCAAGGCTGTTAATTGTCACCCTGCTTATTTAACTTATATGCAGAGTACATCATGAGAAACACTGGGCTGGAGGAAGCACAAGCTGGAATCAAGATTGACTGGAGAAATATCAACAACCTCAGATATGCAGATGACACCACCCTTATGGCAGAAAGTGAAGAGGAACTAAAAAGCCTCTTGATGAAAGTTAAAGAGGAGAGTGAAAAAGTTGGCTTAAAGCTGAACATTCAGAAAACTAAGTCATGGCATTCGGTCCCATCACTTCATGGCAAATAGATGGAGAAACAGTGGAAACAGCGGCAGACCTTATTTTTTAGGGCTCCAAAATCACTGTAGATGGTGACTGAAGCCATGAAATTAAAAGACGCTTACTCCTTGGCAGGAAAGTTATGACCAACCTAGACAGCATATTAAAAAGCAGAGACATTACTTTGTCAACAAAGGTCCGTCTAGTCAAGGCTATGGTTTTTCCAGTGGTCATGTATGGATGTGAGAGTTGGACTATAAAGAAAGCTGAGCGCTGAATAATTGACGCTTTTAAACTGTGGTGTTGGAGAAGACTCTTGAGAGTCCCTTGGACTATAAGATCCAACCAGTCCATCCTAAAGGAGATCAGTTCTGAATTTCATTGGAAGGACTGATGTTGAAGCTGAAAATCCAATACTTTGGCCACCTGATGAGAAGAGCTGACTCACTTGAAAAAACCCTGACACCGGGAAAGATTGAAGGTGACAGAGGATGAGATGGTGGGATGGCATCACCAACTCAATGGCCATGCGTCTGAGTAAGCTCTGGGAGTTGGTGATGGACAGGGAGGCCTGGCGTGTTGCAGTCCATGGGGTCGCAAACGGTCCGACACGAATGAGCGACTGAACTGAAGTGATAGACATATGTATATATGAAGTTGATGTAATAATATAACGTAATTGGACAAGCAGGCATACAATATTTACTTTTCCAAAAGCTGCACACATAATATCACCCATTGATCATCACTTTAACAATCTAGTAAATCAATCCAAAATTAAGTTTTTATAAACTCATATTTGATGTAACCAGTTGATCTAACTTATTGATGGAAAACTGTCTCTAAAAATTACTGAAATTACAGAGTTAGTAATGAAACATTCCATTAGCTATTTTTGCCACAATAGCAGCATTATGTTACCCTTGGTTCCTTTACTCTCTCCTACCCCTTAAGAAGCAGGGATTTTATTATGTGGTCTTATTTCACATTCTGACCTCAGTCATTTGGTTTGAAAACACAATGTCTCCTAAAGTTTAATGACATAGACATATCCTTGTATATTATTTTCAACTAATGACCTAAAAAGTTCTCTGAAATTTTAAATTATCAAAAGATCCTTTGGGAGAAAAAACATCTCTATTCTTCAAAGATTAGAAAACTGAATACAATAATTACCTTGATTTATGTCAGTCATGATATGATTGCTAAAGCTGTAATAGATATTAAACTTTAAATTCCATCAAGATACTTTAGATTTTACCTAAACGATGTGTCAAAGAGCCACCTTCCTCTTTTTTTAAAACTATTTAAAAGAATGACATTACCATTTTCTTTTGCCAGAGAGTAACTAAATGATGGTAAAATCTCCAGTACTTGCATAGCTGCTTTCTGGACAGGAAAGAGTGCTTTCTAACTTGCTCAGATTGTTCATAGCCCAATCCAAACCATCTAACACTCTGGCTCTAACTAAGAGTTTCAGAATAAACAAAAGAAAGAACTACAACTATTTAACGCAGTAGGTTCTACATTTATGGAGCCCATAAGCTGATTTCATGCTGAAAGTAAAAACAGTCTCAAGATGTTTAAACGAACTCTTCGATGCTGGAATCACAACAAACTCAAGAAAATTAGTAATATGTTGGTAACCTCTAATCTTTTTTTAAACTGACCTCATCCTGGGCAAGTAACCATCTCCTGATGCCATTGTTGGAGACTAAAATTTCTGGCTGAAAGATCCTTTTTCTGACTCAATCTGGCTTGCTCTTCTTGGTTAATCGTCCTCATTTCTCTCAACATTTCACTCTTCTGACTATAGTGGATAAACATTCATTTTCAGGAAAGGCTTTTTATAAGTGATTCGGTTCCTCCAGCCGTCTCCCTCTTTATCCTAGCTAAATCCCCCAACCTCCATTCCTATCGCCTTCTTTCACTAAGATTTTGCTAAACATTAGACACAGCAAGCACATGACCTCGTTTCCAATGTCTCCGAATAGACCGATATAAAAACCTTCAATTGGCGCGGCTGTAAGTTTTCCTGAGTTGGAATTTAAGAGTCTTTAGTTCTTCAACTCTTAAAGACCTACAGGGCAAATTTAAATTAAAAAAATTTTTTTAATTAAAAAAAAACCGCTCCCCATTTTTAACCTTTAGCCCCGCCCACTACCCCCAGCCTCCACGCGAAACTCTGCAGGAAACCGGAGGGGGCGGGGCGATGACGTCACGACGCCGGTGCGTCACGGAACGGCGGCGGCTGCGGCGCTGGCGGTGGCTGCGGCAGCGGCGGCATTTTAGTCGGCAGCGGCGGCGGCAGCGGGGCTGCTGCTCCTCCCAGCATCCCTGGCGCGGCCATTTCAGCCCCATCTTGGCCGAGGGGAGGGAGCTGCAGCCGCCGCTTCAGCAGTTTGAATTTCAGTTTCTACAGGGCCTGCGAACCGGGCGCACCGAGGAAGAGTCGAAGAAGCTACCGCAGCTACCTCACACAGCCGGCGCGCCGTCGCTTGCCGGCCGCCGCCCCTCACTCTCTCAGGAGCCGCGAGGGGAAGGCCGAGACCGCCGCCACCGCCCGCTCGCGGAGGTGGCTCCCCCTGTATAGGGGAGGACCGAGCCGGCTTTCCCCTCCCCCGGAGCAGGTTTCCGCCTGAGACAGTCGACATGTCCCTGGGACTGAGCTCCGGCTAGAGCCGGGGGGGGGAGGGCCGCCCGCCCGCGCCGAAGCTCCGCCACCCGCCCGCGGCTCCTGGCTGAATCAGGAATCCCTGGCTCCGGACTCGCCACTCCTACTCCTGCTTCCCTCGGCGTCCGAGAGCCCGGAGCTGACGCCGGCACTGGTTTGAAGACCCGGAGCGGGGCAGCACCGCCCCTCACGCCGCCGCCGCCTCCCCTTAGCCCTCCCACTCCCACCCCCAGCCTAGGCCTGCTGACCGCGCGGAGCTGGATTGACCACGGCGGCCCGAAGACGCGAGGAGGAAGCAGCCGACCCGCCCCTGGGATAGTGGTCTCGCCGCCACTGGGGGGATTGAATTGAGGCGCCGCGACTGCGGGAGGCGAGAAGGAAGGAGAGCCGCAGCACGAGTGAGACGGGGGCAGAGCCGTAGAGACCGACTCGGATAAGGAAACGGGAGGAGGATGTCTCACAGAGCGGCCGGCGCCCGGATCAGCCCGTGACTCTTACAGCGGCGGGCCTCAGACCCCAGCACGAACGCGGACTTTGTCTTTGGGGGCCAGTGTTCTGTCCTTCCTGGTTCCCGGCAAGATCGCGGAGGAGCCGGGTGCCTCTCTGCCCTCCCAGCCTTCCTCACCATGTCCAAGATGCCGGCCAAGAAGAAGAGCTGCTTCCAGATCACCAGTGTCACCACGGCCCAGGTGGCTACTAGCATCACCGAGGACACCGAGAGCCTGGACGACCCAGATGAGTCACGCACGGAGGACGTTTCTTCCGAGATATTCGACGTTTCTCGGGCCACGGATTACGGCCCCGAGGAGGTCTGCGAGCGCAGCTCCTCCGAAGAGACGCTTAACAATGTTGGGGATGCGGAGACTCCCGGAACCGTCTCCCCCAACCTCCTCCTGGACGGACAGCTGGCGGCCGCGACAGCCGCTCCGGCCAACGGAGGAGGAGCCGTTTCGGCCCGGAGCGTGGCCGGGGTGCTGGCCAGCACCCTGTCGCCGGCCGCCACCTCAGTCCCCTCGGGGGCCCCCGGCGCCCCCCCGGTTACAGGCCCGTCCGCCACGCCAGGAACTGCCGCCTCATCACAGCCCCCCACCACTTGTAGTTCGCGTTTTCGCGTGATCAAGCTGGACCACGGCAGCGGGGAGCCTTATAGACGCGGCCGATGGACGTGTATGGAATACTATGAGCGGGATTCCGATAGCAGCGTCCTGACCCGGTCCGGGGATTGTATTAGGCACAGTAATACTTTTGACCAGACTGCGGAGCGGGACAGCGGCCTGGGCGCCACCGGAGGGTCGGTGGTGGTGGTGGTGGCCTCCATGCCGGGCGCGCACGGGCCCGACTCGGGAACTGACAGCTCCTTGACTGCTGTGTCACAGCTACCCCAGTCGGAGAAAATGAGCCAACCCGCCCGGCCCCGCCGCAGAGTTTTGGCGTTGGGCAGCCGCAGCCGCCGCCTCCGCCCGTAGGTGGGGCTGTGGCTCCAAGCTCGGCTTCGTTGCCGCTGTTCCCGGGAGCCGCGGCTGGGCCGCCGCAGAGGTTGGCAGCCCCGCCGCCCAGCCAGGCCCAGGGCGCCGGGCCCCCGGGGCCCAACGGACAGAGCCTGCCGCTGACGAATGTAACCCAGGCGCAGCCCGGCCTGGCCGTGGGCGCTGCCACCGCGCCCCCGCCCCAGCAGTTCGCGTATTCTCAGCCTCAGATGCCGTCGGGCCATCTGCTGCCCGTCCCGCCCGCCGGCCAGAGTGAGTACCTGCAGCCGCACGTGGCCGGCCTGCAGCCGCCCAGCCCGGCGCAGCCCTCTTCCGCGGGCGCATCAGCGGGTCTCGCCGCGACCGCCGGTCTCCCCGCGGGCACCGGCCAGAACGCCGCCTCCACTGGCGCGCAGATGATGGGTGCGCCCTCCTTGCCCGGAGAAGCGGTGGTCCCTGGGCCGGGCCCCGCGCCTGGAGGACCGGCCGCTCCGGGTCAGCCGGCCGGAGTGCCCCCGGCTGCTGTGGGAGGCACGGCGCCGTCGGGCCTGGTTCCCGCCGGGGTCGGGCAGCCGCAGGCCGCGCCTCAGCCGCAGATGGGTGGTAGCGGCGCGCCGTCGGTCGTGCCCAGCGGCCCTCTCGCCGTGGTGCCCGGAGTTGCCAACGTGCCTGCAGCCGCGCCCGCTCCCAGCGTGCCTAGTGTGTCGACGACTTCTGTTACAATGCCAAATGTTCCCGCGCCCCTGGGCCAGGCGCCGCAGCTTTGCAGCCAGCCTCCGGTCAGCAGGAGCGGCAGCAGCGTCCAGCACGTGGGGCTGCCCTTAGCGCCTGGCGCAGCCAGTGCCCCGACGAGTCTACCGCAGTCTGACCTGAGCCAGTTTCAGACTCAGACCCAGCCTTTAGTCGGGCAAGTTGACGATACTAGAAGAAAATCAGAACCCCTACCTCAACCACCACTTTCTCCATTGCTGAAAATAAGCCTGTTGTGAAGCCTCCTGTTGCAGATGCCCTGGCAAACCCCCTTCAATTAACACCTATGAACAGTCTCGCCACCTCTGTATTCAGCATAGCTATTCCTGTTGATGGTGATGAAGACAGGTATGGAAATCTTATTTGAAATATTTGATGGGAATCTTGACCAAACGTTGTAGTTTAGGATGGAACTGTGGGAGATTCTTTTGTTTCTTTTTTCCAATTTGAGGACCTTAACATTTCTAAATATAAAAGATAGTTTGTATTTAATAAAATTGATTTATCGGTTCTTGAAAAGACATTCGTTTTAGATTACTGATGTAAAAATGATAGAATTGATGTCATAGCTGTTTATAAGCACCAAAGTGGATAGGAATGCAACATTGTTGGTTCGAAAGGGTGGATATTAATCTTCTCGATTTGTAAGTGGTAGCTAGGTTATGCCCCGTACGATTGTCCCTTTATTAGATGTCGATCACACTTGAACACTTAATGGCAGAGTGTTTTGTCAGTGTGAGTTTTGAGACTGAGACATAAAATGAGTTAAGACTTTCCCATTCTGGAAAACCAGGAGGCCCTGTAATAGAGAAAGAGCCATGTAAGGTATCTCTAGTGTATCTAGAAAGGGTGGAGAGATAATGATGAAATGTCAAATTTGGCTTTGAAGATCCTGTCTTCAGCCCTTTAATAAAAGAGAACAGGTCAGGAAGCTTCCCAGTGACTTCTTTTAAGATGCTTTTTTTTTTTTTAAGGCAGAAAGTGTATTGGAAAGATGTTCTTATTTTCCATCAGTCTTTTTACTGTGGAAAGGGGAGATGTGAGACTCTGACAGAAGGGAAAGCTGTAGTTCTTAAAAGTTAGAGTCATTTTATATTAAAAATATGAATGTTAACAACTGGTTCCCTCTGTTTAGAGGGGATGCTTTTTAAACAGTTCAAGGGCAGATTGGTGTATTGCCATACCACGTCCACTACAGTTGATGTTTGGTTATGGTTTAATAAGGATTTTAAGTGTTTTGAGGAAACGTCACATGAAATTTTGACGTAGTATGTATAATGCAAATTTTAAAAAACTAGCTAATTACCAAAAATTACATTTAAAAATCACAGAGAAAGTTTCAGGTACTTCACAGTTAGAAATTTATTTTCTGGGGTTTTTGTTTTGAGAAAGGTTTAATTTTATATGTGGTAAAGGATCAGAAGTACCTTTATAGATTTCTGGAGTAATTGGTATCTAGAATACATGAGACCTGTTAAAACTTTTTCTTCTTATTTTCTTCTGAGTTTCTTCACATTCTTTTCATTTTGAATTACCCTTGTATTTTTGTTACATACTTCTGTGGGTTTGAAATGCTCACTGAAATTCATCCTCTCTTCAAAGTTCATCTTTTTTTATAGGATATTTGCTTGTGGGGTGTCTGTCTTTTGAGAACCCTTAAAGAATACCACATGTCCATAAGTGAGCTCAACTAGTCACTGAGAAATTTTATGTGGATGAGACTACCAAGTAAAGCCTGATTCCACAAGCCACTCAGAAAAATCCTTCTCTACATTTTCTGCCATATTTCACTTTTCACACATTGGTGCACACCTGAAATGCCACTTGAGTTTATTTGTTCACCTTTGGTAATAATCAGCAGGCATCTTCCCTTTTCTAGCTGCCAGAAGCCAATTTTTTTGATGGGTTGGTAAAATAATCATTTGCTTACCTCTCTGTTCCTGTTGTACATCCCCCCATCTCATATCTCTTCAAGAAATAATGACTGGTTTCTCAGCCCCTCGGCACCCCAAAAACACATGCACACCTGTGAATTGAATGTATTTTTCTCTCCTTCATACCTCTTAGTTTTTCTTCAGTTACATTTGCCAGAACTTTAATGTGATGATATGGTATGAAGCAGAGAGATCTGTTGATAAATGGGAACTCTGGGTTGTTTCCTTTAGGATATGACCTCAAAGATGCATTTATTTCTTCTCTTTATTAAAAGAGTTGGTAATTTCAAGAATCTTATTTCCAAACATATGACTATCTGAATACAGATACTACTCTATCAGTGTTCTTGTCAATTTTAACAGTTAACCAGTGCGGGGTTTTCCTATGTGTATCCTCTTATTTTAAATGTGGCACTTCCCTCCCCCACCCAGTCTTTTAAAATCTTCATTGCTTATCAAATGTGCATTTCTAATTTTTGCTATAGTCTTTCATTGGTTTCTAATTTAACATGCCAGTTTCCAAGATGTAATCTTACACATTTGACTGTTTTGTCACTGGACCAACACACCTGGTGAAGGAATAAATCCATTAAGTAGAAATAGTTTTGGGGTCTTTTTAAATTTGTTTTTTAATGGAAAGCCTTTGTAAAAGAGAGCACATTTTAAAGGTGTATGCTTGAAATTAAGTAACAGTTTTTCCAGTGGTATGTTTAAATTACTGAGATGAGTACTGTTGAGGAGATAGTACTAAAAAAATCACATTAAATATCTTTAATATGATTTTAATTAAAATCTTCATACAGTTTTATTTGCAGTCATTCAGATGTAAACAAAATATTGATGTGAGAGGTCTTGAGTAATTATTAATAGTTTGACAAATTTCAGATCCTTAAATATTTTTTTTAAATATGTTTGCCTTTTAAAAAGCCATTAAGACGTTAGTGAACACAATCTGTTTCTTTGAGAAAAGGAAGGAAAATGGAAGATAAAAAGATTCAGGTGGTTTAAGTTGATAATGATTAAACACTCTATCTTGTAGATATTGGTTCTGTTACTTAATACAAGGATCTGTATTGGCTCATTTTGAGACCATTTAATTTAAAAAATCAGACCTTATGTACTATCATATCTTTAAAGGGACTGATGGTTTTGTATGCCAAGTAAGAAAAGTCTTAAAGTTCTCCGTTAACATTGCCTGTTGACCTTATATTGTTAATTAGCATAACATTTTATATCATTCTAGCTTAATGGTCAGTTGTTGAGATTATTTAAGTTGATTTTGTGTAAACTGGAGGATATAATAGTGGTTGAAAACATGATTCATAAAAAATGCATAGACATTTCCCAGTAAATGTTACAAAAAATTTTTTAAACTACCTATAGACTTAACAGACTCCTATTTGGTAAAAGGGGGAGGTGCAAAATATTACTGGCCCTTTTGGAAAAGGAACACAGCACAGATCGTTTTCCATAGATAACTGCCCGATGTGAACTCCGTAGGCCACATTCCAGGAACTCATGAATGGCTGCAATTGTGAACTGTCAACTGCAACCAAAAGACTGTTGAAAACCTGATTGTAAGGATCCTCTAGTGGCAGATATCTTTATATCTTGTTAATAGTTTTATTTGTGTAGGTTGCTAATGACTGCTGATAAAAGAGTATAAATTGTGAGTGTTAAGTGGTGTGTCCTGGTATGTGCTATAAACATAGATTTTGTTTGTACAGTTGTATATATAGATACGTGTGTGAGATATACATATAATTTTTTTAATGAGGTTGTTTTTTTTTTACTTGACATTTAAGAGAATTATGTAAATGTGTATTGGGAGGCAAAACTGTCACTCTTACCTGTGTTTTAAAAACCTGTAAGTAACCTCCCAGAGCTCTGAAAAAACTTAACTGCATTTAGTCTTTAAAAGTGAAAGCTCCTTACTTGAATCTATATTTCTTTGGGAGCTTATGGTTCCTTATCAATATTGAATTTTGCCTTGTGGTTTTATAGTTGTTTAAATCACATACTAGATACCATCTTATGCCTAAATACTCTTACTAAGGATTTTGTAATCAAAGTTTGATTGACATCATACGAGTGACATTGTTATTTAGTATAAAAATTGATATTGATGCATTCATCAGAGTGCCTCACTGGTATGCTTTAGTCATAAAACCTGGCTCTAAGTCAAGGAAATTATCATACATTTCCAGAAAGGCCAATGATCAAAAAGTGCCTGAAATTCTTAAAATCAGGAATTGTATCAGCAGGCATATGGCCTTTTTAATTTATGGTGACACAGTTCTTTAAAAGTTTCTGTGAACTAAATTGTATGGACTGAACGTTGGTAAACTTTTAGAAAATATAAGGGCTTTATGTGTATGGATAAGATACATTGCCAAGTAACGTAATTTATTAACAGTCTTTTTCTTGGAAGGGATGGAGGGTATTTTGAATTACAGTGAGAAGTTTTTCTTTTTTTTTTTTCAGTACTGGTAGTGGGGTATATGTTTTCTCCCTTATGAGAATAAATGTAAGACCAGTCTGTTCTTTGGGAATTTTGATAGCACTAATTTGGAAATAATAAACATGATACTAGATTTATGACCTGGTACTTGGTAATTCAGTCAGTAAAGAATCTGCCTGCAGTGCAGGAGACCCGGATTCGATCCCTGGGTTGGGAGATCCCCTGGAGAAGGAAATGGCAACCCACTCCAGTATCCTTGCCTGGAAAATCTGGGACAGAGGAGCCTGGTGGGCTGCAGTCCATGAGGTCGCAAAGAGTTGAGCACGACTGAGTGACTAACACACTTAGTCTTTCTCAGCACCAGAAGAAGTTGGAGGGCGCTCTAGAGTCCTCTAGGAACAAAGAGCTGCCCCACCAATCAGATGGTAAAGAAACCAGAATGAATCTCTACCCTGAGGAATGGTTTGATAGGGGAGTATAAAAGAATCTTGACTTTTTTTTCCCTAAAATGGTAGAAGCTGAGAGGTTTAGGGAGTAGGAAGTAATAGCAGATAACCAAGACCAGAAGTAAATATAGTGAAATAATATGAAGTATGGTCTCAAAAAGAATAGGAACCATACCATGTTACTAGTAAGGAATAGTGGTCTAATTTCTTCTTTTAATAATTGTTTTAGACCAGTATGTATTTCCTTTTCCAGAAAGATACTGTTTATTTCTTAATTGAATTACTCTTTAAATAGAAGAGAGGCTTTACAAAAACAGGTATATCTGGTTAAATGTAGCCTGAATAATAATGTTCTGAGGAATCTTTTTGTTAGTGGGAAGAGCAGATTTTTAATAAGTCTTAATTGTTGACAGTGTTGAAGGGATATGTGTAGCAAAATTTCTGAATTGTAATAAATCCCTTAAGTTTTTTCTTTATACTAATCAGTAGTCTTGTGATTTGATTTGAAGCTGTTCTTTTAAATGTAATACAAATTACTGCCTCCACAAAGAATATGCATTCCTGAATCATTTGTATAATTAATTACGTCTTTACCAGAATAATTCTTGAACACACCAGATTATTCAATATTTGTTATATTCTTAATCTGGTTTTGTTTAGGGTAAAAATTGGGACTCCTCTGTAAAGATTTGGGAACAGTAATTTGTATCATTCTTATACATCGTTTCATGATTTTTCATAATATTTTAATGTATACTCTTCAGATTTGACTGGTAACATTAAGGTATATTGATTATCTGCTCTACCTCTAAAAAGTATGTGATTGGTTCTGTTTTTAAATCAGGTGAATTAAATTTCATCTATGCTACTTTGGACTGCTTACCACTCAAATTTAAAGCCTCAAGTCAGGTTAAAGTTTTTAGTTTTAGTTTTATGTCTTTGTACTCAAGCTACCTTTTGTTAAAAAAGAATGAACTCATATTCTTTAAGTTGTACATTTACATATGATGGTTATGTGAAAATTTTGTAGATCATTGAGTTAATAATGTTCACCATGGACATAGACGATTAGTAAATGTCCTAATAATTTATACTCATCATAGTAGGCAAGGCAAATAAGTAAAGTCTAAATATTAAGTTAAAGCCTCCTTTCCCATAAACTCTTACTAAAATCTGATTAAAGAATATAGATATCTAGAAGAGAAACTGTGATTAATTTGTCAATATCATGAATAATGCTAGTGTGTTTTAAATGTTACCTGTAAAGATTTAGGCTGTCCATCTCCATTGTTACACAAGTAAATTGTTTAATCTGTGTATGAAGGATACTCAAAGTTTAAGGCTGACTGGTTTCTAAAATAGAATTAGAATTCAGTTTTAATAGCTGATATTATAAGTAAACCAAAACAAATCCATGTTATATGATCTACCTAGCTTTCGAAAACAAAGGAGAGGGGGCTCTTGATCAAATAATCTATAGTGTGTTTAGTTATGTACCATATGGATATCATGAGTGACCATTAAAGATGATGGAATCAAAAGTCTTCGGTTTTGATCCAAAAATGTAATTGCATGGCATGGATATAATTAGAGAAGAGGAGACATTGGTTCAGGCCAGAAAAAGTCATGATATAAGTGGTTCAGAAACTTGTGTTCTAATCCTGGCTTTTCCACCATTTAGCTGATTTATTTGATCAAGTCATTTAATTTTCTTGATTTTCCTCATTGGTAAAATTAAAATTTGAGCCTTTGATCAGACTTTAAGATTACCTAAGTCCATACATGAGAGAGATGCCAACTTAAACCTTCCTCTTGGTAAAACCCTTTTCCTGCCCTTAGACTAATGGGTGACCCAAAAAATGAAGTTTACAAATACTCTGTGAGCAGGTTGAATGCCCAGGAAAACATTTGCAATATGTCAGTCATTCAACTTTCTCTGCGTTCTCTGAGTAGTACACACTGAGATACAGAAATAAGACTTATCTTCTCCTTTAAGATCTCAGGATTTATGGAAACAATTACCAATTGTATACTTCATTGTAGGCTGTGATGGAATATTTAAGTTATTAATGTGAACAATTTAGGACATCAAGTCAGATTTGTGAAGGGAGGGAATAGTTAGACTGATTTCTGTTTAAATTATTCTCTGCATGGGTAATATATTTATACAGTTTAAAATTCAAAATGTGCAAGTATAAATTGAAAGCCTTTCTGCCACCTCTGTCCTTCTACCCAGTTTCTGTCCTCAGAAGCAACCCATTATTACTTTTGCATTCTATGGAAGCTAACTCTTGAACTGAATCTTAAGAGCCACTCAGATTGGGTCACTGATGAAAGCAGATGATTTTCCAAGTAGGAGGGCAGTTTTGTGTAACAATGTGGAAGAGTAAGACTGTCAGATGTGGAACATGATGTGATTAATTTGACAGTAACCAGAGTGTTTAAGGGCTTAAATGTCACAGAAAGAAATTGAGGTTTTTACCATTTTAAGTTTGTGATTGCTGTTGTTGAAGTTTCTTGAAGCTTTATTGTTTAAGTAGTATGTATCTTGGAACCATTTCAGTACCCTTTTATAGTGATTATTGTATTTTTAATTAAAATCTTGTGATAAAGTTGTATATAAGGAAATCCTGGGGAAGATCTGAATCCCAGAGGTAGAATTCTCCAATAGAATGGACTAAATAACTTGGTTATATACCTGGCTCCAGGTTCATGCATTCTGCCTGCCTTAAGTATTCTGTTTGCCCCAGTAGTACCTTAATAATGGTAAACTATTTGGTATATGTTAATATACTCTACAAAAAGTTGGTTTTTATATAACATATTTAGAAATCATAACCCTGTATTAACGGAGAAGGCAGTGGCACCTCACTCCAGTACTCTTGCCTGGAAAATCCCATGGACGGAGGAGCCTGGTGGGCTGCCGTCTATGGGGTCGCGCAGAGTCAGACATGACTGAAGCGACTTAGCAGTAGCAGCAGCAGCAGCAACTCTGTCTTAAACACAGACCAGGCTTAATTGTTTTAGAGCCTATGTATACATAATCTCATTTCATCTTTTCAGCGATTGTAGTGACTGTTTTTTTCCTCCTCTTTTTCATGGATTAAGGAAACTGAGGATTTGAGTCACATAGCTATTAAGTCAAACAAGGCATAGGGTCAGATTCAGGCTTTCTGACTCCATAGCCAGCTCTTGGATATTCCCAGGGTTAATTTTATTACTTTCCTGGCTATAAGATAGGATAAAGGAAAAGCATCTGTAGACACTGATCTGTTGTGTTGTAACCTTTTACCTAAAGGATGTTTTTTAAAATCATTTAAAGTTTGTAGATGATAATGTTGGAGAGATGGCTCTTGTTCCTTTGCTTACTGTGTTTCCCTAGTTTCTATTTAGAGATTTCTAAAGTTGATGTACATATGTTTTTTCTTGCTATTATAGTTGGCAACCCTACAGAGATAGTATCTTAGTTTAGCAGGTAGACATATGTCACATTTAACTTACTTTCTCAGGTATTACATTCATGTACTTGATGATTATCATGACAGACTCTCAGTATATAAACTCAGAGAATGTTTATTGTCTGTTGGTTTTGAAATATTTTTACAAATAGGAAAACAATGTTTTCCTGTAGCAGGCTGAAATAAATTGAGAGTAAGCCACACCTCAGTCTTTGAAGAAGTGCTTCTTTAGCTTTATATTTAAATTAGTATCTTATATTTATATATAAATACTTTATATTTAGTTTACATTGACATCAAATATGTTAGAAAAGTGGTTTAAAATTTTATTTCTTGAGCAGAAGAGCATTTGTGTCCAAATCTCCAAAAAATTCAGTATTTCTAACAAATTTTTAATATCAGTTGCTTCTTGATGCCTTCAAATATCATAGACTATAAACTTGAAATGCTCCCCATTAACAGTGTTTTCCTTGGACTCTTGATTTCCTCAATTTTACACCATTCCAAAACAAAAGTCTTTGATCTGACCCTTCAGTATTTCCAAATGGCCCTTTTGAAATTAGCCATCAACTAGGTTTCATAGACTTGACTCCTTTAATCTGTGCCTGCTAATCAGTGTTTTGAGATTAATTGTTGCTATTTGCTAAAAAGCTCTCCGTGTATGGATAACATCCCAGCTTAAGTATTCCAGAAACCAAAAATTTCATATTTTTAAGACTATCTAAATGTTTATCCCTGGAATCTCAACTATTTAAAAATTTTTATACTGCATAGATTGTATAACTCCATATGGCTTATTATTTTGAATATATATGTAAAAAGGAATTGTTAACTGCCAGCTCTTGCAACCTAAATGTTTTTGTTGACATGTTCTAAAGACTTCTAAGTACATTTATAGTATTGTATTTCACAAATTTTTTTTCTTTCTTGTCCCCAGGATACACATCTAACTGCAGATACATTCTTTTACACTTCTGCCTTTGACTTATGAGAAGCATTTCACTATTAGTATCTATGCTAAAATGCTGGAATTTCATAACTAAAGTCTTGTGACTTTATTTAAAACTAATTTATTTGCATTTGGATTTAATTCAAATTAAATATATATGTTTTATTTTTCCAAACTTGGCATCTAAAGATCTTTTAAAGTATATCACCCTTAAAAATATATTGTAAATGTTCTTTAATGAATTTTTAATTCCAGAGTTACAGGGTAACTTTTAACTTTACTCTTTGTTATTTTCTTGTATTCACTACCTTCCTCTTTGTGTCACTTTGTTTATGTTAAACCCAAGGTCTCCAAACAGACCTGTGTGAATAGCAAACTTGTTCCCATATGATCTTGGGTGAGACTGCTAAAGAAAGCCAGATTGAGTTTTCAGTTGGTTTAGTTGGCTTTCATTTAATTTGGCAGACAGATTTTCCAAGTACAGTGGGAAGAAAAAAAAAAAGAGCCATGGTAAATACATCTAGAGAGGGTACAAGTTGTTAAAACAATAGCAACCTCTTAATTCTTTCTTGATGTTAGTCAGTCTAGTCAGTGCCTTCAGTTGCCTTGGACTTAGTCAAGAGAAAAGTGCAGAAATAGTAAAAGGAATAGAAAGGAGTTGAAGTAGGGAAAATGAAAAGAACACATACTGAAGACTCCTAATTAATCAAACAGTTGAACTGGTGACATGCTGGCATCTAGTGTCTATCTGCCTTTCTTAGTTTGGGATCATCTAAAAGGTGCCTTCTGGTTAAAATTTAAAATGCCCTTTTTTTTTTTTAAATTCAGTAGATAATGTACAGTAGATAATGTAACTTGAATTTTGTAATCATGGAATTCTATTGAATGTTTTATTTGATGATCAAGGATACTTGTTGATAACCTGGTTGTTATTCCACTAGAACTTGGAAATAGTTTTTCTTATTGTACTAATAATACTTCAGACTCTCCTAAGGCACTAGTTAGGATCTCAGAATTTCCATGTTGTATCTGAAGTTCATTTTGATGATAAAGATGATAGCTGTCACTTACTGAGCATTGACAGAATGCCAGGAACTTTATATATAGTCTCAGTTCTTGAACCACCCTGCAAGGCTAACTGGTAATATCACTATTTAACTGATAAAGAGACAGACCTAGAAAGGGAAAATGTAACTCTGCTGTATGCTTAGCATAGTAGTTTGAATATAAATTCTGGGACCAGATTGCCACGTAACTAGCTTTGTGACATTTGGCAGGTTCTTCTCTCTGATCCAGTTCCCGTGTCCATGAAATGGGAATAATAATAGCACCTGCCTCTTAAGACTATTGTAGTGTTGAGTTAATAAATGTAAAGCACTTAGCACAGAGTCTGGTATGTAATCAGCACTTAGCTTGCTTAGTCTTAGCTTGCTGCTGTGACTCTGCTACAGCATGCATCAGAAATTATGGAAGTGGCATGGCAGGTGTGCAGGTTGGGAGCTGGGGGGACTGGAAATATGCTGGGGTGGCAGAGAACTGGCAGTCACTTGAGAAACAACTTCTGAGATGTGAAGTGAAACAAGCATGCTGGGAGCTTGTCCCATCAAGATTCTATAGGATAGCCCTAGGGAATATTTCTCCAAGGAATTAGTAGAACTGGATGGTGATAAAGGCGTATAAGCTCTTACCCCTTAAGGGGACACTGTACAAATGTGCGAAATTGGAAAGCTCCTCTCTAGTTGCAGCACCATTTTTTGTCTTAACCCAGGGAAACCACACATAAATGGACTCTGAAGGTGGAAGTTGTGCAGAGTTCAACCCAGAAAAGGACTCGGTCACCATCAAATCCTATCAAGTCGGTCCTGTGAAGAATTTTTATATTATTAATTTATTTTATGTGAACACTATACCTGAGAACAGCTTTGTTAAACTGTTGACATGTGTAGGGATTTATAAAGGCATCTGATACAAAACAGTTGCTGATTAAGCTATGAGTTGATCACGCTCATAGACACGTGCAGACACACACACACACACACACACACACCCTTGGATGCTAGTTAGTATTTAATTTTATCTGTATTACTATGAGTTGATCACGCTCATAGGCGTGCACACACACACACACACACACACACACACCCCCCCCCCCCCTTGGATGCTAGTTAGTATTTAATTTTATCTGTATTACCCCCATTCTTTTCCTGATTGTTGTCGGGGTCTGCTGGATTTTGTCCAGTTTTTAAATTTCTTTTGAAATGTTTTCAATCAAGCTAATGTGAGGTGTTTTGTTTTTTTTAATTAAAGTGGTTGCACTGTGTTAGAAATTTAAAATATTCCTTACTTTTTTGAAAAGTAGTGATTTTACTGTACTTTCTCAACTTCATTTCCATTTGATTCTTGGGTCTCACAGGAATCCTTCAACTGCTTTCTACCAAGCGTTCCATTTGAACACGGTTCAGGAATCAAAGAACCTCTGGGATAGGTATGAATACTTGCATATGAAATGCATACATGCAACATTGTATGCATGAATTGCTTTGCACAGTTTATTATTGTTAAAACTGATCTTTATTATTTTGGGTGGGGGGGAATCACATGGTATCTAGCATGAGATAAAGCAGCAAAATAAACCAAAAGGACAATATGTATTTTAAATAGAATATAAACATACTTTCTTTGTACTTTAAAGTAAATTTTTGAAGGGCTTACTCTGTTGGATTTTATTACGTGAAATATCCCCTTACCCATGTGTGTTTAATATAAAAATATGTTATATTAAAAAAAAACCTACAATTAACTTTGTGCTGTTTTATATAATTTCTCTCTAAAAAGCCTTTAGTGATTCAAAGCAGAATGTTATTTCGTGTTAAGAAATTGGGGAAGGGAAAAGACTAAGTTAGCAATCATTTAATTCTTGGCAAGAAAGTTTAACCTTAAGCTTATTTGCTGGAATTCACTATATCTGCATTACAGTTTTATAAACCCCTAAAACAGTTTTTCTCACAGAAATGTTGTATAAATTTTTTTGTGACTTTTTAAAGTATAGACAGAAGTCTTGGACTTCACATATGGCAAAAGATACTTTGGTTTATCTTTCTGCTTAATACACATTTTAGATAGTATATGCTCTGTTCACTTATTTTGCTGAATATTTATTAGCACTCCATCAATCCGTGTCTAATTAACAGAAGTTGAGTGCAAACAATGTTTTTAAAATTCACACAAACTTTGTTAGATTCTTTTAACTCTGCCTGGCAGCACATTTGTGTCCTTTGACATAGTTTGGATAACACTCATGGACTGAACTCCATCTCTCATTAGAATAAAGTATTGCTGCGTGCATGTACATGTCATGCTAAGACATGGTCTGTAACAGTCTTTTAATTCTTAGGCTTGATTTACTGTATCACTCAGGATATTTTCTAACAAACTATCTTTTTGATAATGTGTTCTTACTTAACTGGAAGTGTTTTAAAATGGTTGCTTGTAGAACAAGAAGTTTATAATGTATAGTGCTGTATTTATAGATTCAATTTTTAAATTGTACAGCTATAGCAATATCAAGACATAAATGTAAATTGTGGCATGAAACAGCATGAAGTTTTAATCATTCAAATGACTTGCCAGTGTAGCCAGGGTGAGTACTTTGGGGATGTACTTTATACTTTTCCCTTAAGTAAGTAAGTAAAGTCACTCAGTCATGTCCGACTCTTTGTGACCCCATGGACTGCAGCCCACCAGGCTCCTCAGTCCATGAGATTCTCCAAGCAAGAATACTGGAGTGGGTTGCCATTTCCTTCTCCAGGGGATCTTCCCGACCCAGGGATCGAACCCGGGTCTCCCGCATTGGAGGCAGACGCTTTAACCTCTGAGCCACCAGGGAAGCCCATACTTTTCCCTTAGAGAAAGGAAAAATCACACTCTTCTTAGAAATGTTATAAAATGTTTTTTAGATATATGATAATTTATTTGAAATAGCTAACTTTTATGAGCTACCAGATAGCAATATGAATAATACCTATTATTTTCATCAAAATGATGTAGAAAGGTTTGAACTTTACTTTTTATAATTTGGATCTAATTAAAAGATTTCTTTTCATTATAAAGCAGCCATACAAGTTGCCTCCTCATCATCCATTACCGCTAAATACATCTGTTTTCTTTTTTAGATCCTAGAAATATTTAAGGTATCAGAAGTGAGGCAAGTTTGCTATATCTATAGTTTCTCATGGGTTGAAAATATTTTCTTTCTCCTTGGAGCCTCTTTTGTCCAGAGCCAAAGAAGTGTAATGGATACTTGGATAGTTGTCTATAGTGTATTAATGCCAAAATATAATCAGAACTTTTATTCTAGATCAGCCATTCTTCACTGTAAATTGACATGTTGTTACCAAGATGATAAACTCAACCCCGTGGAAACTGACTAGTTGTTTCCTTTTAGCTTTTCATCTAGTTTAATTTTCAGTTGAGAAGAGGAGTAGTGGCTGGCTTTGTTAGTTCTAAGCATCTACAGCTTCAATTGGCAGATATCTATAAACTTTTTAGTAGTTTAATATCTGGTAAAGTATTGTGGGACTGTTTATTCTTTTTCATTGCAGACAAAGGTTGAAGATTAATGTGTGTTAAGCTTTGAAAAATATCTCACATTGCCTTGTTCATTTTTGACTGTTATAAATTTAAGCTTTTTTAAGTATTACTATTTTGGCAAGTCAGTATTTTTTAAGGATGATATTATTAAATAGAATCCATTAAAGGATTTAAGGGGCTATACATTCCTTATATCATTTACTCACTAAGAGGTATAAATTTTTCTATCAGTGTGGATATATATGGTATTTCAGGCTCCCGTTTATGAAATCTTGGAAATCATTTTCGGTAGGGGCAGCTTTTAAGCCCTGTGCCAATTTTTATTAAACCTGCCCTAGATATCTGAAGATCCTTGGGTTTGCCTTACTCAGAAGACTGGGATCTTTTTTTCCTAGAATTCTTTTAGCAGACTATCTTTAATCAAAACATAGGTAACTGATATATCTTTCTCACATTGACTTAGAGCTGTCTAATGGCCTTTTTGTTTTCTCTACTATTTAAATTAGAATTGGCAAGCTGAGAGACTTTGTGTCAATCTGCCTCTGTCTATATTTAGATAGTTCCTTTCTGTTGATATCCAGTGCTTTATTCAGTTATTATACTAAAGTCGAAGCTCCTGTCAAGCCTTCCTTTCCCTTTTCCTGTAGGTGCCGTCATTTTCTGTCTTCCCCATTTGTCATTTGAGAGTCCTCAGGGAATCAGTCAGCCGAAACCATCACCAAATAAAGAGCAGTAGATCTAGTGGCTAAAATAATACAACTTTTTCTTAGGAAACCCAAATTAATTGCATTGACTGTTTTATTAAAATGAATAATGTAGCCTCCAGGTTTCACTTTTTAAGCCTTGTGCCAGTGTTTAGTGATAGCCTAGCCCGTTGGCATTTCAGAACAGTAACTTGAGAATTTGACTTCCTATTTTTCTTCTTTAAAAAACCAACTTTCCAAACTTAATTATTGGCATTGCTTTGTTGCATCACAGAATTAGTTTAGAAAGTTACCCTGATAATCACTAGGGGATAGGCTCTCATTGGGAGTCCTTTGTGTGCATAAGCTAAGGGTAAGAATTTATAGCAAACAACTTTTACCCTGTTGCAAATATCAAGTCAGGGAGATAAAGAAGTACTAAAGGGAAGAGATTTTACCTCAGGTAGACTAAAGAAAAAAATCAGGTAGCTTGTAAGGGTTTATCCTTATTGATAAACACTTAGAAATGTTTCTGCCTTAATGAAGAAAATACTTACTATGTAGTTAAACAGTTAGAGTAACAGTGGCTAGGTACACCATCCGCTTGAGTCTTTTTGTTCTTCCTTATGACAGCACCAAAATTTAAGAGAGAAATGAATAAGGAAAGTAGTACACGTGAATTATTAGCTTAAAGTGAATAAGTCTTTGGATCTTTTACTCGGTTACTTAATGATTTCAGTTAAGTCTCTATAGTGATTATTTACTTTTCTCTATTTATATCTGATTTCTAAATTGTTGCATTAAAATGTTCTTATTAAGTAACATCAAATATTTTGTATTAGGAGTATCCCAAGTGGCTCAGTGGTAAAGAATCTGCCTGCCAAAGCAGGAGATGCAGGTTTGATCTCTGGGTTGGAAGATTCCCTGGAGAAGGAAATGGCAACCACTCCAGTATTCTTGCCTGGGAAATCCCATGGACAGAAGAGCCTGGCGGGCTACAGTTCATGGGTTGGCAAAAGAGTTAATACAACTTAGCAACGAAACAACAACAAAAAATTTTGTGTTAGAAAAGGTGTCCAACATTTCCTATGGTTATGAGATTCCACTTTTGAAGTTAGTAAATCAGAACTAAACCATGAGACAATTTGTTCTGTCCTCCTCCAGGAAGCTTGGATACATCATTAATACCCACTTATTAACCCAAATGGGAAAAAAATCAAGTTTCAAAGAATTAACCATGGTGGGCTACTTGTTACAGATTGTAACTGGTTAGTGTGCTCTTGATAATTACACTGTAAGTACTTTGAGAATATGAGCCCAAACTGTTGTGTAACCGTACCAGATACATTTCTTAATAATTTGTACCTTAAGTACTTATATAATTTATTATCTGATTGTATTTTGACCAATTCCAATTAAGGGTATCTAGTAGAGGGTAATCAGAGATGCTAAAAATTAGAGGAAGTGTTTAATGGCCTGTCAACTTTTTCCCAGGTGGCACTAGTGGTAAAGAACCCACCTGCCAGTGCAGGAGACGTAAGAGACGTAAGAGTTCAGTCTTTGGGTTGAGAAGATTGTGGAGGAGGGAATGGCAGCCCACTCCAGTATTCTTGCCTGGAGAATCCCGTGGACAGAGGAACGTGGCAGGCTGTAGTCCATGGGGTCACAAAGAGTTGGACATGACCTAAAGTGACTTTAGCATGTCACCTTTTTTAGGACTGGATCTCAGATGAAAACCTAAGAACATGCTTATAAAATGTTCAAATGACATTAAAGCAGGAAGTCATAGCTATTATTGGATGATAGCATTTGTGAATTTAACCATCTAAAGTATATGCAGAAATTCAGAAAGTGAAAGAACGTGTATGTAAATTCAGGAAGGTTGAAACTTAGCTGAATAGGTAGAGTAAAAAGTATCTAGATACACTAGTTGGCTGCATTTTATAGTTACTGTTAGCAGATGACAGGCCTGCCACAAAAGCTAGTATAATGTGAGGCAATATTTATATAACTAGAATAAATAGGAAAAGATGGTGACAGATCTCTGTACTTCATTTCTGTAGGTGGTTCCTCTAAATACAAAGCTAACTAGAAAATCTAATTTATGTTCCACCTGGACAGCCAGGTGGGTATTTCAGTAGGAAGACTTGAGCTTATTTTCTGAAAGAAAATGGGTCCTCTGGGAAATAGCCCTGCCATCACTAGAAATAATAAAGCAGTCTTCCTGGCTGTTAGGAATGTTTGAGATTTAGAGCCAGTTACTTTTAAAATCCCTACTGTGCAGAGTATTATTGCGCTGCTTAGTTCTAAAGAAAGAAAGAAAAGAGGTAAGAAAAGTTGTGAAATTGATCTACTTCATTCTGTTTTGTCTTTGTTGCCCATTAGTTTTAGAAAACCTCAAAGAGCTATGTATTTATTTAAGGAATGGAGGCTTAACAGACCTTTGGAAGGTTAATAGAAGGTTAATAAAATCTTTCCCTATTAGGACAGATTTCCCATGTCTGAGGCAATTAAGTTGTGGCCACAAATTGGGAAACCAGTGATTGGGTAGAATTCAGTTGTGCGGGCATGCTCAGTTGCTTCCTTCAGTCGTGTCTGACTCTTTGTGACCCTATGGACTATACAGCCTGCCAGGCTCCTCCAGGCAAGAATACTGGGGTGAGTTGCCATTTCCTTCTCAAGGGAATCTTCCTGACCTAGGGATCAAACCCTGGGTAGATCCTGCATTGAAGGGAAATCCTTTACCACTGAGTTACCCGGGAAGCCCCAGAATTTGGTCTTGCAGAGTTAAAGGACTGAGAAGGCACATTCCCGTTAGAGGAAATACTGTGAACCACTGTGGAAGTATATGGTAAGGATGGTTCAATTTGATTGGTGCATAAAACATTTGAAGATGACAGAGAAAAGATGGTAGATTCGTTAGAGATCAGAGATATTAGGAAGGTGATGAAGGTCTGAATTAGGCAATAGAGATGATCAAAGGGGCTTCGTAGGTGGCGCTAGCAGTAAAGAGCCTGCCTGCCAATGCCAGAGATATTAGAGACATAGGTTCAATCCCTGGGTTGGAAGATTCCCTGGAGAAGGTAATGGCAATCCACTCCAGTATTCTTGCCTGGAGAATCCCATGGACAGAGGAGCCTGGTGGGCTCTAGTCCAGAGGGCTGCAAAGAGACAAGGCTGAAGTGACTTGGTGCGCTCGCACTTATGAAGGGAAAGGTTGACGAAAGAATGGTGATCAGAAGGTTAGAATTAAAGAATTCTGCTACTGATTAGGTATGACAGGGAAACAGTCAAATTTGACTTTGCCAGACCTAACTGAAGGAATAGTGGTACCATTATTAGTATTAGTGAAATAATTGGTTTGGGGAGAAGAAAATAGTAATGAGATTGTGCTTTGAGCTGAAGAGCCAGTGGAGGGTCAAGGTGGAAATATTCAGGGTGCAGCTCTAGCTGCAAACCTGCAGGTTGGTGGAGACGTTAAGGCTAGAAGAGGTTGAAGGATCTATTATTTATTTGTTTCTTAGTTTATATTATTATTTTATTCTAGAATTCAGGCTTTAGGAAAGGCTCATGTTTTCTAGGAGCAGAGTAGTGGAAAAGGGGCAGGCCAGGAGGACAGGCCTTGGGCAACACTGTCTACATTTAGAGAACGAGGGAAACTTTGAAGAAGATAAGTGGTCTTAGAGACTAAAAGATTCTCAGAATATTAATTCTTACCCAAAAAGAAGGGAAAATGTTTGAATCTCTATTTTGAAAAAATTCCTAGTTAACAGAAAAATTACAAGAATAATACTGTTGACCCTTAAACAATGCAGGGATAAGGGGGTTACCAACCTTCTATGGATGGAAGTTCCTATGTAACTTATAGTCAGCTCTCCATAGCCACAGAGTTCCTCCATATCTGTGCTTTTGTATACATGTATTCAACCAACCTTAGACTGTGTAGTGCTGTAGTATGACTATTGGAAAAATCCACATATTAAGTGAACCCACACAGTTCAAATCCATATTGTTCAAGAGTCAGCTGTACAAAAGCATTTCAGTAATCTTAACAGATTTGACATTTGTTAGCATTTAGTCACGCTTTACACCCTAACATACTGTTTAGGAACCGTTTAAGAGTAACTTGCAGATATCATGTTCATTAATCCCCAAATACTTTAGCATATATTTACTACTATGTAAAAATAGTATAGCTACCAAAGTCAGATTCGTTAGACTTACCTAATATGTAACATACAGTTCATATACACATTCTGTTGGTTGTCCCAGTAATGTCCTTCATGACCATTTTTTACCTGATCAAAGAGCCTAAAAAGATCACAGATTACATTTAATTATGAAACATTTGTCTTTTTTCCTCCTGTCCTATGTAAATAAATACTGTATCAGTCTTCTTTAAGATGGTTTAAATAGTCACTAAGAAAGGAAGTGCCAGTGTTCTGCTTGAATGACAGGGAAAAACGCATCTGCCTTTTCACAGATGCGTGTCTTTTTACAGTCTATGTTACAGGGGTTGGGAAGGAGAGAGATGAAAGGGTGTGCTGGCTAGAATCCAGCTAAAACAACTACTGGGATTGGAGAAGTTTTTAAGAAGAATCATATTTCTTAAAGTTTAGTAAGGAGCAGCAAAGGAAGGAGAACATGCAGATATTAATGCAGAACATGCAGAAGTTGAGGTATATTCATAACCAGTTTTTTCTGTACTATGGTTTTTATACATTAAGCTGGGATTTTAATTATCTTAAGTAGAGAAAAATAGTATAATTTGAAGACTCACCACTTGGGTTTACAAAATACGTGATTGCTGTCCTTTATAGTCTGTTTTATCCTCCTAGTTTTATTGTGATAGTTGCTTAAGGTGGATTGTTTGCTGCCAGATTTTTAACCATAGATCTGTATCTCATTGTCTGAAGTCGTGTTTCAGTGGATCCTAAGCATTTGTTCTCCTGTCAGCTTTTCTGTGACTAACAGAAATGGGATACCTGACATGCTGGTACTGTTTTCAGCACGTGACTGGACTTCAGAATTGGTGATGAGAAATATTAACTGCTCATCAGTTACGATACGCTTCTTTGTGCATGTGGTTACTGCCCTCCTCTTTAGTTAGAAATTTTCTCCATATAAGTCACCACAACCGACCTACTCTGAAAGATCATGATAGTTATTTTTAGGATGAAACTTGAAAAGCAGTTTTAAAACATGGAAATAGTTGGTAAGGTCTCTTTATTATTGTTGATATTAATTGTTTAACTTTTCACCAAATGGATTTTAAGTAAATCAAACCCTTGAACAGAACAATGTGTGTGTAATTTGCTAAACCCATCTCTTTTTTTTTTTTCCTACAGAATCTAGAACTCTGTAGCAAAGCTTTTTAAGAAAAGACTCTTACTGAGTTTGTTCAGATGACAAGGAAATTCAAATATAGCCTGAAATTGTTGAACCAGATCAAACATACAACATCTGTTTGGAGGTTTTTTCCATTCTAGTTCCTAACAGTTTAAAAATATGAATTCATACCTCTTCTATGTACTGAAACCTGCAGATAGTTTTGGCAACCTATTGAGAAGAAAGAAATATTAAGTGGAATTACTTTAATATTTTTATTTTCAGCAAGATTTGGGTTGGTAGGTAGTTAGACAGAAGAAATGGCTGATTCCATTCCAGCTGACATTCTTTGTGTGTGTGCATGTAATTGACTAATATTCTAAATCATGCAGATAAGGAAATGTGTTAGATTTTTGTGATTGCCGTAGATCGTTTGTATGCATTTGCTTACTAGAAATTAGCTTCTATGTTTAGGTTTCACTTGACGACTTCTAAAATATTTTCCACATTTGACAAGTAAATTTATATAGACGGTAATAATTTGGAATATGTATTCATTGATAAATATCCTCAAATAGCATTTTTATGCTGTTTCCTGGTTATTGCAAAAGTGTAAAGATTTTGGTTATAAATAGGAAAAGATTTGGAGGGTCCGCATGGTATTTTTTTCAGTTTTTAATTTAATTGTGATATTTGGCATGGAAATAGTGGTGGTGTAACCTATATCCTGGAAGCCAAAAACATCTTTCTACATGTCTATTTGGTGGTAATATCAAGGTAAAGAAGTATTCTCCTTCTAGCCCTTGCACTATTAGAAGGAGAACAAGAAGGGAAAGAGAGTCATTGTGTCTGACTAATCCCACTCCTGTTCACAGTGTCTATTAACCAGAAAATTTCTGTATTTACAGCAACTGTTTCTTAGATATTACTAACTTGGTCCAGAAAATGTTGCTAAATACATGTCTGGAATGGTCATAACATAGTTTGTTTCACAAAATTAGATGTTAACTCTTAAACATAATGTGATGATATTTAAAATTTTAGGAACAGTTCTATTTGCTTTATGTTAACTGTTCTTGGGCTTCCCTGGTGGCTCAGAGGTTAAAGCATTTGCCTGCAAGGCGGGAGATCCGGGTTCAATCCCTGGGTCGGGAAGATCCCCTGGAGAAGGAAATGGCAACCCACTCCAGTATTCTTGCCTGGATCCCATGGACGGAGGTGCCTGGTAGGTTACAGTCCACGGGGTCGCAAAGAGTCGGACACGACTGAGCGACTTTACTTTCACTTTAACTGTTCTTAACAAAGCTCAAAGTCAAATATGCAGCTTTCTGTTAACAAAGCCTGCAGAATGTTATTGCGTATATTTGATTAATACATTGCTGGCTTCCACTTAACTTTGTTTTTCCATTTTTATCTTCTCCCACCCCCAATTTCAAAAATTTTTTTTCAGTATCCTGTATAAACTCTTTTTGAAAGAGAAGTATAAATCATTGTGAGTAAACATGATCGATCTATCTGTAACTATCTTGTTAAAGCTCTTTTTCCAAAGCTATATTATTTTTATATATTAATTTCTTGAAACACTGTCTTTCCAGTATTCTTATTCTACTAGGTACATTTGGACCGATTTTTTTCCCATAAGTTTATCTTTGATATTTCTAGCCTGGCTTCTCTTATACATATGGAAAGTCCATATGTAATTATCAGGGGCATGAGGGGTTGGTCCATATCCCCCCTTTCTCCATTAAAAAATAAGCATTTCTGGCCTTTTATAGAGAAGCAAGCATTGATTTTTATAATGTGTTGGAAATCTCAGAACAGTGTAGGAACTTTTTAAAGAATTGTTGTTTATACTTTGAAAGTGAAATTTTGTACCAAAAGAAGCTAAGCACATGCATTCAAATAGCAAGTTCCTTTAGGAACTCATGTCTGATTTCACTTACAAGTTTTCAGATAATGACTTGGAAATTGCAAATGGTCTACCTCTTTGCCCCTATGCACACTCTTTTATTTTGTTAATGTAAGTTTGCCATAAAGTTTGCTAAATGATGGTAAACTTAAGCCTGGTTCTTGCTGGGCTAAAAGAACATTTAATAGCTCATTCTCAGTTCAGTAGAAATTTTTTCCTCAAAAATTAAAGAATGAAATGATAACTATAGGAAATATTCAAGATTTGTTTTTTATAGCAATTTTGCCAGAGATTCAAGATTATGAGTAACTTCTAAATAAACATTCATTTTTAGGAGAATTCTAAGTTAAATTTTAAAGGATATCTAAATTAATCTTAACTCTTTTCATCTACAAGCACTTCATTTACTCAATTTTATTTCAGATTTTTAATAAGAATTTCCTACATATTAGAATTTAGTGATTGAAACTCTTCAGTTGTGAGCCTTGTTCTTGGTAGGAACTAATTTTGAGAATGCATGCGTGGGGAAAAATTGACGCAGAAGTTTTGTATATTTTTAATGTGTACAACTCTTACATCCTAAATTTCCCATACATTTGTATGGTGCATGCAACCTTAAAGTACCATTTTTATAAGTGTCACAGTACAGATAATTAAATCTGCTTTATATGGCTGGTTTAATTCTATCTTTCAGAGATTTTTTTCCAGGCATTTATCATGACAGTGCTTTTTGTTGGTAGGTCCTTTACTAAAAGACCGAATAGTCTGCCATTTAAATGACCAGTTCATCAAAGTCTTAACAGACAAGGAGCTTACCAGCATTACTGATTATATAGTTCAAGAAGCATTTACTTTGCTAAATATGGCTGTGTATTGTATCTTCTCATGGGACTTGTCCCTCAAAAAAGTAAATCATTAAAGTACCTTCTTTTGTTTTTTAATTATGGTAGTATTTTGGTTGATAGGAGATGAGAATTGCGTAAAAACATTCTAAAAGCACTTTGATAGTAATGTTGATGAAATGACCACAACCTTCAACTATTATTTATCCTAAGAAATAAGGATTTTTGCCTTCACCAGGTGATTACATTGTAAGGCTGTCCTTTGAAAAGAAAATCTTTGATTTTGTTGAAGTCAAATGTGTTGTCAGGTTACATTTGGAAATATTATATTTGTAAATGAAAAAATTCAAGTAGACCTTCAGATTACATAGAAGACTTTTAAATGACCATGTGTATTTAATAGAAAATTTAGCATTAAAAGTTAAAATCTATAACAGCGTAACTCCAGCCCCCTATATTTGGGTCAAATATCTCTGGAGATGGCTGCAGAATTTCCTTTATGATGCTGTCTGAGTTTTTTATAACTTTGCACATCTGATCTTCCTCAATAAGGGCTTTCCTCTTTCCCCCTCCCCTTTACCCCATTATGCCATTTTATTTAGGGGTTTAATGTAGGCAGAAATGTGCCCATAAATGTGTGGGTTGCCTTTTATGGTTTACTGCCAACTAAAAATATAAATCAGCATTCTTATCAAACAGAAAATTCAAGAAGAAAATGATATTACCTTCCAATGATTTAAACAGGTGCCCAATTGAAAGCTTTTTTATTAAAAATTTAATAAATTTAAGATTATATTCCCAATGAAGTAATTTTTACAATTATTTAATCTTCCTATCGCCGTATTTTCTTCCATGCCTATAGCGACTTAGCATCAGCAGCAGCATACACAGATGAGCAGTAGGATTACTTTTGAGTAGGATACGTTTGTTATATCTATTACATAAAACACGTACTAAAATTTTATTCTTTTCATCGTTGTGTCTAATTTTAAAACTGGGGATGATAAAGATAGACTTGGATTTAGGTATTAAGTTGAATGCTGTCTTGAGCATTTAATGATTGATATAGATTATTACTGATCCAGCCACCTGTGCTGTGTAAGTCTAGAAACTGGTATGTTGTGGACCAAACAGTATAACTCAAGTGCCATTCTGCAGGACTACAAAGCTATCTATACCAGGTTATGGTGTTAAATCATAATTTCTGGATCATGATCTTAAACCTTTCATGGGTTACATTTCTACTTGACTCTACTGACAAGTATTCCTGATGGCCTAAAAGTCCATGTTATTTAAAGCTTGAAGTATCCAGATCAAATATGAAATTATTTTACATTTAAAAAAAAGTTAAGTACAAAGTATCAATTGTGTAATCATGGTAGAACATAAACCTTTGCTATAAAAGATTTGTAAAGGCTATTTGATTAAGACACTTATTTACTTAAACTCTTTGCTAGAATTTTTTTTAGAATTCAGCATCGGAGGAGGAATGTGACATAATAATGATCGAAAGCCGAAAGTTTAAAAGTTGTGATGCCCTCACATGGTTGAAGGGCTATTCTAGCTTCTAAGGACTGAATGTTGTCCCCAAGAGTGTCTCATCAGGTCATAAATTGGTAAGACTTAATGGATTAGATTTTATGTATTATACCTGATGTTATTGTATTGAGATGAATATTGATGAACAAACTGAGCACATTGTATCACGTAAGAGTATAGTATTAAATATATACATTAAAACTTGGAATTTTAAATACTTGGAGTATGTAATCCTTTCAGGCTGTATCTTTGCAATGGTGTTTAATAAACAGTTTAAAAAATAAAGTGACATCCTATATTGTATGATTATTTAAATATTGCTATCGCATCTGCTGTAGATGCTTATAATATAATTAGGGACCCCATATACCTTCTAGTTAATATCCCAAGAAATATTTGAGAAATACTAATCTTTTATAGAAGTTTTACATCCATTTTTTTCATAAAATATAATTTAAATTACTTACAGGATTTTATTTTTCATAAAAAAGGCATTTTTCATGCTGTCTCTAAAAATAAAAGCTGAAGAAACTCTTGTCAGTTCTTAATTGAGAATACCTAAGATGATAATATCAAATGAAAATAATATCAGAAGTCATTATCATTATTTGTATACCCTGAAAAAACATTTCCTTTCAGAATGGTGTTCTGCTTAGAAAGCAGAAATTTGTAAACTTGTTTTATAATATGTCTTCTAATTTTGCTTTGTTTTACATAGCTGTATTTTGTAGGGGAACTCTTATCTAATACAGTTTAGATTTAGGATATCTTAATCCCCAATCTGATCATCATATTTCGCATATGAAGAAAAAGAATCTATGTTAAGATATATTTCCAAAGTTATACATAAAATATTAGAATTAATATTGTTCATTAAAATATGGTACACACATTCTGCAAGTCTGTCAGATATTTGAAAAAGCATCATCTAAATAGACTATGGTATCTATTTCTAACCTTAATCAGAAGTATGTTATTTTTTTGTACACATTCATGCTAATTCTTTTTAATTATATTCTAAATTGCTTCACATAACAGTATTCCATGACTTCATTTTGATCATATTTTGTATATAAACTTTAAAGTTTCTTAAACCAGTAATAGCAATCAGTGGTAGTATGGAAGGAAATACAACAAACTAATAGCAGTTGTCCCTTATTCTATATATGTTTTTCATTTTTATTTTTTAATAAGTTCTGATTTCTTTAGTAAGATATCTATATTTAGTAGTCAATGGGTAGGCTTCAGAGGGTCATGAAGCCTGTGGAATTTTGGATAGAACATTATGTATGTTTTCAGTGAAAGGTTCAGAGCATTTGCCAAGTTTTCAAAAACAGCTGGGTAACATTGTTAGTGAATGTTTGTGTGTAAGGAACAGGCCTTGTTAGACACCCAAATACATGACTTATGAAAGAAATTTTTAATGAGTACACTAATCTATAACTCTTACTGATATTTATCCAAGGCTGGTTTCCTATGAGTGATCATTAGACTGATGGAACAAATCAGAGCCTCATTGCTTTTAGTTTAGAATAAATCCTTTCAGTCTCTGTGATCAAGTGCTGATTGAATTTCTCCACAGAGAAATTGTGGTTTTTTTTTGTTGTTGCTACTTAGGGATTCCACATGTCAGGGACTGCTGCGTAAAAGTACACAACATGATAACATGCCAGGTATTTTTGACCTGTTATTTAATTTTCACAGCAGATGTATAGATACTATCAGTAGCCTCAGTTTATAGAAGAGGAAAGTGAACGCTTAGATTAAGGAACTTTCTCAGGTCACATAGCCATTAAGTGGTGAAACTAGGGTTCAGATCTAGCTTTCTAAGTGGAACCTGGGCTCTCAATTGTATGCAGCTCTAGAGAGTAACCCTGGAAAACTTGAAGGATAAGATAAGGGAGAATATCATATTGTATGAAGATATGAATACATCATTTTGATTTCCTTTGAATTTTAGTAGTAGGGGGTCATCCTCATTATATAACCATTTTTTAAAGCACTTGCCAAAAAATAAATTTGATAGGTTGCTTACTGTCTAAAACTGTTTATTGCATTGTAAAATAACCTCCATTTAAATTTAATGCTTATAATTACAAACAAGTATATATGTATTAGAAAGTTTTAGTACTTACTGGAATAGTAGTATACTAAGTGTAACCATTAAGGAGTTCACCCTTTAGTATTTAGAATCTATAAATAGGAAACACCATCAGCAGTTTAAAAAGCTACTTCAGACTGCAAATTTTGGGATAGGGAGATGAGTCAAATGTAAAACCCTCTGCTAAGCTACATCACATTTGCCCTTAGTTGTGAATAACCATTAAGAAACCTATATTATATTTACTTTTTAAATATTTATGTAACATTTATTTTTGAGGGGTCGGAAAAACGGGATTTTTTTTGTTGAGCAACTGTTTGGTGCAAGTCCTTTTCATTGGTGTAATTTTATCTTCAGATGAACTCCAAACCTTATAATCTTTAGCCTGTTTTTAAGTGTTTGTAACAGAGACACATATTTGTGTCTAAATATGGCTTAGTAAATCTATGATAATATTACTGCTTAAAGCAAAAACAAATGAAACTGTACATTACCAATACAAATTGTGTAGTTAACGTGTTAAGTATTTAGCATGTGCCAGACACAATGCATTATCTCACTGAATCCTAGCATCTGGTCCTATTATCCTTTGGAGAGGCTAAATAATTGGTGTGAAGTCATACTGTAAAAGAAATCAAATGGGGATTCATACCTGGGTATGACTTCAGAGCAAAAACCTTTTATTTGGTACCACTTCTGAGTCTAGAATTATAAATCTGAGTTAGAAGGAAATGTAGTGGTCACTTAGTCAAACCACTTGTCTTATACTTGAATTATGTCTACCACATACCTTCCAAGTTGTCATCTAGTCTTTGAACACCTCCAGTGATGTTTATCTTAGCTTCCCGGTCTTCCTTCTTTTTCCATTTCATGTTTCAACCTTTTATAAACCCTTCTTGTACAGCAGAGACTCTAAAATGTGAAGCAGAAAAATACCTTGCCATCATTTAAAGATTTAGTAGAGAGGTTAGGTTCATGTAAAAATGTAAGCTGTACTACAAATTCTATGGAAACATTGAACTGAGAATATTCTGTAGTTAGTTCTGTTAGTTTTCATAGCAGCTGTAGTCAAGAATATGGGTTCCAGTTCATGGCCATAAATCATGGTTTTTAGTTCTGAAGTTCTTTTTCAGTGGATAAGGAGACATTGCTTAACGTCTTAGAGATCGCAAGATGTTTCCTCTCTTCCTAATTGTTGATTCTAGAGGTGATACAAGGGTTTCATGGGACTGCTTTATATGTGCATTGATCCCCAGTATAAAAAGAGTGAAGTGTATCTGAATTTCTTCAGAATCCTGGATCTACTTCACTTAGAACTTTTACTTGTTCATGATACACACTTAAAGACATGACAGTTTGAGTTGTCAGCTTTCTCTGACCTGACCAAACCAGTAAGCCTTTGAACTCCTCTTTCCACTTTCAGGATAGCCTTTGGTTTCATTTTCTTCTTCTCTATGACTGAATTTTAAAGTCCAGCTTTATTTTCCACAAAGTCTACTATGACTTTGTCATCCCCATAGAACTGCTAAGTTTCACTGGCATAATTTTGTCAGAAGTAACCTGAAAACCATAGCGCACTGACTTTTCTTTTCCTCATACTTAGAGTTTCTCTACTTCAGTTGTCTTATGTGATATAGAAACTGTTATACTTTCTTCCTTTTCAGTGAATAACAACCAGATGAAAAGACTATCAGAAAAAGGTTTATTGGCTTTTTATTTAAGCTGACTTTGTCAGGGAGGAAAAAAAATTCTAGTGAAGTCTTCTCTTTTTTATTATGTTCCTATGATATCTTTAGTTTCTAACAGTTTAAGTATCTGGTTGATTTCTTAACTCTTTTCCCAGCACAGTAAGCTCAACTTGCCATAAGTTCATGTTGAACTTATAAAATATAATTAGATAATATATTAAATACTATATGTTTTATTTCATCCTTTATTCAGTTAAATGTTCAATATCAATTATATGCAGAGTGTTATAATAAGTAGACCCTTGAGATAGACATAGTTCCTACCTTTACTTAAAGTTTAATTCAAGGAAGAAGAACATTCAGTGAAGACAACAAAAACAATTATTTATGGAAGAGTCAGAGGGATAGGGCCTATTGGCAAGAAAGGAAGAGGGCAAAGATTATGTTGGTAAAGCATCCCATTTCATTTTATTATCTCTAGAATTTAAATTGATTTAACACATTTCAGGTCATGGTGTAAGTCTGGAAACCATCATAAAAATTTTACATAAATTGATGTGTACAAACTATTGTAAAGTTCTGACACTAGTCATGTCTATTTTATAGAATTGTTATTGCCTGTAATAATTCAGGATATGGATTTAGGTTGAAATGAGAAAAAGCAGGGAGTCTCTGGTTGGTCCAGTGGTTAGGACATGACAGTTTCACTGCCAAGGGCCCAGATTAAAAAGAAGAAATGAGAAAAAGTAATTAGCTGTTAAAACTTTTGCCACTGAAGATGTCCATTTTTTAGCACATTTCTCTATGAGTGAGAAAACCTTGTAACCCTTTAAATTTTATAATACTGCTACTTTATACTTTTCTTTATTGTCCAGGAATCCCTTTTTGAGTTAAGTAATTCGAAGCAGTGATTCTCAACTAAGGGAAATGTAGTTTAGAAGCAAAACAACACTTTATCCCACTCTTTTGAGTTGTTAGTAATATATATTGTTGAAATGTCATGTAACACTAAAGAAGGGCATGAAATATTTTTGGTTAAACTGGTTTTTGGAAATTCTTATGTTGGATTAAACTGATTAAGTTATATTTTAGTGGCCTTTGGAAAAGTTTTTTTACAGTAAGTAAAGATTATTTATATCTAAACAATGAAATTTTAAGATCCTATCAAAGATTAAAGAATTTTACGAATGTTCAATTCATAGGAATACTGTGCTTCATAAACAGTGATACAAGTTTAAATCTCAAGTCACACAATTTTTATTAGCATATATTTTGTGACTACATTGAATCTTTAACAAAGAGTACACAGTAATCAAAGAAGTACAAAGAAATCAAGTAGATTTAAAGCATAACTAGCATTATTTTTCTTTGGGAAAGACCATAAAAGCTATTTCTTAACACTAATCATAATTTTTGTTTATACCTTATTGCTTCATTTTTAATCCAAGATACACTGGGATAGTAAACCTTAAACACTGTCAAAATCCAAATTGATCCAAACAATATAAGGAACAAAAAATGTGTAAGTACTGCTATTGTAAAAAGTCTCATATAATCCCTACAGCAATCCTTTATGGTAGGTACAAACCATGACCCATTTTGCAGATGAGGAAACTGGTTCCAGTATGTTAACTTACTAAGAGCACCTCATTAGTAAGTAGGGGAGTTGGGATTTTAAAACGAGCTTGTCTAATTCTAAAGCCTATATTCTTAAACCCCTTTATTACTCTTGGAGAATTCAGCCTTTTGCTTAGGCAGCTGCTAAGAAGTCAACGGTCTTACCCCCAGAGTGAAGCAGAGAGCAAAAGACAGTTAAGCCAAACGGTAGTCAAGTGACAGCCTGAACAGTTTTACATCTTCAGGACATGCCTTCACAGTACTCTTCTTAGATTTGTTGAGGATGAGCAACTTAATTGTTTGCCCAACCCAGGCCAACCTATATTTTTAAAACATCCCAAATGCAAACCATTAATTGATAAAAGTAAAATAGACCAGATTTTTTTTTCCCTGATACAGTATTCTCTTCACTTTATTGAAGGGTAATAACCATGCTTGGAGCTGTCCCTTTAGTCTGATTCATAATGAAGCAACTATCTCTTTAAAAACCTCATGATACTTTTACTTTTATTCTTCTGGGTTTATCCCTATTTTGAAACAGTTCCTTGGTAACCTCCATTCTTATTTATTACTATTCTTGGATTTTGGGGACAGATTAGGAAGGGATATAATATGGTAAAGAAAGGTTAATTATTAACCTGGAAACAAAAGCTGAGTTTTAGTCAGATAACCCTAATGGTTAACCTGATACAGTTTTACTTTGTCCATAGAATTACACTTTTTCTATAAAAGCTTTTTTAAATAACATCTCTGAAGGCATAAATGAAGAGATTAGCTGTAAGACAAGCAAAAATTATGATCTCTTCACTGATATTTGGCATTTGATATTCAAGGGGATAGTCTCATTTTGACTCATTTGGTTAGGCCTCATTGCAGAAATGGGATTGAGAGGATTTGTTCAAGAATAGCTGCTTAGTTTAAAAAATTAATATGTGGAATGCTTGAGAAAGAAGAGACAATTATGAGGCTATTCAGTGAAAGAAATTATTAGCTTTCTCAAGAAAGGGTAGTTTCTTCCCAGCCCTTCTTCTGTAGCTTTTTACCTGCTGATCTTCTCCAGTGTCCTGGCCCTGTTTGTCTTCACTCTTTAACTAGGCTTATCTCTCACAGTTCGAGCTACCTACCACATTCTGACAGCTCTCAAATCTAGACTCCTTGCCAAAGATTACAGAGTTCTACATACCTATTTCTAGTAACCTTATTTCTCAACTTGTGTTTCTCCATCATGATCTATATCCCGGATTCAGCAGTCCCAAATGTAGCTTAAAATGTCTCATTTCCATCTGCAAGTTTCTTTGCCACTCACTCCCCACCTCTCAAAAAATCTTACAATCTTTCTTATGACTCATTAATGATCTCCCCACTCCTGAGTTGCTCCATACTAAAAACTGTAGTCATTCTTGGTGTTTTATATGTTATAGGTGACTCTCATTTTTATCATGCCTCTGATTTCTCAAAGATTCTCTGTGCTTGAGTTATAAAACTTTCATTTTCCCTTGCTTAATCGCTGTGACCGAGCATTTTGCAGTGTCTAGCTATTCCCTTTACTCCTTTACTTGCTTGGATAACTTTTTTAAGACTTGTCTTGAATGTTACTATCCTTTCTTCTCACTGAATCTGCACCCCTCTTCCCTTCCCTCCCCACCCAAACACACAACACCCCACATTGAAGTAGTTAGGGTGTTTCAAAAGTCTCTAAAACTAAATGATGAAGGAAAAAAGCCCAATAAGAGTAACTTGCCTCTGGACATAGTAAACCTGAGGTGAGGCTAAGTTGCAATGTGTATTTGTTAATTCCACATCTAGTGGTCTTCTCTGATGAACACTGTCTAACTTCATGTTCTTTCACCCAATATTTGTTGAGCATTGTGTGTGTGCAGAGGAGACAGATTCGATTTTTATTTTATTTTTTTACAAAAGTGTCATCTAGAAAGGTAAATGTTACTGAGATTTGGCTATTAGGAAATAAGAGGCAGAAATTTGTTCAGGATTTATCACCTGTTACCACCAAAGGTATTTGAATTACCTAGGTATATGGATTATTTCATTAATATTAGCAAGAACATATAGCAAGTTTAGTTTCAAATTGAAAATGAGAAATGAGAGTAAGGAATGTTTCCTCAATTATTTGTTTTGTGTTTGGTTAAAATAGTAGCATTACCTAAGTTTATTAAATACCAAGGAATGTTGGAAAAGTTTTGCTGTTAAATGTAGGAAATGATTTAGAGGTGATCCGGTACAGCTACTTCGTGTTACAACTTAACAGGAAAAAAGGCCCCACAGTCAGCATAGCAGGTAATGTATTCAGGACTCAAATTCCAAGTATACAGTTTTTGAGTCTTAAGTTCTGAGCATTGTTTATTAAATGTCTGCCAGCCTCATGGTAGATTGTTAGCACTTTTGTGTAGTAGGAGATTGATGGAACTGTTAGAACACACCCTATATGTGGCGGAGTGCTGCAAGTGTAGTGTGAAGTATGACTTACTGTATTACTTTTGGAAGAGTTACAGAAGGCTTTCCAGAAGAGAAAATACTTGAGCTGAAAGCTTTAAAAGAATGGTAGAGTGTTTAGAGAGTGAGAAGCAGTATCAGCAAAGAGAATAAAAGTAAACCGTGGAGCATCTTAAGGAGTTTAGGCTTTTCAGTTGCAGGCATTTGGAGTTGGGGGGAGGTGAGGTGGGGTAATGTAAAGGTTAGCATTAGAGATACATATAGTAAGGTAGTTCCTGATTCTTCCCCCACTTTTCCCGCCACACACACTTTGGCCCATTTGTATGTGATTGCTGAAGAATTCGAAGTTACTTTAAAAATTGTAGATGAATTTAGCTACATAAAACGGTGGTTTTATAATAGGCCCACTGCTAGGTAAAAATTTATTCAATGCTTCTTGGCCTCTGAAATGAAATACAAATCTTAAGAGTTTTACATTTTTGTTTTTATTGCCCTTGACATTCTTTTTTATTATGTTCTTTCTCCAGTTTTGTTCATTTTCATATACTTACACCATGAAAATTTCCTTAGTTGGTGACAGTGTTGTTATTTCCTCATAGTCAAAGGGAAGGAATGCCATATTGTTAACCATTTAAAGGAGAATTGATCTTAACTACAAAATGGCTGTTAAACGTAGTCCTTTCCCAGAAAGTCTTTTTCTTAATCTTTATCCCTTTCCTAACACGGCTGGAAAAATTTGAGCTTTTATGTATTTATAATGTCTTCATTCATATTAAGAATTTTTATTGAATTTTTCTCTTCTGAAGTTTTGTTTTTTGTAGGAAAGATAGGTCTTAAAATCAGTATCAGAAACCATAGAACTTTAACTAGGTTAACCTATATGGTACTTTAATCACCAAATTCTGATATTTTTAGATGTTGTTAACTATCAGCTTCTGTCCCTGCAGACTAAAGGGAATGGCTTTAGAATATCTAAAATGAATATGTGGACTATATCCACTATGTTATTTTTCAGTATAACTATGTTAAATAGGTATTTGCTAGTTATTCTGAACATGAGTTGGGAAAAATACCTTCCTAATCTCTCTCCTTTTTTCACTCTCAGATACCAGTGTACATCTCAGTCTAGATAATTGTCAGTCGTATACTGTTTTCCCAGTCTCCAGGAAGTAAAGTTAGCCAGGACTATAGTGTTAGATTTTAAATTTAGGCTTAAACACCTCCGTTATGTGTCCTTCACTCCCCTGTAATTACACTATCACCAAATTACCAGTTGCTGCTTTGTAAACAGTAAAATGAAATCTCTTTCAAGAGAGTCTCCTTTAAATGTAAGCACTCCAACATTGGGGAAAATGCTACCCACCTCCTACCCCTTTCTCACACCCTTTCTTTTTTCAGTCTGACTCAGAGGAAGGAAATAACTTTTTCATTGTGTCAAACCTTGCCTAATGCTAGTCTAATAAGAAATAACAGTTAGTGCATAAGCTCATTTATCTTACGTAATTTATCTTATGTAGATATGATTTTTCATGTACTTATTACATTTAAGTATTTAACTTGAAGTAATAGAATGTTAAACTTTCTCAGTTTATTAGAATGTTTGGACTGTAATGGTAAAATTGCTATGCTGTTTTCCTTTTATATAAGTCTCCTGACTAAATTCTTATATCTTCCATCTTGACTGTTTTAACAGAAAAATATTTTTAGTTTGGCTAGTTTTTAGTTGTTTCCTTAGAGTAGCTCAAGAAAAATATGTATATAATTATATCAGAATTTTACTATCAAATAATAATTCCTCCAAAATATCATAATGTTGAAGTGTAAAGAAATCTGGAAAAAATTTAAAAAGATCTTACTAATACTTTATTTGGAATTCATTTTTTAGTGCAACACTGTGTAAGCTTATGTAGCCTGTTTTATCTTAGATACTTATCCGAGAGACTTTACTATTTAGTTACCAGCATCACTTTAAACAGAAATAACTATACTGCAAGTTATGTTTTTATTTTAATTCACACTAAGCCAAGGAAATAAATTTTACAAATCACAAGTATCATGTATATTAATAGTTTCCTGTGTTAAACATAGTACCTAATCTTTCAGAAAGAAAAAGTTCCAAAAACAAGTGGAGTTGTTGGTCCTCTTCCCTCCTTTCTTCCTTTGTTGTTTCCTGTCTGCTATTTGGTCATGTCAAGTTCACACTATAATAACTCCTTTATGAATCATTTTCATTTTGGAAAATGTTTTTTTCTTCAAAGTGTGTGAAAGTAGCCTTCAATCCCTGTTCCCCTTGTGCCTTGCAAACAGATAACTTTCTTTGTGTCTGTTTCCAGTCTGTCTGCATATACAAGCAAATACATAATCTCCCTCTTCACATAAATGATAATATATACACATCATACAGTTTCCATCTCAGTACACAGAACAGCATCTTTGTGGGTTTTTTTTTCCCCTTACTAAATGCCTAGTATTAAATGAATGGCTATACCATGATTTATTTAAACCCCTTCCCTATTGCTAGTCAGAAACCTTGCTGTTAGGAACAACATTGTAATGAGTAGTTTTGTCAGTACACTTTTCCCATGTATATAGAAATACCTGTTGGATAAATACCTACTTGTAGTATTGCTGACTTGAAGATTGAGGGTGTGTATGTATGTGCAAAATTTATTAGATGTAACCAAATTGCTCTCTATAAGGATTATACCATTATACCATTTTTCACCAGCACAGTAAAAGAAGGCCCATTTTCTCACAGCCTCACTAATTTTGCATTAAATTTTAATATGTTTGCCAGTGTGTTTAGGGAAATAATATCACATACTATAGTTTTAGTCTATATTTTTATTATGAGATATAGAGTATTTTTTAATGTCTTGTGAATGTTCATGTGTATTCTACCCATTTTCCTCCTGGGGCTGCTTGTCTTACAGATTTATAGAAGTACTTCATATATTTTGAGGCAATAGTTAGAAAGGCCTCTCCCACTCCAAAACAGTAAAGAATCCCTTCCTAAATGGACTTTTTTAAGGTCACTGTACAGATGTGTGGTTGACTTGGACAAAGGGAATCTGAGGTAAGAGAAAGTGAAAGTGAAGTCACTCAGTCGTGTCCGACTCTTTGCAACCCCATGGACTGCAGCCTTCCAGGCTCCTCCCTCCATGGGATTCTCCAAGCAAGAGTACTGGAGTGGGTTGCCATTTCCTTGAGAGGGACTTTATATTGATGGTATACCTTTTTGTGTGTACCCGCTGAATTTATTTTCCTTCCCTGGTGGCTCAGATGGTAAAGCATCTTCCTACAATGTAGGAGACCTGGGTTCAATCCCTGGGTCAGGAAGATCCCCTGGAAAGGAAAGGGTAACCCATTCCAGTACTCTTGCCTGTAGAATCCCATGGATGGAGGAGCCTGGTGGGCTATAACATAGGCGATGATGTTGCAGAGTCAGACGTGACTGAGTGACTTCACTTTCACTTTCCTTTCACTGAATTTATTCTTTACTATGTACTTGTATCTCCTTTAAAACTTTTATTTGGAATACTTACAGATAAGTTGCCCCCCCCAAAAAAAGACATGCAGAGAGGTCTCATGTACCCCTTCACCCAGTTCTTCCCCCAATGGTAAAATTTTGCATGACTATAACACCTAAAGTCCAGAAACTGACATTGGTATAATCCACAGTGTGTATCCTTTTTTCCTCTTTTTAAATACTCTTTTCTGGAAAAAAATTTCAGGATTCTGACCTGAAATTAATCAGATGAATGTAAAATATGCTAAGGGCATTGGTGAGCAAGGTTTTTATAGATGCTAAAAACAAATATCAATCTTTGTATATTTAGCTGGGTTTTTAATATTTCCTTGGTAAAAAGCTTTTTTCACAGTAAGATTGAGTACTTGATAACGTTTAGTTTGTGAATAGCCATTTTACCTGCTTGCTTAGCATGATAATAGCTTTTATGGTCCACGGAAATCACTTATTTTGTGTTATGAGAGTAAAAATCTCCATGGGGCCTTTTGCCTATGTTTTTTAAACCATGAAATTAAACAGATTGTTTTTACATTGTTAGAACTTATGGTTAATAATTAGGATACATACAATTTGAGTTCTTAGCTTAATTTTCTGTTAATTTTATCTAACAGTTTTATTCTTAACCACAGAGGTTTGCATTTAGCCAGAGACTGTCTATATGAATTTTTATCTACATAGGCTCTTTTTTGGAAGGAGGATTATTACTTGCTCTTGATTGTGAGAAAATGGAAATATTTTTAAAATTCCTTTTACAGAAAGGGTAATAGTTTTCTGTTTTTTTTTTTTTTTTAACCTTGATAAGCTTACTGAGCTGTAGATTCATTGGATTTCTTTTGCAGTCAGCTACTTAACAGTTACTTTCTAAAAATAAAACACATTTCTTTGAGAGGAGGCAAAGTGTAATCCAGGTTAGAATTAAACCATTTCTAGCACTAATGATATAGAGCTTATTATGGGGGGCAGGCATGGGGATGAAGATTGTAAATGCTGTATTAGAAACAGTATGTGATTCTTGACTGGCCTCCAAGAAAGACTATAGCTTCTAAGTTTAAAAAGAATTGATTTTACCTGGTTTGGGTAAAGGTGCTTGAACCTTAGTGTATGAGATTGCCGATTCAGTCAAATAAGTTCTTATCACACAAGATTTTACTTTGTGATTTGTGGAATTCCTATTTTAATTGTATTGTGATTCAACAGAGAAGATTAGGAGGATCTTTGAGTAAAGCAAGGTAATTTTTTAAATAATATTCTGCATATGGATCTATATAGGCTTAAAGTACCTTCAACTTTCTAACAAAAGAACATTTTAGTCCTTAGCAGAGGATCAAACTATGCTGGTTGTCTAAAGATCACTGAGCAAGTGCCTTTTCCTAGAAGCTACTTACCTTGTTTTCAGACCTGAACCTCTTCTAGGAATATGCTAGATAAGATAAATGGCATGTTATGAACATAGTAGGATCCATGCTTATGGTTTCACAACAAGTTTAAGCACTTTTCACAATGCACACAACTCTGTATTTCTTTTAGGTCATTATAGATAGTTGCTTTCTTCCTTTCACAGTCTTAATGTTGTGATAGGAAAAGCATATGTTTTGACATTAATTAGGTTAGGTGGGCTTCCCTGGTGGTGCAGAGGTTAAAGCATCTGCCTGCAATGTGGGAGACCTGGGTTCAGTCCCTGGGTTGGGAAGATCCCGTGGAGAAGGAAATGGCAACCCACTCCAGTACTCTTGCCTGGAAAATCCCATGGACAGAGGAGCTTGGTGGGCTACAGTCCAACAGGTCGCGAAGAGTGGACATGACTGAGCGACTTCACTTTCACTTTCTAGGGTTGTATCTGAGTAAGTTACTAGGCTTCAGTTTCCTCAACTGTAAATGAGAGTATTACTCAGGCTTGGAGTAAGAACTTACTAAAGTATGTGTGCTGCCATGAAGTGAAAAGTCATTTGTGTTCCTTTGTTCTACCTTGTTGCTTTGTTAATAAGCATTTGTGGGACTTCCCTGGCAGTCCAGTGGTTTAGACTATACTCTTCCACTGCAGGGGTTGCAGGTTCAGTTCCCCGCAAGATCTAAGATCTCTCATGCTGCACAGTGTGGCCAAAAAATAATTAATTTTTTAAATGGCATTTCTATTGAGAAGAAAAACAGTAGTCAAAGTGTAATAGTGAAGAAATTTGCACTATTTTTATCTTAAACAGTAGTCATGATGTCTCTCTCCACATTAATAAAGAAAAATTTTGATTTCTCATAAGGAATTTTTCTTAAATATGAGATCAAGTTAAGCCTAACTTTGCCTTCACTGGTTTTAATTTTTAGAGAGGAAAGACGGGATGATTTGCAGTCACTGAGCTGAGAGCATGGATGAAAGAGTTAGCCTATTAAGAAGGATGCAAATGTAAGACACTTGTGAAGACGGAGCGAAGTCTCCTATCTGGCCCCTTGTCTTCTCAGTGAGGTTGCAAGTAATCTAATGTGATAAGAGTAAGCAGGCCTGGGGAGAAAACTGTGGTGGGGAACCAGTCGTGGTAAATTAGAAGATGAACAGTGTGAAAGTCCATCCTACACTGATACTTAAGTTTTAATTTTCTCTTAAGTTTTATTTTTCTTACGAATGTGATTGTAATTTATTTAGAGCACTATCAAGCTCCTTTTGGTTCCTTTGGGAGCCATAATTCCAAGAAATGAACATTCATTATATAAAAAAGTAATAGTCATTCTCACAGTTCTATATTTCTGTCCATTCCCTCAGTACCCACAATTTTTTATTCATCTAATAAATGCTAATCCACCTATGACTTTATTCTAAAAGAATGACCCATAGTAAACAGAAAGTTTCTTTTGAAAATTATCCCCTTTTGTAGCACTGTATAGCTTATCAGAATAGTTACAAAATGTTAGGAAGCCTTCTCTTAAGGAACTTAAGTTGGAAACTGGTTATTAATCGCCCAGTTATAGTGTAGTGAATGCAATAAGAAAGAAAACAAGCTTAATACTGTAACATTAGGTCAAGGAAGCAAATAAAAGAAAATTATTCATTCTGCTGCAGCTAATCATTCTCGTTTTAAAAGATCGTAAACCCCAAACCACTATGTTGACTTTGAACACAATAGAAAACACCTTACTACCCTTATTGGTCCCATGTTCTGGGATCATCAAATAGAATACCCTCCTGTTTGTTTTTATTTAAAACTACCATATTGGTGCTTGCTTGCTTAGTCGCTACGTCCAACTCTTTTGAGCCACCAGGCTCCTCTGTCCACAAGATTTCCCAGACAAGAATACTGGAGTGAGTTGCCATTTTCATGTCCAGGGGATTGAACCCAAGTCTCCCGTATTGCAGGCAGATTCTTTACCACTGAGCCACTTGGGAAGCCCATTTTGTATCTTTATTTTTAAAGCAGTAGTTCTCAGACTTTAGTTTCTTTCATATCAGCTGGAGGAGTTATTAAAATAGATTTTTTGAATCCCACCTCAAAAGTAGGTCTGAGTGGACCTGAATATTTGCGTTTCTAACAAGTTCCCAGTTATGCTGATTGATGCTCCTGGTCCAGGGACCACACGGAGAACTACTGATTTGTTTAAACTCCAAAAAATATAATGGCTTCCTTATATGAACCAGTAATTGTTTCTAATATATTCAGTAACTGTTGTCATATTGACTTTCTGTACACACCTGAGCTCCTATGTGCCAAGCACTGTTCTCTTCACAGAGGTGAAGATGATAATGAACCTCACTCAGAGAGCTCAGTCTGTTAGAGTTAACAGTGTAGTAGTATTTAAAGTCACTTAATCCTCACAGGAGTTTTGTGAATTGGGGTTTATAATTCTTGCTCCTTGCTCAGTCACCTCCGACTCTGCAACCCTGTGGACAGTAGCCCGCCAGGCTCCTCTGTCCATGGGATTTTCCAGGCAAGAATCCTGAAGATACCATCCTTATTTTAGATTTAAAAAAAAAAACAAACCTGAGATCTAGGAAGGTTAAATAATTTCCTAGAATTCACAGTGAGTATATAGAGGGGCCAGAATTTCATGGTTATGCACTGTAAAAAGTTTGTGATTATTTTAGTGAAACCACAAAAAGGATGGAATATTGGTTCACCTTAGGAAACTAGAAGGCATTCCAGAAGAGATGGCAGTGAGCATCTTAAGAAACAAGTAGAAGAAAGCCAGGTGAATTGGAACTGTGTGAAGATATATACGTCAGGACTGGAGGTTATTTTATCAACAAAGCGTAGGATGCTAATTATTGTTCCTTAGCTGAGGAAATGGTTTGAAAACTGATTAGGTTTTATTTTAATTATCAGAAAACAAATCTTTTAATAAGAGTTTGAGATTTATTTAGATTTTTTGTTTGTTCATTAGTATGTAAAACTGGTATTAAAGTTAGCATTTACAATAGTCTGTTTTAAACTGACATATTGAAAGAATTGATTGTATTTAAGTCATGAAATGATTTCAGTTATCCTTTGATACAGGATAAAAAAGTATAATATAGGATTCTCAGGCAAATTCTAATCTAAATGCCTATTACCATCTTTTTTGCCAATTATGGCCAGTATTGGTGACTTTATCCATATGGTGTCTGAACTGAACTTTACACTAAAGTTTATATAGTTCTGTAGTGTATAGTTACATGAAGCCATATTTAGTCTCTACAAGCATTTAAAGTCTAACATATATAAGTATTATTAGGTATACAGAAGTTCCTTTTCATCTTAGCAATAGCAGGAAGTGAAGTAGTATGCTGTAATTAATATTGTAAATGCTCAGATAAACAAGCTTAGTGTTTTCCATGCATTGACTCAGAGTTTAGAGGATTAAAAAGTTCAAAGGCCACTGAGGCATAGATACCAACCCCTTCATTTTACAGATGAGGAAACTGAGGCCCGAGGAAGCTAAATAGATGATTTACTGATGTAGGGTAGTGAGTAACAAAACCAGGATTGTAACAATATCTACTTAGATTACAATATAAAATGCACCACTACATCAGATAGGATATTTCTGAGCCTCAATCTGATATAACATTGAGGGTCCCCATCATCTAAAGTAAAATAGTCTTCAGATATATTAGCACCTAAATTTATCACTAAATACTAAATTAAGAATGTGTAGTAAAGTTTTATATAAAAATAAAGACCTTTTCCTGTATTGATACAGTAGACTAATATATCAGATTTATATTTACAAGAAAAATCTAATAACTGTTCTTTAAAATTTACAAAAAACACCAAGAAAAGGATATAGGTCCTTGCTATATACATAGGAAAATATAAACTGCCAAAGAGGATAATTATTCAGCTTTCTGTGTCATTATCATATACATCTAAAATGATACTTGAACTTGAGATGTACTTACCAGCTAGACTGTTTCCAGTTGTTTCTAGGAAAAATTGGTCTAAACCACATACCTTAGTTGGTGATTTTTTCCAGGTAGCAAGCTACAGTCAAAGCATGTGGGTCTGCCAGACGGTTCCTTGTTAACCAACCCTCCAAGTACTGTTTGCCCAAAAGCATTTTTACAAACCAGTTTTTAAAATTTAAAAACGAGATAATAAAAATATAAAATCTATAGAAGAGGAGTAATCATCTGAATTTACTGCAATAGGTAACCACTGACATTTTTGCATGAAAGTTAATTAGAATATATAGTTAGTAAATGAGATGTGGAGCAGATACTACTAATTTGAAATGTATCTTAAGGTCACTGAATTGAGAACTACTGGATAGAACTGGGAGTTAATTTTTAAAGTACCATATATATTTCATAGTCAAGTTGGAAATACTGAAACTACAAAGGATTTTTAGAAGTCACCTATTTGCTGAGATCCTCATTTTCAAAGTGAGGGCTTTGAGTATGAAATTCTGAAAATAGACTAATAGTCTACTTTAAATTACTGTTTTGGTTTTAAGTAAAACACAAATGTTTTTGTTTACTGTAAGAGTTGGAAGGGAGCGTACTTTTTTTAGAATAATTAATGAAATATTCTGATTTTTTCCAGCGCATCTGGGGGAGGTGGTGTGGCCATTGACAACAAAATAGAGCAGGCGATGGTGAGTACAGCCGGCCCCCTGCCCATGTGCCCTCCGCTCGTCAGTCCCCAACAAGCGTCTGATTCCTTTAAACTGATCAGTCTCCCCGTCCACGCGCCCTCGGCTCATTAGTCCCGAAACAAGCGTCTGACTCCTTTAAACCGAGATGACCAGATCATACTTTCCAATCATAAGATTCAGTTGAAAATGCTACAACATTGAGCATTTTTACTCTAGAAATACCACTGGAGCAAATACTTTGCCTACTTGAACATCTTACATTTCATGTTGCGCTATTGATAAGGACCATTTGGGGGGATATATATAATCAACATGCATTTGATCCCCTAAATATCTCAGCATCAAGAATAACTTAGAGACCTGGACTTCTCTGGTGGTCCAGTGGACAGAGAGTGTATTACTCAGCTTTAATAAATAGACTTGTTCCTGTTGACTATGGTTCTGATTTCTGCTGTTACTTTCAGTTTTTCTTAAAGATTTATACTCAACATTGTTAAAAGTATTTTGATTCAAGTTATTAAAACCATAAATAGGTTTAAATAAAGGCCATTGGTCTGCTTTTTTTTAATCCTAAGATTTTGAAGTTGGAAATTGCAGGTCACTTTATTTCTTAAAGTATTACTATGACTAGTTTAATAGCAGTTTAGTTTCCTTTGTTCTCTTCATCTGACATCTAAATATATGATTTTAAACATTTTTTTAATTCTAAGCTTTATTAATTGACAATTTAAGGAGCTGGTATTTTTTTTTTAATCACTCCAGACTTTGAAAAGAAAATTCTGGACTTGCTGCCTCAGTTGGGAACTAGATTTTTTTCCACCCCATCTTCCTCAGGGTTGGTCAGGAAACAGTAGAAACATAAAAAACAAAAGCAAGAAAATTAGCATAAAATCGTCTTGTGTTTATAAGGCACAACACAATCGTCTTGTGTTTATAAGGAGAACCAGATAGCAACTCCTTCCCCTTTCACTCTTTTTGACATTGCTAATTTTGTTTTTCACAGGATCTGGTGAAAAGCCATTTGATGTATGCAGTAAGAGAAGAAGTGGAAGTTCTAAAGGAACAAATAAAAGAATTAGTTGAAAGAAACTCTTTACTTGAACGAGAAAATGCACTGTTAAAATCTCTTTCAAACAATGATCAATTATCCCAACTCCCAGCCCAACAGGCCAATCCTGGTAGCACTTCTCAACAGCAAGCAGTGATAGCACAGCCTCCGCAGCCAACGCAACCTCCACAGCAGCCGAATGTCTCCTCAGCATAAAGCTTTCTTGCCTCATTAAGAAAAAAACTGAAAGCAATCTATCCTTGTGTGCCACTGGTGTTCTTTCCACTTTATACGAAAGCAAGTAGCCATGCTTCAGTTGTGTGTTTGGCCCTTTCAGTATTAGACAATCATTCTACAAGAGCTTTTCCTCTCTTTGAGATGTCATGCAGCGCTGTTGGTGTCCAGTTTCTGTCATCAGTACACAAGGAGAGTAATAGATGAGGTGTATTAAAGTGAGCAGAGTTTGCATTTTACCTGGTGCACACGAGTAGGGTCTTTTAAGAGCTTTGGGGCTCTCCCATGTTTCCTATTACCCATGGATTTACCCTGAGCCTTCCTATCACATTATAAATAACAGTTCATCTAAAGAGCCACTTTTCTTTCAATATCAGTAACATTTGCCTACATAAGTTTTCATTTATTTGTGTTTTATTTATTACAGGGCTGCTATTTTCATAATGTACATGAACAATGTCACAGAACTTTTTTAATTTTTTTGAATAATTATAAGTATCAGTAAAGGAATTGAAAGACAGGATTGCATTTAATAGATAAAACGTTTAGGCAATAATTGAACAAAAGAATCCTGGCATATTTCTAACACTAATGGCAATTTACTTTCGGTATTTATTTTCAGTAGTAAAGACCCAGCTTGAATGTAAATTTTGTATAGTGTAAGTATGAAGAACATAGTGCAACTGTACAGGTAGTCACCAGTTATTGTGATATAATAAATAATTGGGCTATTTTGATGAAGAAAACTTTGTTCATTTGTTTCTACTTTCTAATAGAAATTGCCACGATTCCTCTGCTTTTTGACATTTCGTATGACTTTTTTCGGGTGGGAATAAAAAGCTGTGAAATTGTTCAACCTACTTTGTAACCAAAGAAGCAAAGCTGTGTAATGGAGTTTTGTGTTTGTTTTTTTTTTTTTTATAATGCACATTCTTTATGTATTTTTATTTAGTGTTTTCTCGGTCACAATTTTCTTTGCTGTCTAGCATGATCTGCATGACCTATAATCTTTGAACCACTTTCGTACCTCATGTTTTTATCCAGCACTCTTATTGTAATATGTACTAGTCTGTGAACAATGTCAAATAAAAAAGAACGAACAGGTAGTGTGGTGGAGCTGAGCTAGTGTATTATACACTAGTTGTAAAAATAAAAATGAAGTGAGCCATCTTTTGTTTAAAATGGTGTTTTGAATTTCGTATGCAGAAAACGTTTTGTTACATTGCAGATTTTACTGTATTTAATAAATGCAACATGCAGATTAAGTGCAGTGTATACTGAGTATTTAAATTAAAATGACATTTCATAAATACGGTTTCAAGAGAAAGCATCATTTTGTGTATACTAACACATTAAGTGTATGTCAGAAATTGATGTATAAATATATATTTTAACACATTTTCTGAAATTAAACTGCAGTTTTGTTGAAATATTTGGCTCTATATGTGTTCAAAATTTAATTTGGTTAGATTTGTATTTTAAGAGTTCCAAATATTCCTTCAATGAAAACCTGTTACTAATGACTTAAGAATGGTTCTTAAATCTTCAAGGTAAAATAACTTAAAGAATGCAAGAACAGTGAGCAATATTTGTACTCGATACTCATGTCAATGACATTTAAGTAAGAAATCCTTGTCTACCAAAACTTTTACTTGAATTCAGAAAGGTGCCTGTAGAAATTAAGATGTTCTTTATCTATAGCCAACTAGCTAATCAGGAGTTATTGAGAATTAATAATTAGCTCTCTGCATTAAAAGAAGATGTGTTCTTTATTTAAAATAAAAACTTAAGCCACAAACTAAATGCATAAAATCAGAGTGTACATGGAACTTCCGATTATTTTATATTCTAGTTATGCTGCAGGATATATTCACTGAAAACAGAACTTTAATGTTAATAGAAATAACTAAAGGAACTTAAGTCCTTAGGCTTGAAGAAGCAACCCGAACATACGGAGTAAGATTGCTAAGTAGAGCTGTATCAGTTGAGCTAGCAAGTGAAACTTCCGTGTTGGAATGTTTACCAGAAGGCTCTCCAGGTGTGCCCCTGAAGTGCGAACAGTATATTTAATACAGGTGGAGAAAAACTAGTATTAGAAAAAGTTGGGATTTTTGTGAAAATACCAATTTTGGTGTTGGGAGTAGAAAAACACTATAATTCCGAAGTTAATAGTCACAAAGGAAATGATTCATATGTTTAAAATGGTAATTAAAAGCAATTATTAAATTTTTTTAAAATCACAGTAGAATACATGAATAGTTCACAGAAGAAATAAAGGGCAGTTTCTAAGGGTTTAACCTCTAGTAATCTAAGAAATACAATTAATATTTAACAAAATTATTTGTCTTTAAATAGCAGGACCTAATGTAGAAAGGCAAGCTTTCTGTGAATGTCTAAAAAGTAAGTTGGCAAAAATGTACTGAGCCTTAAATATTAACAAACTTTTTAATTTAATGACATGAGAAGATAACTAATGGTGCCATGTTCAAAAAATGCAAAACTATAGTAGTGCCTGTCGTTTGCTTCCCAACTCCCCTGCCTTCCCTTTGGACCTGTGAAAGGAATCCTGTACATCCATACCTACTCTCATGAGTCCCCCACTCCAAAGTCAGGGACGACTTAGGGTGGAAAAGCTATATGCTTGTCTGCATCAGATAGACTGTGTTTTAAAGCAACATCAAGCATTCCTCCAGTTGATCAAATCTTTAAATTTCAGTTTTACCTCTGATAGTTAGGGTCTCCAATTAACACATAGCTGGAATATCAATTTACTAAGATGCCAGTTTAGGAGCACAGCCTTTGTATGAATGCCATCTGTAATTTTCTCAGTGAAATGCTCATAGGCCAGGGTACCACAGAAGTTTTCTGTTTATTTAGCCAACTGCAAAATCAGGACATTTTGTTTCTGATATGGTAATGTGTACAAACTTTATTGCCCCCCTCAAAAAAATTAGGTAGCTGCAATGTGATTTTATAGCTTACTATACCACCCCCCAAAAATAGGGCTGCGAGATACACATGGTTATTTTAACTCATAATTTTTTGTCCAAAAATAGCTGGATATTGCCAATTCTATTTCCAGTGTTCTGAGCTAAGCATAACAAGTACAAAGACAGGAATGCTTTATCAAGCCCTCGATGGATAATTAAAACTCATTATTCTGTCATAGGTCAGAGATGAGGGTATTTCTCCAAGTTCCAAACACTAGTCACTTCTGGACCTTTAAAAAAAAAATGGAAGGGGGAAAAGGGGTGCAGTGTACTTAAGATTATAGTAACCAAAATATCTGTTCATGAAAATTCTTCTTTGTAGAACCAGAATTAAAATATCACGATTTTCTGGAGCAAATTTTTAAGATGATTTTTTTTTTTTTTTTAAGGAAGTTATGGTTCAGTGGCAGGCACTTTGTGATGTGACTCAATTCTCTTTAATAATTGAATTCAATTGAAAAGGACAAAGCCCACCCTTCAAACCAAGAGATACAATGGCAATAAAGATCTGTTATGCACCATTAAGGATGGCTTTGTTAGGGAAGATTTCTTCAAAGAGATGACACCTGCGTCTTGAAGGTCACAAAAGTGAAACAGTGCTCAAAGGAGAGTATAAGCAAGGCTTGGATAGCTACAGGACTGTTGTTTCCTAGGAGGCAGGCAGTCAACGACAGCCTCACTCACCTGAGTAGTCTGGTATCGATTAAGAAAGCAGGAATGATTTAGTGAATTTAAGCAATTGGATTGTAATTAGAATTTCATTTCAGGAAAATTAATCATTCCAGCAGTGCTTAAGAGGTCATTGAGGGGTAAAACTAGAAGCTGACAGATAATTTAGGAAGGACAGTAGTAGTATGTAAAAGAAATGATGGATAGGCAAAATTACATAGGCAAAATTACATAGGCAATCTTCTGACATTCATGAAGGAATTTGGTCGTGAGTCAGTCTGTATCACCTTTGCCTCCATGATGAACATTCCATTCCCAGCATCAGGTGCCTCTTGCTCCAAGGAAAGATCAGAGAGAACTCTAAGTCTTAGAAAGTTTGAGTAAGACTTTTGCTTCCATATATCTCTATGAAATTGAAGTGTTTGTTTCCTGTTTAAGGAATTTCAAGAATTTAAATAAAGAGTAGGGGTGACTAGACGAGCCTTGGCTGTCTTTTAATGCCTGTGTAAATCCAGTCCTAAAGGTAAGCCAAATTTAGCCCTTTTATAGTGACTAGGGATTAGAGTGGCCCAAAAGGATGAATTCAAGGTCTGTCCCTCAGAGCTCTCTCTTCCTCCCCAGAAAGGATAATATGGGTTCTACCTCCATTACAGACATTTGACAACCCAAAGCAGAATGGGTTTCAGTTCAGGTTTCCTTCTGCCCATGAGCCCCTTGCCTAAGCAAAACTGGACATTTTCTTCCACCTCCTCATGGCTAGTAATCTGTGTTTCTATATTCTAGGAATACTAATAGTTTCTTATTTAGAGATGTATATTTGCATCCTGTTTTTTCCCTTTTTGACTTTCCAGAATGCATTCCGGTTTCATTTATTTCTCTAGCAGGTCTCAGAATTTTTATGGTAAGATCAGCTCTTTATAAGCATGTATTCCTTTGATCAGTAGAGTGATTCTTGTAAAAGTGCTTCTTAATGATTTCCTTAGTAGTCTACAATTGGATTGACGTGTTCACAAATAAAAATGCTAAGCGGGGCACTATACAAAGAAAGTTAATGGTCTTAGATGTCCTTTTTGTTTTTAGCAGAATCATCAAAAGTAAGACAGCCTTTCAGGATTGATAATGGTAAAGTAAGAAGCTGCTATTTTGCACTGGCACAATCTACTTGTTCAACATTCTTGGACCATGTAAGTTAGATTTAGTTTTCCTTCTCCTCATCAGGGAAACTGATAGATTAAATAGTTTGGGGAATTTTCCCAAGGTCTAATGTCTTACGTTGAGCTATTAAACAGAGCATTGAAGTTTATGAACTAAGGCATTACCCCTCAGAGCCAAAGTCACTCCTCTGAAAGAAGGAAAAGGTGTGCTCACTTTGATCATAAAAATAACTGAATTTTAAAATATAGCAAATGTAACACTTTTGCTTTCCCATAACAAGTTGAATTTACCTTTTTAATTCATTCTTTTGCATGCCTGATATATTTCTGTATAACAACCATAAAGTATGCTTGCCCACTTTAATTCAGAATGTTTTCCAGATGTCAGTTCTTGCTGTCGTTTAGCAGGCAAGCAGTGTGTCTATAGATAGATCATACCTGAGGCAGTCCATGAACAGCAAGGGAACATTTTTCTCACACTTGGGTGTGAACTGCAAGGTCAGTGTCTAATTCTAGTGTTCCTACTTTAAGAAAACAATAAAAATTCACAATATATATATATAATTTAAATCAGTGGCATATGGACAGAAAAAAATATGCATAACTTTGTTATGCCCCTAAATTTTTTTTTTTAAGAAACTTGAGTTTTATTTTATAGGAACATTCTTGAAATGCAATTCAATTCTAGTTCAAGTCAGGCACTGCCTGCAGCCTGAATGGAACGTTTGGGAGTAGAAAAATGAGGCATGATTTAAACACTTCAAGAGTTCATGGTCCAATGTAAAAGTAAAAGCTAGGGCATCACATTGTTTTTCAAAGAATATTTCATGATTTCTGGACCTCATTTCATTTGTGGAATGAAACATTCTTATAAATGAACAGTAATATTGTCATGCCATGTGAAACCCTTTGACATTACCAGGAAACAACTTTAAATCACCAAAAAGCTTGAACATCAAATACTTCTAGAAAGAGGGGGCCTGGTGAAAAGACCTTCCATCTCTATATTTAGCCTGCGAGGTATCCCCTAAGAAAGGAACTAGTCTGAAAGAGAAGTTTACACATTTCTTAATACTCTAAGTTTGTAGATAACAGAATTGATTTAAATAAAAAGAATTCTTGTGTCATGAATTATATCATCTATTGTCTCATAAACAACACATTCATTATCTTAGCTGACAAAATAAGCTACCATTCAGTGAACCAAGTTAATAACAACTCAGGTACCTAATACCAAAATTAAATCTGATAAAGCTGAGAATCCAGAAGGAAACACACACATACTGAGTAAATTATAAAAGTGACATTTCGAATCAATAAGGGAAGAATGGATTATTCAGCAAATAGTACTAAGACAACATAACATTTTGGTAAAAAAATAATTTTAGATCTCTAACTCACAAAAATTAATTCCAGCAGGACTCCCACCTTTTGGTCACATATACATATTTAGAAATATCCCTGTGAAAATATACTTCAGCAAAAGTTTTTCAGGTAGGTTGTGAAGAGATGCCCAACTTTAGGCAAATCAGGGGAATGCACATTAAAATACAAGAGACTATCTCAGATCCAATTGGCAAAATATTTAAAATGTAATCAAGAGTGTGAGGAAACAAGATTCCTACCTTACCAGGGAGCATATAAATTAGCACAGCCACTTCTGAAGACAACCGAATGGTATCCATTACAATTTTAAATTCACATGCCCTATGACCCAATATTTCTAATTTTTAATGAAACACACTTTACACACTTCTATTCATAATGTAGCTTCTACAGTGATCTCTGTTGTTCCTTTGGTTGTAACTATAAAACTGGAAAAACCAAAATATGTGTCTAGGGAATGGAGCATGGTACGTGTTACACATGGTACATGTTATAGATCATTAGGCGTCAGTGAAAAAGAATTGAGAGTCCTACATGCACTGACATGGAAAGATCTCTTAAGATACAGTGTTAAGTTTTTTAAAAGTTTAGGGGAAAATAGAGGGATAATACATGAAATACACATGGTACCACTGATGTTAAAACACATACCACACCCATTCACACAAATACTGTATAGTGTACATCTTAAGTACCTAATTGTGTATTATAAAAATGTATAGCGAAGGTCTGGAAGGGTACTAACCAAACTGTTCACAGTAGTTTGGTGGAGTGCATTAGCTTTACCTGTAATGTTTGATGTTTTTGAGTATGCATTCATGTATTGTTTGTGTAATGGACCGATTAATAAATTAGAAATAAAATAAAATAGAAGATGTTTTCTTCTTGTCTGTTGCTAAAGTCTCTCCTGGTGCTTTGGATCTTATCCTCAGCCTTGCTCCCCACAATTGCTTTCCCCTCGATTTTCTCCCATTTCTTTTCCTTGGCTCTCTCCTCTGGCTTCATGGCATCAATATTTACACAGGCTCAAATTGGTAAACAAACGATAAGTAACCCCTCTTCCCCAACTAGGAATGTGCCTCCTCCACTTGCCCTTACTGTTCCTTCTGCCTTTCTACTTCTTTCCCATTCACTGCATGTCACACGCAATCTGATTGAGTCCCCACTGTGACCCCAAACCATTTTTTTTTTTTTCTGGGAGGCATGCTTTTAAAAAATGTCTAATTTTTAAAATTAGCAATACTTTTATGTTGAGAGACATGTTAAAATATACTTACTGCTTATTGTCCCACAGCAATCAATTCAGAAATATAAACATTAGATCAATATTTAACCATCAAGGGAAAAAAAATACTGCTACATCAGCTGATTTTTCTCTCTTCGAATTTAATGAGTTTACATCAAAAAATTAGGTAGTCATCTTACATTTACGGAATAAAAATCTTTTTTAAAAAAAAAACAATATAAAGAGTGAGCAGATTTTAGCCAAGTTTACATTTCGTTATAGTTTTTAACAATTCATCTCATCATATTGCAATGTGCAAATGCATTTGCAGCACCCATTACAATCATGAAACTAAATTTAAGGAAGTACAGTGCTACTAGTGGCCCTCAGAAGAAGCTCATTGCCTTCTACTAAAAACTCTATGGTATATAAGCCTTACATAATAATGCTGCTTAACCATTTGTCACAAGAACCATCATCAAAGTTTTCTGGAAATGAGTTCACACATGAATTAAATATTTAAAAGGTGAAATGTTCCGTATTTTAACTTTAGTGAGATCTTCCTTTTTCATTAAGAAACACTTTATAGTTTTAAAGCAAAAGCTGATAAGAGTCCAGATAACTAAAACTGTACTCCTGAGTTCAAACTTACAGATAAGTCTTTTGTAAATAGTTCTCAATAAAATATCCTCCCTCCCCAGCCCCCTTGCCCCAAATCTTGAATTTTTTTCTTACAAAACTTTGGTCAAGAGTATGACTTGCCTGAGTTTTGCTGTAGCTTGCTTGTCTGGAATTGCAGTTCCCTGCTATTCCAGAACAAACCCATTTTCTGGTAAAATAACTGCGTATTTTATTTTTAGTTTAAATAGAGTAAAGCCACCTATGATAAAGACCCGGCTCTTCACGTATTCTTTCAATAACCGGCTAAGAACTTCCTAGTTGCCCTTTCTTGCTGCTCTGCCCCCCTAGTAAAGACTCCTCTTCCTCCCGGGGCCTCAGGCTCCCGAAGAGAAACGCTTCTCTCTTCCGCTGTTCATCAACATACAAAGCTGGCCCAAAGTTGTACTTTGCTTTACAGACGTTCCTCCTCGGAGATGGCCGCACACACTGCACTTAAGCTGTATAAAACGTACGCGGCCATCTTACCTCACTGTCTGCCTTACTGGAGACAACGAAATCTTAATTTCCCGGTCAGGGAGCCGCTATATTGACCTCAGGAGGTTTGGGCTTCTGAGATGCTAAAAGCAGCAGTGACATCTGTGTTTAGGGACCCAGAAACACTTGCTTCTTCCCGCCCTAAAATAGCCTAATAGCCTAACAAAGGGTCTAGTCATCCGCTGTACGGTGCAGATTCAAACATGGCCGCCCCCTGCAAGCGGTTGGCTAGTGGGCGCGGCCATAATACCTTCCCTTAACATTCAGAAACCCAGAATCCTGTTCTCTGGAAAGATGCCAGGTGGCGGCAGCCAGCCTCAAAGATGCGACTGAGTCTGCGCACGGCCACTCGTTTTGGGAAGAGCTCATACCAAGGAGAGGCAGCGTGGTACGGCGGTCAATTTCAGGTTATGGGCCCGGATGCGGGGAAAATGGGAAAGATCAATGTGAGAAATAGTCAAAATTCAAGACGTGTGTAGGATGGCGATCAGGCGACTATGGTGGCCCGGCTGGGTCAGTCATGGATACCCGTAAGGGTCAGAGACTGAGGGGACTGAAGGGTTAAATGATTGGGCGTCTGAGCCTCTTGGGAGAGAGAGTCTGTGGTGGCGGGTTTATGGGATCAGCGTTAGTGTCTGTGAAGAAGATGGATTGGGACTATGTGGGAATCAATAAACTAGGGTTCTTGACTGACAGAATGCATGGAAGTCAGTTTATAGTGATCTTCAAGTGTCTTGAGAACAACTGAGTTTCTTCGAAGACGCTGATTTGATCGGCGTTAGGACTCAGTGATCAGAAGCCTGAGGGGTCAGTGACTGGAGGTTCTAAGTTCTGTTTAGGTACCTGAAGCCGGTGATTGTGGAAACTTCGAGGTTCATCCTCACTGATGGAGAAACGCTTTAGGCAATCAGTGATGGAAATTCCCTTTAGATTGTCGCTGGAGAGGAATCTGAAGATATCAGTGACCCGACTTGTGTAGATCAGAGTATGGGGAATAGCGGGATCAGTGGAGGAGGGGGTTAGTGATTTAGGACTGTCAGTCATTGTCGGGGGAGGTGGGACAGTGAAAGTCAGTGATTTGTTCCCAGTCATTGGGATATCATTGGAGATCAGTGTGGGTTTGCCATCAGAGATCTGCCTAATTCACTGTTCAACAATCGGAGTGGATCAGTGAGTTTTGTAATCACTGACTAGTGGTCTTTGACAGTCATATTTGGACATTCTGGGCTATCTGTGACCACAAGGGCCACTGAGAGTTGTATACTGGAGACACCGGCTACGTTTGTGATTAAGAGGGTTACTGCCGGTTGATGCTGGGGCTTGCAAAATGCAGAAGTTGGGGATGGGAGAGGCAAGGAGTTGAGGCTGCATCTCTGCAGAGTGACATTCCCCAACTGATTAGCAGCCAGTTCCATTAAGTTGTGAAGGCTAAAGCCCACCTCAAACTATTTTTGAAACCTCCCTTTCCAAGAATTCCCTGGCCTTTCAGTGGTTTGGACTCCTCAAGTTCATTGCTGAGGTCCCAGTTTCAATCCCAGGTTGGGGAACTAAGATCCTGCAAGCCAATCAGAGCAGCCAAACAAACAAACAAGCAAAAAAGAAAAACAAAAATAAACTTCCTTCTCCCCCTCCCCCCTTTTTTTTTGTTCCCTACATTAATGAAAGTACTCTGAAAGGATCTAAAGTATCATGTTATTTAAGATGTGGCCTCTGTTGCTTTTGCCAAGGATTTAATGCATATTTCTCCTAATATTTCCTTTAAGGTTCTTTCTAGAAAATCTAATGAGATGTCCATCTGTGACAGCATCTTGAGAGTGAGCCTGGTTTCTAAAAATCTATTCTGACTCCATGGCAGCTAGGATGGATGTAACTTTGCCTGTGGTTAGAAAACAAAGAATTTACTGAGTAAGTACCTAAGTCTAATGTGAAAGATTTTGCGAAAGGAGCAAACCTTGAGAACATTTGGAAATTATTTTAATCTGGGCTTAACTTAAAAATAATGTTCTTACCACACCAAAAAAAAAAAAAAAAAGAGAGAGAGAGAGAAAGGAAAAGAAAGGTAACTATGTGAGGTAATTATAAAGATGTTAACTAATCTTACTGTGGTAATCATTTTGCAATGTATACATGTATTAGATCAGGGCATTGTATACCTTAAATGTACACAATATTATCTGCCAATTATATTTTTATAAGGCTGGAGAAAATATGAATTATGGAGGGAAAAGAAACTGGACCTAGAAGTTACTGTGTTCTAAGAATTTTTTTGCCTTGTTCTGTGGTTTTTGTTTTTTTTTTAAGGCATGGCACATTTGACTTCCATGAATCAGTGTCTTATAAAATCCTGGTAGAACAATTCAGGAAACATAAAACCACAATAACAACCAACCACAAAGACAAAAGTTAAAGCTACTTGTAGAAAGTGTTCTTCACTGAACTTAAAATCAAGCTAATGGTGAATAAGATGGACTGAGACAAAATCACAGATGTAATGGAAATAAGATTTTAACCATCAGCTTGATAAAAGAGTGAAATGCTGAAACTATTTATTTTTATAAATGTTACAATCAATCCTTCTGTAGTCTTTAGACAAAACATGAGTATATCATCTTAACCAACAAAGGAAGTTAAGAGGTAAGGCAGGTAACATCTTTTAGAAGCCATCATGTCAAGCTTTCATTTTTAGAGCAGATAGCCCCTGCTTTTTACATGCACAGAATCCAAAACAGGTAGTTTCTGTGACTCAACACGCATGTGTATGGATAAGGAGTTGGGGCATTTTCTTTTTCTTATTGATCTTTTCCTTCACTTATACTATGCCTAGTGCCAGGTTTGGGGGAAAATACTTTTTTAAGTTTTTAACATAATTTTTAAAATTGAGATATAAGATACATATAATAATATACATTTAGCTCAATGAATTGTCACAAAGGGAACACCTCTGGGTAATGTGCTCAGATCAGAAAACAGAACATTATAACACCCTGAAAGCTCTATGATACCCGTTCCCCATTACTACCCTACTATAGGGAACCATTTTCCCAGTTCTTATATAACAGATTAGTTTTGTCTGTCTTTGAACTCTAATTAAAAGGAATATTCATACCTGATGGGGTGGCAGTAAGTGACTCGTGAAAAAATTTTTTTAAGTTTGAATCCAGATTGTTTCATTTTATTTAGGGAACAAACATTTTTTCCAGACCATTTCCAGGCGTAACACACAGACAGTCAAGTATTCTTATGTTAAAGCTACAGCTCAGTGAATTTTTACATTTCAGAGAACTGTGTAAACACAACCTAGATCAAGATATGCATCACTTCAGGGGCTTCCTTCGTGGTCCAGTGGTTAAGACTCCATGCTTCCAGTGTAGAGGGCCTGGGTTCAAATCCTGGTTGGGGAATTAAGATACCTGCATGCCCCAAAACACAGCCAAAAAAAAAAAAATCTGGAAGATATCCATCATTTCTAGCACCCTGAAGCCTTCCTTATCAGTCAACACTCACTGCCACCCTGGGTCTAATTCAATGGATTAGTTTTATCTGTTTTTGAACTTGAGTTAAATGGAATCATAGAAATTATTTGAAGCCAAAAACGATTCATACAATGTGGAAGTTTTGTCTTGAAATTCTGAAACTAGACACACCAGGGCAAAATTTTATTCTATGGCACTTCTTGGCCATTTGAGATGCTTGTTTTCTGTTACTTCCTTTGGGATCCAAACACATGAACATTTAAGTGGATCCTCTGGTTTGGAGTAGGTTTGGAGTCAGAATCCTGTTAATGAAGTTAACAAGTTAAGGCTGGCTCTTCTTTGTAGGTAATTTGGAGGGGGACCTAAGAGCCCCTGGTCAAAATCTCTTCGCCTTTGGAGACTAACCATTGGCTGCAGTGACCTGAATAAGGCTAAGAACTTCCAGGGAATTCCCTGGTGGTCCAGTGGTTAGGACTTGGCACTTTCACTGCTGTGGCCTGGGTTGGATCCCTGCTTGGGTAACTAAGGTCCCACGAGCCATGGGGCATGGTCAAAAAAAAGAACTTCCATGAGGTTGCCTGCCTGCCATTTGATAGTAAGTTGTTGACATGATGTCCCTTTACACCTAGTATAAATTTCCTGAGTACAAGAACATTTTATTCTATGACCACAAGATAATTATCAAGAGCAGGAAAGTTAATATTGAAGCAGTATTACTATTGTTGTTATTATAGTAGTGTGAAGTGAAGGGAAAAAAACACACAACGTTAAAACTGTGAATTGAGTTTTATTCAGTCTTACCTATAAGCACTATAGCTAAGCACTATAGCCCAGGAGACAGCCTCTCAGATAGCTCTGAGGAATTGCTCTGAAGAGGTAGAGGAAAAGCCTATATATATATGATTTGGGCTATCTGTGTGACCCCATAGATCCCTGGGATTCTCCAGGCAAGAACACAGGAGTGGGTTGCCATATCCTTCTCCAATGCATGAAAGTGAAAAATGAAAGTGAAGTCGCTTAGTCGTGTCTGACTCCTAGTGACCCCATGGATTGCAGCCTACCAGGCTCCTCCGTCCATGGGATTTTCCAGGCAAGAGTACTGGAGTGGGGTGCCTACTGGGACAATTAAAGAAATCTAAATAACGTCTGTGGATAACACTGCTGTAAACAAAAAATATTGTTCACCATTTCAGTTCTACAAGTGTTAAGTCACTAGCCACTGCCAGTGCCTACCAACGAAAGGTTGTTGTTGAATCACGACGCCGGGATTCTTGGCCTCCCAAGGAGAAGAATTCAATCCGGGGCCAGAGACGAGGCTTGATCTCTCAGAGCTTTTGTGTAATAAAGTTTTATTAAAGTATAAAGGAGATACAGAAAGCTTCTGACATAGGCATCAGAGGGGGGTAGAAAGAGTACCCGCTTGTTAGTATTAGCAATTAAGTTATATACTCTCCAGTAAATCCAAAGAATGTCTGGAGGTTGTAAAGTCCTCACCAGACCTACTCCCATAATTTACATTTTAAGATAACAGAATTAGCCAGAAGGTTTAATCCAGAGACTGTCCTCAGGCAGCATACATTGTTGTTATATAATCCTAAGGAATGTAGAGAAGGAAAAAATGTTTGTCCTTTTTTCCTCCTTGAGAATTCCAGATCCCTCTCTCCTTGGGGACCCCTAAACTTCGTATCAACCTGCCTAGGAAATGACTCTCTCACAACAATATGCCCTGAGGAAAAACACAGGAGGCACTCTGTGCTTCGGATGAAGGGCACCTAGATAGTTAAGATGCATATCTAAGAATTTCAAGGACCCCAGATTGTTCCATCTTCTAAACACAGATAAGCACTAAAATTATGAGATGTCTTTTCTTTGTGATTAGCAGTCATCTTTTCATGCTTGACTACATGTATTTCCCAGTCCCCGCCCCCCCCAAATCATATGAAGGTGAAGGTGAAGTCGCTCAGTCGTGTCCGACTCTTTGCGACCCCGTGGACTGTAATGTACTAGGCTTCTCTGTCCATGGGATTCTCCAGGCAAGAATACTGGAGTGGATTGCCATTTCCTTCTCCAGGGGATCTTCCCGACCCAGGGATCGAACCCGGGTCTCCCGCATTGGAGGCAGACGCTTTAACCTCTGAGCTACCAGAGGTTTAATATTTATTTATTTGGCTGTCCTGGGTTCAGTGCAGCATAAAGGATCTTTGATCTACCTTGTGGCACACAGGATCTTTCAGTTTTTAGTTCCCTGACCAGAGGTCGACCTGGGCCCCCTGCATTGGGAACGAGGAGCCTTAGCCACTGGACCATAGGGAAAGTCCCTTATTCACTAGCATTAGTATTATCCTTTAATGACTTTTGCCTGAATCAGTTACCACTGTTATGGTTGCCAAATGATGATTTTTCTAGTTGCTTCTATATTGATTAGTTCCTTCCTTCTACATTGATTAGTCAGAGCTTTCCTTTATCCCCATGTATTTATCAGTATAAATAAAAGAGTGTGCCCTAGTTATATATAAGACAGCAGCTATGGGACTTCCTGGGTGGTCCAGTGGTTAAAAATCCATCTTGCAATACAGGGGATGCAAGTTCGATCCCTAGTTGGGAAACTAAGATCCCACATGCCTTGGGGCAACTAAGCCCAGGCACCACAGCTAGAGAGATCCCACATGCCACAACTAAGACCTGATGCAGCCAAACAAATAAATAAATATTTAAAAACAAAAAGAGAAGCTACACATTGGAAACTTACAGTCTGTTTAAAATGTTGAGTTAGATCATGAACCAGAGCTCAGATCTTCTAAATCTCAAAGAAAACATCTTGAGAGATTGACCAGTTTACAGAGAAAGAGTTGTCAGATCATGTGACAAATGACCACATAGACAGGAAACCTCTAGCTTCCCCTTTGGTCAGATAGATTTCTAAAGGGCTGTCATAGTGAGGGATTTGGGAGTGAGAGAAGGAAAAGAAATGGACTGTCAGAAATGTAGAAGAACTGTCAAAACCTGATGAAATGATCCATACATGTTGTGAAAGCTAAGTTGTGGTTTTGTTGATTCTGTGACAGTAAATTAGATAAATCATATTGCATTTTTTAAAAAATCAAGGTGGAAAAGGTCCCATGAGATTATGTGGGATAGTTTCTTCAGTTGAGTTTTGCCAAACTGTGGGTAGTTTTCTGTGCTTTAATTTTCAGTCTTGACTAAACATTTAGTCAAAGAAATTAGAAAATACACAGGAAAAATGGAAGACATCAGTAGATACAAAAGGAGAAATTAATCAGTAAAAAAGAAAAAAGGGATAACTGATAAATCGGATTTTTTTTAAAAGTCAGTAATATAGATTAAACCACTAGCAAACCTTATCAAGTCAAGAGGAAACTGGGACTTTCCTTGTGGTTTAGTGGTTAAGACTCCTTGCTTCCACTGCACAGGGCATAGGTTTGATCCCTAGTCTGGGAACTAAGATCCCACATGCTGCATGAAGCACCAAAATAAATAAATTAATTAAAAAAATTTTTAAATTGTGAATTATCCCATTGATAATTTTAATATAGTTCTGACATTAGACATTCAAAGAATTTACTTATACTCTTAAACTATGATTTACTTTTTAAAAAATGATTTAAGCCTTATAGTTATTTCATTAATTAAACATTTTAATTAAAAGTAACAATTGTTTGCTCTCATCTGTTAAAAATGATATTTTAGGGAATTTCCTGGCAATCTAGTGGTTAGGACTTGGTACTTTGATTGCCTAGGTTCAATCCCTGGTCAGAGAACTAAGGTCTTGCAAGCCACATAGAATGATGGAAAAAAAAAAATTTTTTTTTAATGACAACACTTAATAATCTGCTGGATGAATAACATAGTTTAGCCTTTCAGTAATTGTTTGCACCACAGTTTAAGTAGCCATTAGTTTTATTAATGTTGCACAGTTATTTTACTTTGCTTTGAGTTCCTTTTGTAATATTTTTTTATAACAGTTATAGAAGGTCCTTTCCCAGAATATACTTGGGGCCAGGTGTTTAAATTTTAAGGAGTTTGTTTTTTAATCCCTTTCAGTTCTTATTTGGTAGCAACTTTTGTTTCCTGGAAGGTCTGTTGTATGTATTCACATTCTAAGTTGAATGGCACCCTTTTTTCCCTCTACCACAATGATGTAAAGCATGGGGTTTTGTCCAAGATATACATAGGGAATTTGCAAGTTCTGAAACAAGCCTGGTCTCTCACAGCTCTGTTCTCTTTCTCCATTCTCCTCTCCACCCCCATCTTCACAGGCTGCAGATCTTTTCCCAAGAACAACGAAAATGATCGAGTACCAGGTAAGTGTGACATTAATGAGCCTACTTTCCCTTCCTGGGGAAGCTGGAAAATATATGCATTTCAACCACATATGCTTAGTCATAGGTTGGGTTCTCAGGAAAACACCTGGGGATGAAAATTTGCACACAGGAAGTTTACTAGGGAGGCTCTTAGAACACTTGTAAGTCAGTGAAGGAGGCAAGGTGGGCAGAGGGAGTTGTTGAACAGAGGCATCAGCTGATCTTATAAGATGCTCTATAGCTGGTAGTTGTTGTTTTGTTGCTCAGTTGTGTCTGACTCTTGCCACCCCATGGACTGTAGCCCACCAAGCTCCTCTGTCCATGGGATTTCCCAAGCAAGACTACTGGAGTGAGTTGTAATTTCCTTCTCCAGGGGATCTTCCTGATTCAGAGATCGAACCCATGTCTCCTGCTTGGCAGGAGGGTTCTTTACCATTGAGCCACCAGGGATAGTCCTCAATGTTGTCCTGAAAGGAGGCAAGGAAGCCTTTGTATTCTGAAATCAACCAGTCATTGGTTTAGGCTGCCCCAGGAGGGGACATAACATTGGTTAGAGTAGCTCCCTTTGGCCAGAGGAAATTCCCAATATGTTTCACACCTGCAATAGCCAGCTGTCTCCTAACAGCTGGGAGAAGTACCTCGGTACTGCAGGGAGATTTGGATGGAACACCACAATCTCTCTCTCCACATAATGACATAATGACCAGATACTTACTACATACTACTCTCCCCTTTTTGCTCAATTCGACTATCCTAGACATTTTACCCAGAGAAGGCGATGGCACCCCACTCCAGTACTTTTGCCTGGAAAATCCCATGGATGGAGGAGCCTTGTGGGCTACAGTCCATGGGATCGCAAAGAGTCAGACACGACTGAGCGACTTCACTTTCACTTTCATGCATTGGAGAAGGAAATGGCAACCTACTCCAGCGTTCTTGCCTGGAGAATCCCAGGGACGGGGGAGCCTGGTGGGCTGCCATCTATGGGGTTGCACAGAGTCAGCATGACTGAAGCGGCTTAGCAGCAGCAGCAACAGCAGACATTTTACCATTATACCTAGAACCATGGTTTGTTTTTTTATTTTAAACAATGTACATAATGCTCCATCATATGCATGGAATATTTAACCCATCCTCCATATTATGGACATTCGGGTAGTGTCCAGGTTTGATATTTCAAGCAACAATGCAGGAAACATCCTTTGTTGGAATACAGATTTACAAAGGAGCGAGTCCAACGAGAGTCAGTGGACTTTCTGGTAGCCCAGCAAACAGGCAGACATGGCCCATAATTTCCATTGGCCATAAGGAAAGAGCATATTTTTATTTCCAGGAGAAAACTAGCTTTTCAGAGCACTTCTTTTTAAGAGTGACCTTCTTAGGGCAGCACTGCTGCTATTGGTGTGGTCCCAGGACATAGGTACCTGCTGGAAGCTTGTTAACATCCAGAGTGGCAAACCCCACCCAGACCTTCTGGATCAGGTTAACTGTGGGTGGGGCCTGAGAATCTTTGTTTAACAAGCTCTGGATGATCCATTTGTGCTTGAAAGTGTGAGAAGCACTGAGAGAGTGAAGAGAATTTTTTAACAATCACTGACAAATACAGAAGCATGTTTTCAACAGTGGTTCAACTCTTCCCTTGGAGTTGAGTGTTAGCACCACAACAAAACTCAGCTCTGCAGATGGTCAAAACCATCATGTCTTAGCCTCCCAATGATGTAACAATGTTTTCTATCAAAGTTGCAGGAAGTTTGAACTCCTCTATGCTTTGTGGCCCACATGTAATAGCAGGAAAATGCTCAATTTCAGTTATAAGAAAGTCAAAATACAAATATTTCTTTTGGTGGGGCTGGTGAGGGGGCAGGAAGATTCCTCCAAGTTTATAGAAGTTCTGATTTTGGTCCAAGGTATCTACATTGAGGAAACGATGAACTGCTCATTATTTGAATTACTGTCATTCCTCTTTAAGTGTCTCTGCTAGTTTTGCAGCAAACAGTTGAACATCTTATCCTCAGTAAGTTTCAGGTGAGATGTCACCAGTTCCCCCACCTTCCTCACTGACTTTTGATGGTAAAGGAGATGGTGAAGTTCTTCTCAGCCCCTGAGTTCCTGCATTCCCACCTTTCGGAGTCCTTAAGCAAGGGCATCTCTTTCTGGAAATCTATCCATGCCTGCCCCCTTTCCTAGGTCTTTTTCCTTGTCCCTACAACCATTGTCAGTAACTTCAACCCTGGAAACCATTACTGCTTATAACCCCAAAAGTCCTTTCCTTTCTCTCCTGATCTCCTTCATATTCTGAATTGATTTCCCTGCTCTTAATGTGTCCACTCCTGCTTCTCATTCTTTCTTGAGTCCAAAATCCTCTCTTCTCACTTAACTAAAACTTTTCTGGCCAAGGTCCCAGGTGACCTTGCTGAGGCTAAAGTTAGAAGATGCTGTTTGGTTGTTCTACTGAATTAAGACTGTACCTTTTGCCTCCTCCTTGTGTCTGAAAGGCAGCACCATATACTGGGTAAGAGCACAGAACCTGGAACTGAATTGCTGAGTTTGAATCCCCATCCTTACCATCTGTACAACTTTGGCAAGTCCCTGAACCTCTCTGCCCCAGTTTTCTTTAATATGGGAATAATGGCACTTACTTCAGAGAGAGTAGAATTAAATGAACTAATACGTGTAAAGTGCTTGAAATAGACTATTTGCCCTTATTATGTGTTTGTTATTATTACTAAGTTTAGGCCTCCTTCCTTCATGCCAGGGATAGTGCTTCCTACAGCTTCCCTACATCTTCTGGGGTTTCTCTTTCCATCTTCTTATGTCTCAGACACTGATGTTCCTGTGGGTTTGAACCGTCTCTGGAGCCTCTGGGGTGCCACTCTTTTTTGTTTTGGCTGCATCACATAATCTTAGTTCCCTAACCAGAGATTGAAGAGATCACTGCCTTTGGCAGTGAAAGCTCAGAGTCCTAACTGCTGGGTTGCCAGGGAAGTCCTGGTTTCATCCACTCTTAAGGTGGGTGCTGGTGAGTCTGCACGTGGCTCCCTCCTCCCATCTAAGCCCAGGCCTCCTCCAAGAACTTTAGACTCCTTTGTCTAACATCTGCGCCTTTGGCTGCCTTCAGTTTAATATGTGCAAAGTTGAATTTTTTCTGTCTCTTCTTCCCTGTTTCTCATCTCAGGAGATAATACCAACCCAAACCCCCAGGCAAGCCCAGACCCTGAGACTTACCCTTGACGTCTCCCCACCTTCCATCTCTCACACTCAGTCACCAAGTCTTCCTGATTTTAGGACTTCCCAGGTGGTGTGAGTGGTAAATAACTCACCTGCCAATGCAGGAGACCTAAATCTTGCTGATTTTACAGGCTCAGTGTTTAATCCATCCTTTTCATCCCTATATTTGGTGAAAATGGCATGGCCCTTTAAGTGCAAAATTATGTCTCTTCTACTTTTTTCTCTTCTGTTCTATTCCCACCCCACCCCCACACCCCCATTCTGTTTCATCCCATCCCATCCCACTCCACTCTACTCCATCCTATTTCATCCCATTCCAGTTAGCTCTGTCTGGGGGAATACTGACCCAGGGCCTGCCACCTAAAGCTACGCCCTGTGCTTTAAGATGAAGCCTGATTGCTGCTCACTTGCTACCACAGTATGCTGTTCTGGCATCAGTGAGGGTGTCTAATTGGCACCTTCTCTGTTCCACGGCCTTTGTGTGAGTCCTAGGGTCCCAGGTGCCAGCTTCCATTGCCTCCATCCTGGTTTTGATCCTATCTTCACATCTACTTACGTGGGCCACTCCTCAAATGCCACACTAGCATTCATCAAGGAGACCTGCAGTCTCCCGGATATGTTTATCAAACTCGAAGCTCTCCAAGGCTTTTATGGAAGTTCCATTATATAGGCATACTTAATTAAATTAGCTTAATCGCAAATCCCTTTCCTGTCCTCAGAGGCTGGGGGCTATATGGCTGTAGGTCCCAACCAACTAATACCTGGTTGGTTCCTCTGGTAACCAGACCCCATTCTCAAAGAGTTATATCATTAGTATAAACTCTGTTATGATTGACCTGGGTTGTTACTAATAATAAAAGACCTTCCTATGACTCCTGTTACTCTGGAAGTTACAAGGGTTTAAGAAGCTCTGTGCCCGGAATCAGGCAAGAAGACCAAATATATATATTTCTTAATACATCACAATATCACAACAGATGCCTTCTTAGGTTAGTACTGGTGGAGCTCTCTCAGCAGCTGTCTTGTCCCAGGGCACAGGGCTCTTTGAAGAATTTGTTCTCTGTGCCCTAAATCAGAGGACTGACTGCATGAACATTATCATCTGAGGCTTGCCAGGCTATGGAGCCTCCTTCCCAAACTATATTCCTCCTCTGGGTCTCTAGCTGAACTCTCCTGCCATTGGCCTCTTACTCATTAGTATGCCCTGGGGCTCTGGCCTGAGCGCTCTGCTCATCCTGTCCCCTTGCAGAGAGATCCCATGCTGCAAGCTACCATGTCTGTGCTGTCACCTCCTAGAGCTTTAGCTCTGTTCCTGACCTTGATCTTGACATAGCTCATCTATTCATCCTGCTGCCTGTCAAGTGTCTCCACCTGTGTGTTCCCAGCACGGCATGCCCTCTTTTTTTGTCAACTCCAATTTACCACCACCATCACCCAGTTGCCTTTGAGATACCTGAGTGTCAACCTTAGACCTTCTTCACTCCCCACAACCAGTTAAGGTGCAGGTTCAGCTCTTCCTCACAGTGATCCTTCTCTGTCTCACTGTTTCTGTCTTACTTAGGAGCATCATCTTCCATCTGCATTAGTGCAGTCTTTTCTTTCTCCTCCCTCCAGGTTAACCACCACATTGCTCTTTCCATCCATTCACCTTCAAACTATCTGTGAGTTCTGTATCTCTTGTAGGCCATATTCCTTTTTTATTCAGTCAACTGTCTCTGCATTTTTGGAGCATTTAATCATGTATTAAATAAACTTTCTAGTTTAATATGTTGTTGTTCAGTTGCTAAGTCATATCAGACTCTGCGACCCTATAGACTGTAGCCCACCAGGCCCCTCTGTCCATGGGGTTCTCCAGGCAAGAATCTGGAATGGGTTGCCATTTACTTCTCCAATGATTTAATATAGTTTAATATAAATGTAATTATTGGTATGGTTGGATTTATATCTATCTTTGGTATTAGGTTTTCTATTTGTCCCATTTGCTTTTGTTCCTCTGTTTCTTTTCTCTTGTGTGTGTGTATTTGTGTGGATTAATGGGATATTTCTTAGAATTCTCTTTACTTCAGTACACCTCTTTGCACTATGAGTTTAGTGATTACTGTAAGGATACAATGTATGTACTCATCTTTTCACAGTCTGCTTAGAGTTAGCATTATACCACTGGGCACAAGATGCAGGAAACTCACATGCCTTCTAGAATGTGCTTTCTACACACACCACTTCCTTGATAGATTTCTTATTGTCTTCCAGTCCATCATCTCATAACTCACAGGCCTGTGTACTCTCCCCTGTAACTGAGTAAGTTGCTGCCTTTACATATCACTGTTTGCCCCATGCCTTTGTTCACCCTATGCTGTTCCCTCTGCAAGGAAGGCAGTTTCTCCATCTCTGCAGAGAACACTCAGCTGCACATACATCCCTTAGCACTGAAGCCTCACTACACTGATAATTTTTTAAATATTTATTTATTTGGTTGCACTGGGTCTTAGTTGAAGCACATGGAATCTTCTGTCTTCACTGTAGCACGTGGGATCTCTAGTTGCAGCATATGGGATCTAGTTCCCTGACCCGGGGTTGAACTCAGGTCCTTGCATTGGGAGTTCAGAGTCATTTCCCTGGACCACCAGGGAAGTCCTAGACCCTGATAATTTTAGTGGACAGTTCACTTCTCTGCATACTAGAGCCCAGGTACCCTGCTGTTACATCCCTTACCATCTCACCCTGATGGCTTACATATTGCTGCCCCAGCCAGGCTGTGAGCTCCTTGAGGTCAGGAGCCATCCATGACTGTGTCCCCAGTGACCAGGACTGGGTCATACACACAGTCTTCAGTCAATATGTGTTGACCCAAAGTATAAATGACAGTGGCTTCCAATCCCACCATAAGAGCCCAAAGCCAGGAATAGAAAAGGTAAAAAAAGATAAATGATCAGAATAACCTCTGACCTGGGACTTCCCTGGTGGTCCAGGGGATAAGAATCCACCTGCCAATGCAAGGGACATGGGTTCGATCCCTGGTTCAGGAAGATCCCACATGCCTCAGGGCAACTAAGCCCATGTGCCACAACTACTGTAGCCTGCTTGTCTAGAGCCCATGCTCCACAACAAAAGAGACCGTACAATGAGAAGTCCAAACACCATGTCAAAGAGCAGCTCCTGCTTGCTGCAACTAGAGAAAGCCCACCTGCTGCAAGGAAGACCCAGCACAGCCAAAAAATTAAGTAAGTGATTAAAAAATAAGCTCTAACCTATGAACATTATAGAAAGTCAGGACCATCCACTCCTGCCTGCGTTTTCCCTGTGTGACCCAATGTCATTTCATCTTCAGCAGAGACCTGTGTCATTCAAGGACGTGGTAGTGGGCTTCACACAAGAGGAGTGGCATGGGCTTAATCCTGCACAGAGGGCCCTGTACCGGGATGTGATGCTGGAGACCTACAGCAACCTTGTCTCAGTGGGTAAGAACAGTTCTGCTGCACAATCTATATCACACTTGAATGATCACCTTTCTTCTTTCAGTTGCTAAAAGTAACTGAAGTACCGGGACTTCCCTGGTGGTCCAATGGCTGAGACTCCAAGCTCCCAATACAGAGGGCCCAGATTCATTTCCTGGTCAGGGAACTAGATCCCACATGCAGCAACTAAGACTTGGTGTATTAAAATAAATTAATTAAATTATTTAATACTTTTAAAAAAATAACTGAAGTACCAAACATTTTCTATGTGCCAGATACTTTTAGCCACTTTGTTTATTATTTCTTTTAATATTTATTTATTTGGCTGTGTCAGGTCTTACTTGTGGCATATGGGATCTTCATAGTGTCATGTGGGACTCTCTAGTTGTACTGCAGGGGCTCAGTAGTTGGGATGCATGGCTCCAGATTGCATGAGCTTCAGTAGTTGCAATTGCAGACTTAGTTTCTCTGCAGCATATGAGATTTTAGTTCTCTGACCAGGGATCAAACCCATGTCCTCTGCACTGCAGGGAGGATTCTTAACCACTGAACCACCAGGGTAGTCCCTGGCCACTTGAAAAATATTAGCTTGAGTAATCTTCATAAGTGCTTTACAAGGTAGGTACTGTTAGTACCACTCTTTTACACATTTGGGAACTGAGGCAAACAGGTTAAGTCACTTGCCCAGTGTCACCTACCTAGTACATAGCAGAGCCGAAGTGGGATTTGAATGCCAGCAGTCTGGCTGCATACTCTTATACTGTGTTGCCTCAGCAAGTGTGGCTTGAGTTTCAATGGTCCTGGATGACTAGTTCCTTTAGAGTTCCAGACAAGGTGTGTGTATAGTCTCCTCCCAAGTACAATGTCTGTTGTGCAGCCTTTAATGTTGCCTGAATGGCCCTGAAGATCACGGAGCTCAGCCCAAGGCCTGGATCATTTCTCTGGAACAGGTTATGAAGGCACCAAACCATACGTGATCCTCCGGCTGGAGCAGGAAGAAGCACCCTGGATTTGTGAGGCAGCATGCTCAGGCTGCCACTGTCGGGGTAAGTATGATCAATCCAGCAAAAGACGTATTATGGGAGGCTGGCAGCTTTAGAATTTTGTTCAGGATCCAGCTCTTCAAAGCCTTAGAGCTTTGAAGCAGCTGGAGACATTTCTCTGAGAGCTTTATTTAGCCTTCTTGGTGACCCCTCAGGCTCCATGCATCCCACTCCATGTGCTTGCTCCATCTCCCTTTCTCCAGAATCCTTGATCTCTCTCTCTCTCTTGAGGTTATCAGTACATTTGTCTTTCACATAGAGGGATTCTTGCAAATAAGCTTCTGTGCTTCTTCTGTTCTTGCTGGTCCCTTTCTAACCTGTACTCTAATGGTTTTGGGATAAAAGGCCCCAGACCTGCCTGCTATACTCAGTCTCACTTCCCATCCTTTCTGAATCCCTTAAATTATCCCTAAGTCCCTTAATTTCCTTAATCACAGAGGAGGAAGCAGTGAATTCCAGGAAGTGACCAGGAACAGTTGGGTAGTGAAGGAGGCTGAGGATAGCCTGTCTTAACCCCTTCTATTTAATATTCAGAAGAACTGCCCCTCTCCCATCAGCACTATAAAATTTCTCAACAATAATCCCTGGTACTTGGAGTGTTGGTAGCCTACTCTTTAGGATGCCTCTGGATTTCTGCTTCTTCAATGAAGTTATGAGTTTAGCATGAAGAACCAGTGCCATCTGTTTCCAGATCACTTTATGCCATTTATACTTAGTGTTGTAATCACATAGTTGAATTAAATATTAGATAAAACCTTCAAACATCCAAGTCATTTTCATGCTTCTCCCTAAAATAATGTCTTTAGGATTACCACTATCCAGCTTTCCACTGGTTGTAGTAGTGACCGAAACAGCATTAGAATTCCTGGCCAACACTCAGTGTGTGCTCACTTTGTGCCAGGTCTTTTCTCAATCCTTTACATATATCAACTCATTCAACCCTTAAAACACTTGTGAGGTGTTTATTACTAGCCTTTATGATCCCATTTACAAATGAGGAAGCATCACAGAAAAGTTAAGAAACTTATCTAGGAACATATAACAAAGTAAGGGACCAAATGAGGATTTGAACTCAGGTGGTAAGGCTCTAGAACTAGTATTCTTTTTTTGGCCATGCCACATGACACGTAGGATCTTAGTTCCCTGACCAGGGATTGAACCTGTACCCACTGCAGTGGAAGCTTGCAGTCTTAACCACTGGACTGCTGGGGAAGTCCCTCAGTTCAGTTCAGTTCAGTTCAGTCGCTCAGTCATGTCCGACTCTTTGCGACCCCATGAATCGCAGCACGCCAGGCCACCCTGTCCATCACCAACTTCCGGAGTTCACTCAGACTCATGTCCATTGAGTCCGTGATGCCATCCAGCCATCTCATCCTCGGTCGTCCCCTTCTCCTCCTGCCCCCAATCCCTCCCAGCATCAGGCTCTTTTCCAATGAGTCAGCTCTTCGCATGAGATGGCCAAAGTACTGGAGCTTCAGTTTTAGCATCATTCCTTCCTGTTCAATTCAGGATGCAGGATGCTTGGGACTGAAGCAGGGGGATAATCCAGAGAGATGGTGTGGGGCTGGAGTGGGGAGTTGGGGTTTGGGGTTGGGAGTTCATGTACCCTCGTGGCTGATTCATGTCGATGTATAGCAAAACGAATACAGTATTGTAAAGCAAAACAAACTAAAAAATAAAAATTAATTTCAAAAAAAAAAAGTCAGCAGTCTAGCAGGAAAGACAAAGATTATTGATAGGTAAGTAATTATATTTATGCAAGTTTTTAAAATTAATTGTAAAAAGTTGTCTGAAAATGGGAAGTTATTGAACAAATTATGATAGAGATATAATGGAATTCTATCCAGAAACTCAAATTACATTGTGGGTATTTAGTGACATAGAAACATTTGCAAGATGTATAGATAAGGAGGAGACTCAGATTGTAAATCAACATGTGAATATAAATGAATGCATATGGAAACTAGAAACAGACTCACGGATACAGAAAACAAACATAGTTACTGAAGAGAGGGAAAAATCAGGGATATGGAATTAACAGATACAAACTGCTATGTATAAAATAGATAAGCAACAAGAATGTACTGTATAGGAAGTTATAGCCATTATCATGTAATAACTTATAACGAAACATAATCTGTAAAGATACTGAATCATTATGCTGCATACCTGAAACTAATATAATACTGTTCATCATCTTCAAAAATATTTTAAATAAAATATGTATAATATGTATTTAATAAATATATATACATATATATATATATATGCAAAGAAGAAGGACTAAAAAGGATAATCATTCACGAAGATGTCCTTAGCTGTGAGAGCTATGCAAAAAATATTCTTTTGTTTCTCGGCATTTCCTTCAATGAACATAATTAGTTGTATAGCATATACCTTCATCTAAAATAAGATATATCCATATATATATTACATTATAAGGATTAGTATCAAATGCAAAGAAAACTCTTGTAAACAATAAAAATAAAGAAATCTTGCAGACAATAATAAAAGGACAAATATCCCATAAGAGAGTATGAAAAAGATATAAACAGATCATTCACGGAAGAGAAATCTTTCTTTCCAAAAAAACACATCAAGTAACACATAAGTGATAGAGATGCAAGTTAAAGAAACAAATAAAAAAAAAATATCTCTTTTGGGAATTCCTCTGCAGTCCACTGGTTAGGACTTGGGGATTTCACCGTCTGGGAGCAGATTCAATCCTGTTCAAGGAACTAAGATCCTGCAAGCTATGTGGCATACCAGGAAAAAAAAAATCCCTTTTATTAGTTTTGCAGCCAGCCAGCCAGCCCTGCCCTATAAAAACCACTTTAAGAAAACTCAATATTCAACAACCTGAAGTTCCAGAATAGAAATAAGTGAGTTTTCATCTTACAAGAGAGTAGGTTTACTCTAACTATCAAACTTTTCCAGGGCACTTGTTATGTGTTTTTATCTCTGCCTCATTCCAAGGACCAGGGGTCAAAGAGACTGAAACAACTCTCACTGATTAGGAGCCCCTAAGATACCATGAAATAAATCATTAAATGAGGTATAAAGATTTCTCCAAAGAAATGCAAAAAAATTTAACACAGATATAAAAATAGCACTTATAGACATCAGTTCAGTTCAGTCGCTCAGCAGTGTCCGACTCTTTGTGACCCCATGAACTGAAGCACGCCAGGCCTCCCTGTCCATCACTATCTCCCGGAGTTCACTCAGACTCACATCCATTGAGTCCGTGATGCCATCTCATCCTTGGTCGTCCCCTTCTCCTCCTGCCCCCAATCCCTCCCAGCATCAGAGTCTTTTCCAAGGAGTCAACTCTCCTCATGAGGTGGCCAAAGTACTGGAGTTTCAGCTTCAGTATCATTCCTTCCAAAGAAATCCCAGGGCTGATCTCCTTCAGAATGGACTGGTTGGATCTCCTTGTAGTCCAAGGGACTCTCAAGGGTCTTCTCCAACACCACAGTTCAAAAGCATCAATTCTTCGGCGCTCAGCCTTCTTCACAGTCCAACTCTCACATCCATACATGACCCAGGAAAAACCATAGCCTTGACTAGACGGACCTTAGTCGGCAAAGTAATGTCTCTGCTTTTGAATATACTATCTAGGTTGGTCATAACTTTTCTTCCAAGGAGTAAGCATCTTTTAATTTCATGGCTGCAGTCACCATCTGCAGTGATTTTGGAGCCCAAAAAAACAAAGTCTGACACTGTTTCTACTGTTTCCCCATCTATTTCCCATGAAGTGATGGGGCCAGATGCCATGATCTTCGTTTTCTGAATGTTGAGCTTTAAGCCAACTTTTTCACTCTCCTCTTTCTCTGCTTTTGAATATACTATCTAGGTTGGTCATAACTTTTCTTCCAAGGAGTAAGCATCTTTTAATTTCATGGCTGCAGTCACCATCTGCAGTGATTTTGGAGCCCAGAAAAATAAAGTTTTCTGACACTGTTTCCACTGTTTCCCCATTTATTTCTCATAAAGTGATGGGACCGGATGCCATGATCTTTGTTTTCTGAATGTTGAGCTTTAAGCCAATTTTTTCGCTTTCCCCTTTCACTTTCTTCAAGAGGCTTTTTAGTTCCGCTTCGCTTTCTGCCATAAGGGTGGTGTCATCTGCATATCTGAGGTTATTGATATTTCTCCTGGCAATTTTGATTCCAGGTCTCAGCCTTCTTCACAGTCCAACTCTCACATCCATACATGACCACAGGAAAAACCATAGCCTTGACTAGACGGACCTTAGTCGGCAAAGTAATGTCTCTGCTTTTGAATATACTATCTAGGTTGGTCATAACTTTTCTTCCAAGGAGTAAGCATCTTTTAATTTCATGGCTGGAGTCACCATCTGCAGTGATTTTGGAGCCCAGAAAAATAAAGTCTGACACTGTTTCTACTGTTTCCCCATCTATTTCCCATGAAGTGATGGGGCCAGATGATGCCATGATCTTCGTTTTCTGAATGTTGAGCTTTAAGCCAACTTTTTCACTCTCCTCTTTCACTTTCAACAGAGGCTTTTTAGCTCCTCTTCCCTTTCTGCCATAAGGGTGGTGTCATCTGCATATCTGAGGTTATTGATATTTCTCCCAGCAATCTTGATTCCAGCTTGTGTTTCTTCCAGTCCAGCATTTCTCATGACATACTCTGCATATAAGTTAAATAAGCAGGGTGACAATATACAGCCTTGACATACTCCTTTTCCTATTTGGAACCAGTCTGTTGTTCCATGTCCAGTTCTAACTGTTGCTTCCTGACCTGCATACAGATTTCTCAAGAGGCAGGTTAGGTGGTCTGGTATTCCCATCTCTTGAAGAATTTTCCACAGTTTATTGTGATCCACACAGTCAAAGGCTTTGGCATAGTCAATAAAACAGAAATAGTCCCTAGAACCAGTATTCTTAACCATCACACTCTAGTGCCCTCTGAGGTATATTTTGCTTCATAACATTGCTCATCAACCTTCCTGAAGCCATTGTAACCTGGCTATCAACTTTTTCTTTCTCATCTTTCAAGAATTTTATATAATTGAAAAAAAGTTATCCAGTCAGCCCTCCTTTCTAAGTGCTCTATATCCTCTCATATTAATACCCTGGTTGCAACCTAGCCTTTTCCTTCCAAGGGAATGCTGTATTTTCTGTCTTCTAGACTTGATTCTCTTCTCAATGGTGTAACTCCCTTAAAGAGTTCATCCATTCTGAAACCATAAGATCCTCACAACTAACCTCTTTGCCATTTTACCAACTTTTATCCCCCTTGTACCACCTAGGCTCCCCTGCCCACCATTTTACCAGTCTGTGGATCATCTCCATAGTTGTAGCCACTCATCTCTGTTTTGGGGGGACAAAAACTGAAGTCATCCTCTCTTCTACTTGCTACCTCCTCTCCACCCCACATGCACACAAATTCACGCATATACCTACCTCAGCTTACTTCTCATTCCAGTGTTTTGCTACCATGAACTCATTTTGAGTCTTCTCTCTAACTGTTCTATGCATATGTGCTAGTTCTGTATTTTTTCTTTGAAAAAGTGACTTTAAATCTTTCTGTCTACTTTTCATTTTCCACTGACGTCTCCTAAAATTGAACCCAAATTATCTCATGCCTGAATGTCTTTAAGTCAGGAATTCATAATCATTTTTGTGCCATAGAGCTCTTAAGCATTCTGGTGAAGCCTAATAGATTCCTTTCTTATGTATGTAAAAAAAAAATCCTTAGGATTACATGAAAAACAAATTACTAAAATACAGTAATTAACTGAAATAAAGTTGGAAAATGCAATGTCAAAATATTAATGATATTAGTGGATAATAGTAGATATACTTCCTTATTAATAAATAGTGAGATCTATCAGGTCAAGTAATTGTCGTGACCTCAAAATAGAGATGATTGTAAACACATTTTGAGAAATCTTTGACAGCTATAATGTGACATGAAAATACCTTATTCACAAAGTTACAGGAGCTAATACTAGTGTGTTTTGGTGTTCACATTCATAATCAAAAGAAATACTCAATTATAGTTAGAAGTTAGTGAAAATAAAGCTGTAATTTTTCCCCCTATCCAAGTTCACAGCTCCCCAGATTTCTGTATACCAAGTTAAGAACTCCTGCTTTAAACTCTAGTTAGTTTGGTTAATTCCTTCTTTTATCTAGTTCATCTTAGAGCCCTGGCCATTTATATTATGTATAACTAGCTCAACATGATAAGCTCTCTGACTGCTGTATCAGTGCTTGTCAAATTGTAATATGATAAGCATTGGCAATTTGTTAAAATGCAGAATCTGATTCTGTAGGTATATGGGTGGGGCCCAAGATTCCACATATCTGTCACAATATCAGTTCCCAGGTGAGGCTGATGCTCACCATTGAGAACCATGCACTGGTAACAAAGTGCTATATGACATTTAAACCTCTTTCCTCTGTAACAGGGATCAGGAAACTTCAGCCTATAGGTTAGCCACCAAATTTTATGAATAAAGTTTTTATTGGAACACAGGTGTACCCTTATGTTCACATACTGTGTTCTTGCCATACAATGGAAAGTTAAGTAATTGTGACCAAAACCATATGGCCCAAAAAGCCTAAAATATTTACTCTCTGATTCTTTAAGAACATGTTTGCCAACTACTGTTCTATAATATCCTCTCTTCTTTAAAATTATTCCTATCTTCTATGATATGGTCCATTCCATTTGTGCCAGTTTCTGAATCTTCTGTTCTCATATGATACTTCCCTGCATTGGTGCCTTTAGTTATGATCCATGCCCTCTATTCATATACTGTGCACCCTTAAAATTTTTAGGGCATTTCCCAAATAGTTTTATTCCAGATCATAATCACAGATTAATAAGGAAAAATTTCCTATATTTTCTCCAGAAAACATTTGGCAAGTTAATGCCCACAGGAAAAGGCAGCAAGACACGCTTTTGAGGCAAGGTCCATTCATCAACAGGAAAACGTTCCCCAAGGAAAGAAGCCATGAATATAGTAAGTGTGGGAAAATATCACATCTGAGCACTGACCTTTTTCCTTCAATTCAAAGCTCCAGTAACTGGGACTCTTGTGGAAAGAGTGTAAACAATAATTTAGACTTAAATGGTTTTAAGAAAAACTACTCAAAAAAGCAAGATGAGTGCTATGGATATGGAAAACTGTTAGAACATACAAAGCATGATAGAAGACAAAATGAAGAAAAATTCTGGGAATGCAGTCACTGTGAAAAAGCTTTCAGCCATAGCCCAGCACTTATGTATAAACCCCCAGCAACCAGTTCTCTTGTGTACAAACGTAAGAGGATTCCACCTACAGAGAAACCCCACATCTGTACTGAATGTGGAAAAGCCTTCTGTTACAAGTCTGAATTCATTAGGCATCAAAGAATTCACACTGGGGAGAAACCATATGGATGTACTGACTGTGGAAAAGCCTTTTCACATAAGTCAACCCTCATTAAGCACCAGAGAATACACACTGGTATTAGACCCTTTGAATGTTTTTTTTGTGGAAAAGCCTTCACCCAGAAATCACACCGCAGAGAACATCAGAGGACACATACAGGAGAGAACCCTTTGTGTGCAATGAATGTGGGAAGTCATTTGGTGAGAAGTCATACCTCAATGTACATCGAAAAATACACACAGGAGAAAGACCCTATCATTGTAGAGAATGTGGAAAATCTTTCAGTCAAAAATCATGCTTCAATAAACATTGGAGAACTCATACAGGAGAAAAACCCTATGGATGCAATGAATGTGGCAAAGCATTCTATCAGAAGCCAAACCTCAGTAGACATCAGAAAATTCATGCTAGGAAGAATGCTTATAGGAATGACCTGAAAATAGTAGGAAAGCCTTGAACAAGATATCCTGTTTCATTATATGTGGAGGAATTCATCCTTAGGAGAAATCTCATATTTAATGAATTTTGACCAGGTGTTTCATCATAAGGCAAGTCATATTCCAATTGTGATAGAAAATTTTATACAAAAGATTATAGAAAATACTCTATATTTAAAACATAAACATGATCACTTTGGCTTATGAAAGTTTAAAATATATTAAATGGAATGATTACAGAACATAAAATATATGTGAAGAAAATTAAAAGTATATTATGGTATGTCTCATAGTGACCCACATAATAAGCACTATTTATATCTTAGAATTATAAATGTGAATTTAAGTTGAATATCAAGCACATATTTAGAATGCCATTCACCAAACTTTTTCACTCTAAATATCACCATTGTCTTTTGGTGTCTTTACATACTTGTGTGCGTGCTCGGTTGTGTCCAACTCTTTGTGACTCCATGGACTGTAGCCCACAAGACTCCTCTATCCGTGGAATTTTCCACACAAGAATACTGGAGTGGGTTGCCATTTCTTCCTCCAGGAGATCTTCCCAACCCAGAGACTGAATGCACATCTCCTGCATTGGCAGGCTTATTCCTTACCACTGAGCCACCTGAGAAACCCTTTAACAATACAAGCAGCAACAATAATAATAATAGCATGACCAACTATTTTTTAAAAAAGCTTTAACATATTAAACCAGTATATTTTCTCTGTCTTTTTGTAATACATGTAATGGCCATAATATTTGTTGTTGATCCATTTTCTGAACAATAATGTTTTTAATATCTTTTTAAAAATTAATCAAAAACTTTATTAAACATTTTTAACTTTAAAAAGGCACTATTTTGCCTTTATTATTTTGGTATGTAAATATTAAATAAGTAAACATATTTGTTTTGCCTTTTTTAATGTTAAAGACAAAGCTAAGGAATAGTTTTACAACTTAACACTCAGTGAACAAAATGATAACTCAGCATATTCATTACTTAATAGAAAGTAGTGTTGGCACTAGTGGTAAAGAATCTGCCTCCCAATGCAGGGGATGAAAGAGGTGAGAGTCTGATTCCTGGGTCAGGAAGATCCCCTGGAGGAGTGCACAGCAACTCACTCCAGTATTCTTGCCTGGATTTGGACAGAGGAACCTGGCAGGCTACAGTCCCTAGTGTTGCAGAGTCAGACATGACTAAAGCAACTTAGCACATGCGCACAGAAAGTAGTGTGGCCCTGATATATTGTGCACTATTCCTGTTTTCTTAGTCTTGCTTAAAATACCTTGCAGCAAATTAGTAGGAGAAACACTTTTTATGAGTCTTATAATTGAGAAATATTTCATGCACAGACCAATGAAGGAGAATTCCTTTCTTTTTTTTTTCCTTCCAAATTAATTCAGCAACATTGATTTTTTTTCCTTCCCTATACATTTCCCTGCTAGTGTCCTGGACACTGATATCCAACTTTTTTCATCATTCCAATTCAAGTCCCTCTCTTTGAGCTGCCATGTCATTTATATAAGAAAACAGATGGTCACATTGTTCAAGATTTGTCTCCCTGTAAGAATGCCTAATCCAGAATGAAAGAGAAAATATAATCAAAGATAAAGATGTATTTAAAAGAATGATAAGAGGAATTCCCCAGTGGGCCAGTGGTTAGGACTCCACCCTTTTACTGCTAGGGGCCCAGGTTCAATCCCTGGTCGAGGAACTAAGATCCCACAAGCTGGAAGGCATGGCAAGAAAAAAAACAAAAAGAATGATAAATATTTCATGCAACTGTAGATCAACATATTTTGAAACAGGAAATAGATGCTATTCTAGCAAAATGCAAGCTGTGAAAATAGCAGTACATAGTGGAAAACTTGATGGAACAATTACCATTGGAGAATTTGGAAAAGTGAAAGGTTCATGATTGAAAAATGCTCCAGGCCTAGATGACTTCATGATTCGTTCTAACTTTTAAAGAAAGAGTAATTCCAGTGTTAGTTAAAATATTTCATCCTATAGACTATGCTCCCCAATTTATTTTATGAAACCAGAACAAGTTTTAACACCAAAACCAAATAAAGATAGTTGGAAAACAGGAAACTCCATACCATCCTTACTCATGAATATAGGAACAAAAACTATATTGAGAATAATAGAAAACAGAATTTACCAGTATACCTAAACAGCAGTATATTATAATGACCAAGGAAAAGTCATCATGATATGAAGAGCCAATACAATAGTAATAGGAAACATATCAATAAAATTAACTTAGGAGAGAAGATGCTATCAATAGTTGCTGATAAGGCATTTAATGAAATTTATAAACATTTCTAATCTAATAAAATACAAATTAAATTATAAGCGATGATAACTACCTAGAGTTTCTTTTTTTTTTGTTTTGTTTTTCCATTTATTTTTAATAAGATCTTATTTTGCCAACATACACACAAACCAACAACAGATAAAGACTGCAAACCAACAAAAATTACCACGTACTGAATTGATTTTCCCATTCTTCAGTTTTTAACTGTATTTCCTTTATATGGGGTGATAATCCATTCATGTAGAAAATAAGTTATTGACCTACATTTTCAAGTAACAGTCTGGGTATCTTCAGCCTCATGAAAAGGTCTGTTTTAAGCATGCATCAAAGAACCTAGCATTCTATCTGAGAGCTTGGCACTCGCCGCATGTTTAGGGCATGTCGATGTATTTCTTGCATCTGTCTGATCCTGTCCTTCTGCCACATTAAGTTTTGAGGCATAGGATATCTCTGAGTGCCATGCAAGTACGGTATGGGATTCTCACGTGGCAGGCAGTGGCTCGACAACGGGGTTGTGGCATGGGAGGAAGAAGCATCCACCGCTTTCTCTCAGCACAGTATCGGTAGGCTTCTTTCCTATACTGTTTGTCAATATCATCACTGTTTTTCCAGCCTCCAATAATGAAAACGTCATCTTTGTAATAGCAAATGGCTGCTCCTTCAATGCTTAGGACTTCCGGGGGTAAACTTTCAAGGATCTCATCGGAAACCTGGTTGGCGATTTTTCGTATCGCCTCTTCATTTTCTAAAGAATAACTCTTGGGGCAGCATGAGGCTGTCTGATAAAAGTTTGAGTTGACCACAGACATTTGGAAAAAGCAGTAATTGTCAATAAGCGGCAAAGATTCCACATCTTGCCACTGTCGAGTCTCTGTGTCATAGCAAGTAATGACAGCCTTTAATCCATCTTCAGTGTCCCGGTCCACAGGAGTGCGGGCAGCAATGTACACAAACCGGTCTTCAATGGCGAGTGCTTTCACATCCCGAAGAATCTTTGGTGCTGATTCCAAGTTGTGCCATTTATCTAGCTCGGGATTATAAACAGTCACATCTTTAAAGCCAGGACTGAAGTTGCCATGTCCTCCAATGCTGTAGAGCTTCCCCTTGACTTCTGTTAGCCCAAAAGAATGCTTCCTTGTCATCAGACTACAAACTACCAAAACCCTATAGTATATGTTATGCTGAAACCATTTTTTATTTATTTCTTTATTTTGAAACCATTTTTTAAAATCAAGAATTTAATAGTTTAATGTCCATTGTCATCTGTTTTTACTAAAGATTATCTTGGAAGTTCCAGTGAAGGTGATAAGAAAGAAAATTGAATAATTTTTATGAATAAGGTTTAAAAAAAAGGTAAAACTGTTCCCTTTTGCTGATGATGGGATTGTATATCAATATATGGAGAGACCTAAGATTGTTTTGAGTTTAAAAGGTAATTTTCTAAGAAGACAGGGTATAGAAATCAAGATATTTTCTCCATAAACATCTTAAATTTGCATGCACTTCTTTTGGAATTACATTAAGTCCCACTGATTTTTCTTTTCCCCCTTGAAGCTTATGGGATTTCAGTTCTCTGACCAGGAATTGAATTCCAGCCATGGCAGTGAAAGCACTGAATCCTTACCATTAGACCACCAAGGAACTCCCTTCTTAAAAAAAAAACTTATGTGAAATGATCTTAAATTCCATATGGAAAAATAAATGCCTCAGAATTGAGACAAGTATAAAAGAAATTTTCATGCCAATGTCATAATATAAGATAAAGTCATTCTAAGCAAATTAATGTAGTATTGGCAAAAGAACTGATAAATACATCAATGGAACAAAATAGTAAATACTGAATAGACTGCAGTGTATATGAGTTTTATCACATATGGAAAGCATACAGTTTCAAACCATAGGGGAAAGGAACTGTTTATCTAAAAAATATATATATATTCTGGCACAACTGTCTTTTAATCAGGAAGAAAGTAAAGTTGAACTAACAGCACAAATCATATGAAAAAAATCCAGATAAACTTAAGATTTAAAATTTTAAAATAATAAAATTCT
>SJXQ01011492.1:300480-345638 GCA_006408695.1 Aepyceros melampus
GCCTGTCAGGTGGTCTGGTATTCCCATCTCTTTCAGAATTTTCCACAGTTGATTGTGATCCACACAGTCAAAGGCTTTGGCATATTCTTTGGAGAACCCTAATATATTAACAACACACACACACACACACACACACTGCAGAACAACAACAGCAAAAATCATCTGACTAATCAATTCTTCCAAATCATGCAGAGAAAATATTAACAATAGGCTGAAGCATCACATGCACTTTTCCATTACCTGGAAATTTGGTATTAAAGATATGTATTGTTGGTGTTGTTTAGTCACTAAGTCATGTCCAACTCTTTTGAAACCCCATGGACTGTAGCCCACCAGGCTCCTCTGTCTATGTAATTTCTCAGTGGGTTGCCATGTCTTCATTCAAGAGATCTTCCCCACCCAGGGATCAAACATGCATCACCTGCATTGGCAGGTAGATTCTTTACTACTGAGTCACCTGAGGAGACCAAAGATATGTACAGAATAAGCTTAAAATAAGAAAGTAAATATCAGGACATTGGACAGAACTTTTGCCTCAGCTATTTGATTATTAAGGTTCTATCCAGATTAGTCACTCTCACCCATGCAGCATCAGCATCATCTTGTAACTTTTTAAAAAGCAAATTCTTGGGCTACCTCAGATCTCCTAAATTAGATACTCTGGCCATGGTTCCAGAAATCTTTTTCACTAAGTCCTCCTCTAGGTGATCCTAATGTGGGCCTGAGTTTGAGACCCTCTAATCTCAATAATCTCTCAAATTACTTGGTCTGCGTCATAGTACAGATTATTTAAAATAAATCATTAATTATTCTAAAGCACAGGGAATACAACATTTTTGGAGAGGGTGTGCTTATGGAAATAGCAAATAAAAAATGCGGCAAAGTATATGTTACCTTCTAGGTTATTTTACATTTTGCACTGTAGTATAAATACAGTTGCGACACGTGTCCTATTCCATTTTCTCTTAATTAGCCAAGCCAGATCCATAAAAACCCCTACCCAGGATTCTTCTAATGGAAACTACAAAAGAGGAACTCTCTTTCTGAAATCAGGAACTCATTGATTTCCTGAGCTAAAGGGATGTAAGTTAAGAATTGCCCTCATTCATGTTCTTTGTTATGAGGTTTTATTTAAACACTGATGCTCCCAAATTTCTATTTCCAGAGTTCTTTTGTTGAATGTTAGGCTCTGATGGCTACACTCCACTTACCACCTCTCCATTTATGCATCTTTTACACCTTGAACTTAAAACATTCAGAACTATATTCTTGATTCTCCCAACAATGTTCCTCAAATCTGCCCATTTCTATTTTTCACATTCCAGTTAATGGCACAACTAACCCACCCCAACCCCCACGCCTTTTTTGGGAGAAGGAAATGGCAACTCACTCCAGTATTCATGCCTGGAGAATCCTGTGGACAGAGGAGCCTGGAGGGCTGCTGTCCATAGGGTCACACAGAGTCGGACACGACTGAAGTGACTTAGCATGCATGCATGCATTAGAGAAGGAAATGGCAACCCACTCCAGTATTCTTGCCTGGAGAATCCCAGGGACAGAGGAGCCTGGCAGGCTGCTGTCTATGGGGTTGCACAGAGTCAGACATGACTGAAGCAGCTTAGCAGCAGTAGCAGCAGCAACCCCCATTTTAATCATCCATCTGCTCAGGGAAAGATCTTAAGAATTGCATAGTTTATTTCTCTCTGAGTTCCCACATCCAATCCATCAAGCCTTACTTAAAATCTATTAAAATAACATATTCTGAATTAATTTCTTGCTGTTACAAAGAAGAAGCAAAAAAAAAAAAAAAAAAGCTTTCACCTTAATCCAAACCATTGCAACTTCTTACTAGGACTGAAGTATCTGCCTACTAGCTAGTTTCTCTGCTTCCACTCTTGACTTGTTAAAGTCTGTTCTCCACTGAAAGTGAAAGTGAAAGTGAAGTCAGTTCAGTTGTGTCTGACTCTTTGCAACCCATAGACTGTAGCCTACTAGGCTTCTCCATCCATGGGATTTTCCAGGCAAGAGTACTGGAGTGGGTTGCCATTTCCTTCTCCAGGGGATCTTCCTGACCCAGGGATCAAACCCAGTCTCCCACATTCCAGTCAGACATTTTACCCTCTGAGCCACCAAGGAAGTCACTTTATTCTCCACTAAAAGATATATTTTAAAAATTAAACTTAATTTTTTTCAGTTTCTGCTTTGAAATCTTCCAGCAACTTTTTAATGAAGCTAAAATAAAATCCATACTCTTTACCATGGACTACTAGACCATGTCTATTCGATATTTACCTACTTTCCCCACAGATCTCTTTGTTTCACTCACATCAGTCTTGCTTCCACCTGTTACACATTCTAAGACCATTGTCATTTTAGAGTCTTTACATTTGCTGAGCCTGCTTTCTGCAATTCCCTTGCCCTAGAGCTCTCAATGAATGCTTCTGCTTCATTCTCCATTTCTCAACTCAAACTCTAAAGAGGTCATCACCTCATCATAAAAGCTTCCCTATATAAAGTAAATCACTCTCTCCTCCCAGTCATAGGCCATTACTTTGTCTTTTGCACTTATTCCTTTTATAGAACATATTACTATTTGAAACAAGATTTTTGTGGATTTATTTTTAATTTAAATTCTGTCTTCAACCTCTGTTATAGGACATATAACAGAGCTTCCCTAGAGGGTCATATGGTAAAGAATCCACCTGTGATGCAAGAGACCTGGGTTTGGTCCCTGGGTAGGGAAGATCCCCTGGAGAAGGAATGGATACCCAGTCCAGTATTCTTTCCTAGAGAATTCCATCGACAGAGAGGTCTGGTGGGCTACAGTCCATTGAGTTGCAAAGAGTCAGACATGACTGAGTAACTAACACTTTCATTTTCATAGAGTGTATAAGGCATGGAGTTTTAGATTCTCACATGCATGGATATTCTGAGGACTACTCTCTCTCTTAACACAACATGGCATACATATGTAGGCACTCACTAAATTTTTATGGAAATATTTAAAACATCAATATGGGACAAACTCAAATGCAGCAGGAAGAATCAAATCTATATACAGAGAGAGGATAAGAGAGAAACGATAGTGTTCAACCTCTAGGATCCACCGTACACAAGACTGTTTCTACTCTTCCCTTTTCCATAGGTTGGCCATGTAAACCAGTAAAAGAGTAAAGACTGATTATTTGAACTTGATTCCTATATCTCTTAAAATAGAATGTTAGACTGATTAAACTATTTATCCATATGAATGTGTTAGAAATGAACCTAAATTTTGTTCCTTCTTACATGGAATAATTTCTTGGGTTCTTATACATCTTGCAAAGTGATTAATAGAAATGATTATCACACATAATTAGAAAGGACTTGGTCAAAGTAGCACAGAAACACCCAACCCTGATGTCTTCTGGGTGATGAAAAAATGGAATATTAGTTATAGCCTGCTCATCCTGGCCAATAACTGGAGGCTAAATTCAGCTTATTATGCAGCAGCTGGTTATTGAGATTGCCAGAAGAACATTTTGTAAAACAATTAGACTGAATATATATTAACTTCGAGTGACCACACATAGTCCAGGTCTTGGTGGCCTTTTCAAAACTAATACATTTTGCTCTGTCAGAAAAATATTGGATTTGTTGAATTAGAAGTAATTTAGTTTTGGCTAAATGGAATTATAGAAGTAAAGCAATATCCAAGTCATTTTACATTAGTTCCTTTCATACTTTTATTCTCTAGTATTAAAAAAAAAAATTGCAGCAACCCCTTTTTCATTAACTCTTCTACAAACATACTGACCTAGCTATTATTCCATCGACAGAGAGGTCTGGTGGGCTACAGTCCATTGAGTTGCAAAGAGTCAGACATGACTGAGTAACTAACACTTTCATTTTCATAGAGTGTATAAGGCATGGAGTTTTAGATTCTCACATGCATGGATATTCTGAGGACTACTCTCTCTCTTAACACAACATGGCATACATATGTAGGCACTCACTAAATTTTTATGGAAATATTTAAAACATCAATATGGGACAAACTCAAATGCAGCAGGAAGAATCAAATCTATATACAGAGAGAGGATAAGAGAGAAACGATAGTGTTCAACCTCTAGGATCCACCATACACAAGACTGTTTCTACTCTTCCCTTTTCCATAGGTTGGCCATGTAAACCAGTAAAAGAGTAAAGACATGATTATTTGAACTTGATTCCTATATCTCTTAAAATAGAATGTTAGACTGATTAAACTATTTATCCATATGAATGTGTTAGAAATGAACCTAAATTTTGTTCCTTCTTACATGGAATAATTTCTTGGGTTCTTATACATCTTGCAAAGTGATTAATAGAAATGATTATCACACATAATTAGAAAGGACTTGGTCAAAGTAGCACAGAAACACCCAACCCTGATGTCTTCTGGGTGATGAAAAAATGGAATATTAGTTATAGCCTGCTCATCCTGGCCAATAACTGGAGGCTAAATTCAGCTTATTATGCAGCAGCTGGTTATTGAGATTGCCAGAAGAACATTTTGTAAAACAATTAGACTGAATATATATTAACTTCGAGTGACCACACATAGTCCAGGTCTTGGTGGCCTTTTCAAAACTAATACATTTTGCTCTGTCAGAAAAATATTGGATTTGTTGAATTAGAAGTAATTTAGTTTTGGCTAAATGGAATTATAGAAGTAAAGCAATATCCAAGTCATTTTACATTAGTTCCTTTCATACTTTTATTCTCTAGTATTAAAAAAAAAAATTGCAGCAACCCCTTTTTCATTAACTCTTCTACAAACATACTGACCTAGCTATTCCAGAATATCAAGCTTGCTGAAATCTCTAATCTCTTGGACACTTCTCTGTAAGGAATGCCCTTATACTACTTTTTTCATTGACGTTTTCTGCTCAGCCCTCAGGTATTGACTCAAATAGCACTTCTTTTGAAAGAATTTCCTGTCTATCCTAATTAGATCTCCTTGTTAAGTTTTAGCTGCCTCGTGTCTGCCTCCAATGCAGGAGACCCAGGTTCGATCCCTGGGTCGGGAAGATCCTCTGGAGAAGGAAATGGCAATCCACTCCAGTATTCTTGCCTGGAGAATCCCACGGACAGAGAAGCCTAATAGGTTACAGTCCACGGGATCGCAAAGAGTCGGACATGACTGAGCGACTTCACCTCACCTCACAATTTATAATTGTTTTATTTATTTGCTTGCATACTTGTCCACGATCTTTTACTTTCTACCATAAGGAAAATTTGCCTAGAAGAACAGAGACCGTTTCTACTGTATACATCATTCTATCTCCAATTCTTGCTTTGTAGTAGGCATACCAGAAATATGTGTCTATGCATGAATGAACCTATCCCAACCAAAACAGGACATTGAGATCAGAGAACGAATCCTGTAGAAGATAGTGTCTGAGTTCTCTTCATGGGCCCCCATGTAAAACTATCTGTAAGAAAGATTTGTCAAAAAGTGACAGCAACACAAAAAAAGCCACTGTTGCACAAATTACAAGCAGGGTATACAGCTCTACACACTCAGCTACAGAACTCATCTGACTGGAGTGCGACTCTATGCTCAGCTCCCTGGACTCCCTATGGGGCCCCAGCACCACTCTATGGGGACAGCTGATGTGATCTCTGCTTTGCTTCACTGAGGATCCCTAGTAATAGCGTGAGGACCAGGATCACACACGATAAGCTTTCCTTCTCAGAAGATAAAATCTCCTATTGCCTTGCCCTGGAAAAACTTGCTGTTCTTAAAACTGTTTCAACCAGTAATTTTCAGCTAGGTAGCCATTTAAGTCAGTCCCTAATCTTTTACAGGGTTTGAAGTTCAAGTTTATCAATAAAGAAGAGTGATTAAAAGTAAGCTCTCTAAGGCCAGAAGGTCTTCAGAGTCAGTCTAGGCTGTGCCACTTTGGTACAGTTATGTAAATTCTTAAAGAGATGGGAATACCAGACCACCTGACTTGGCTCCTGAGAAATCTGTATGCAGGTCAAGAAGCAACAGTTAGAACTGGACATGAAACAACATACTGGTTCCAAATCAGGAAAGGAGTACATCAAGGCTGTATACTGTCACCCTGCATTTGAAAATGGGAACTCATCACCTGAGATCTTCTAACCTGGAGTGGACACCGCTGTGACCCTAAGCTGTTTGGAAACTGGGATCCATGTTATCACTATGTCTGGGGAAACTGTCCTAGGGTCAGGCAGAAAGAGATCAAGTCCTGAGTCTTTGGAGTGGGATCACTGACTCCAAGACCCTAGACTACCAGGGAACTAACACTAGGGAGTATCAAATAGTGAGAACTCACGCAAGGAAACCACTTGAATACAAGACCCAGCATCACTTGAAACTCATTCAAGGAAACCACTTGAATACAAGACCCGGCATCACCCAACCACCAGTAGCATCCTGTGTAGGACGCCTCATCCAAACAACAAACAAAACAAAAACACAAACACGATCATCAACAGACAGGATTACCACCTCACTCAGCCTTGCCCATAGAGGAAAAACAAAACAAACAAACAAAAACTTAGCATAAATCACACCTTATGTGAAGCTTACACAAACCACTGTACCAACTTTAGGGGTGCCAGAAACCAAAAGGAAGAGAGAATTCAACCTTGAAGGCTGGGAAAGGGAGACCTCAAAAACAATAAATTTTAAAAAAATAATGAAAAGGCAGAGAAATACTACACAAAAGAATAAAAAACTAGAAACAGAAATCCAAATAAATGAAGAGGAAATAGGCAAACTACCTGAAAACTAATTCAGCATAATGATAGTGAAGATGATCAAAAACATTGAAAAAAATGGAGAAAATGCACAAATAAATTAACAAAGACCTAGAAGATTAAAGAATAAACAGGCAGAGACAAACAACACAATTACTGAAATTAAAAATACTCTAGAAGGAATCACTAGCAGAATATCTGAAGCAGAACAACAAATCAGTGAACTGGAAGATAAAATGCTGAGAATAACTTCTGAAGAGCAGAATAAAGTAAACAGAATGAAAAGAACTAAGGATAGCCTAAGAGACCTGTGAGACAATATCAAATGCACCAACATTTGAATTATAGGGAGTCCCAGAAGAAGAAGAGAAAAAGAAAGGGTATGAGAAAATTTTTGAAGAGATTATAGTTGAAAATTTCCCCAACTTGGAAAAGGAAATCGTCAGTCAAGTCCCAGCAGGCACAGAGATTCCCATACAGGATAAACCCAAGGAGAAACATGCCAAGACACATACTAGTCAAACTAACAAAGATTAAACACAAAGAAAGAATATTAAAAGCAGCAAAGGATAAACAACAGGTAACAAACAAGAGAAACCACGTATGTTTAACAGCTGAACTTTCAGCAGAAACTCTGCAGGCCAGAAGGAAGTGGCAGGATATAAAGTACTGAAAGGGAAAAATCTACAACCAAGATTACTGTACCTGGCAAGGATCTCATTCAAAGTTGATGGAGAAATCAAAAGTTTTTCAGACAGGTAAAAGTTAAGAGAATTCAGCACCGCCAAACCAGCTTTACAACAAATAGTAAAGGGATTTGTATAGTCAAAAAACAAAAGAGAAGTAAAAGATCTACAAAATCCAACCCCAACAACTAAGAAAAATGACAATAGGAATATATATATCTATATCTATAATTACTTTAAATGTAAATGGATTAAATGCTCCAATCAAAAGACACAGACTGGGTGAATGGACACAAAAACAAGACCCATATGTATGCTGTCTACAAGAAACCCACTTCAGACCTCAAGACACATATAGACTGAAAGTGAGAGAATGGAAACATATTCCATGCAAATGGAAAGCAAACAAAAGCTGGGGTAACAATCCACATATCAGACAAAATCAACCTTAAAGAAATTACAAGATATAAGGAAGGACACTACATAATAATAAATGGATCAATTCAAAAGGAAGACATCACAATTGTAACTATCAATGCACCCAACATAGGAGCACCTCAATACATAAGAAAAATACTAACAAACATAAAAAGAGAAATTGACAGTAACACAATAATTGTAGGAAACTTTAACACCCCACTCATACCAATGGACAGATTATCAAAACATAAAATTAATAAGGAAACAAAAGTATTATATGATACATTAGATGAGATGGATCTCACTGATATCTTCAGGACATTCCATATAAATGCAGAATATACCTTCTTCTCAAGTGCCTATGGAACAATCTCCAGGATAGATTACATCTTGGATCACAAATCCAACCTCAGTAAATTTAAGAAAATTGAAATCTTATCAAGTATCTTTTCTGACCACAACACTATGAGACTAGATATTACTTACAAGAAAAAATAAATGTAAAAAACACAAACACATGGAGATTAAACAATACATTTCTAAATAACCAACAAGTTACTGAAGAAATCAAAAGGGAAATAAAAAAATTTCTAGAAACTAATGACAATGAAAATACAACTCAAAACCTATGGGATGCAGCAAAAGCAGTTCTAAGTTTACAGCAACACAATCCTAACTCAAGAAACAAGAAAAATGTTGAATAGATAACCTAAGTTTACACCTAAAACAACTGGAAAAAGAAAAAAAAAATTAGCAGAAAGAAATAAACCATAAAGATCAGAGCAGAAATAATTGAAAAAGAAATGAAATAAATAAAGATTAATAAAACTAAAAGCTAGTCCTTTGAGAAGATAAACAAAATTGACTAACTTGAGCCAGACTCATCAAGAGAAAAAAAAAAAAGAGAAGAATCAAATCAACATAATTAGAAATGAAAAAGGAGAGGTTACAACATACAATGCAGAAATACAAAGGATTATGAGACTATATGGTAATAAAATGGATAACCTGGAAGAAATGGACAGATTTTAAGAAAAGTTCAATCTTCCAAGACTGATCAGGAAGAAATAGAAATTATAAACAACCCACTTACAAGCACTGAAATTGAAACTGTGATCAAATATCTCTCCAAAACTAAAAGCCCAGGACCAGATGGCTTCACAGGAGAATTCAATCAAACATTTTGAGAAGAGCTAATGCCTATCCTAAAACTCTTTCAAAAAAATTGCAGAGAAAGGAACACTTCCAAACTCATTTTATAAGGCCACCATCACCCTGATACCATAACCTGATGAAGACAACACACAAAAAAGAACACTACAGGCCAATATCACTGATGAACATAGATGCAACAAACTTTAACAGAATATTAGCAAACAGAGCTCAATAACACATCAGAAAGCTCATACACCATGATCAGGTTGGGATTATGCCAGGAATGCAAGGATTCTTCAAGATGCACAAATCAATCAATGTGATACGCCATATTAACAAATTTAAAGACAAAAAATACATGATAACCTCAATAGATGCAGAAAAAGCCTTTGACAAAATTCAATACCCATTTATACCAAAAACTCTTTAAAAATGAGCATAGAAGGAACCTACCTCAACATAGGAAAGGCTATATATGATAAGCCTATAGCAAATATTATTCTCAGTGGTGAAAAACTAAAAGCATTCCCCCTAAGGTCAGGAACAGGACAAGGTTGCCCATTTTCACCACTATTAACAACATAGTTCTGGAAGTCCTTGCTACAGCAATCAGAGACAAAATAAATAAATAAAAGGCATCCAGGTTAGAAAAGAAGTAGTACAGTTCTCACTGTTTTCAGATGACATGATACTGTACATACAAAACCCTAAAGATAGTATCAGAAAATTACTAGATCTAATCAGTGAATTTAGCAAAGTTGTTGGATACAAAATCCATACACAGAAATCACTTGCATTTCTATAAACTAACAATGAAATATCAGAAAGAACAATTAAAGAATCAATCCCATTTACCATTGCAACAAAGAGAACTAGATATCTAGCAATAAACTTACCTAAGGAGATGAAAGAACTGTACACAGAAATTATAAGACACTGATGACAGAAATCAAAGATGGCATAAACAGATGGAGAGATATTCCATGTTCCTTGGTAGGAAGAATCAGTATTGTGAAAATGACTATAGTACCAAAGGCAATCTACAGATTCAATGCAATCCCTATGAAATTACCATTTTTCACATAAATAGAACAAAAAATTTACAACTCATGTGAAAACACAAAAGACCCTGAACAGTCAAAGCAGTCTTGAGAAAGAAGAATGGAGCTATAGGAATCAACATTCCTGACTTCAGGTTATACTACAAAGTTACAGTCATCAAGACAGTATGGTATTGGCCCAAAAACAGAAACACAGAGCCATAGAATGAAATAGAAAGCTCAGAAATAAACCAATGCACCTTATTTTTGACAAAGGAGGCAAGAATATACAGTGGTGCAAAGAAAGCCTCTTCAATAAATGGTGCTGGGAAAACTGGACAGCTACATGTGAAAGAATGAAATTAGAACACTTCTTAACACCATAAACAAAGATAAACTCAAAATGGATTAAATACCTAAATGTCAGATCATAAACTATAACATTCTTAGAGGAAAACATAGGCAGAATACTCAATGGCATAAATCAAAGCAAGATCCTCTATGACTCACCTCCTAGAGTAATGGAAATAAAAACAAAAGCAAACAAGTGGGACCTGATTAAACTTAAAAAGCTTTTGCACAGCTAAGAAACTGTAAACTATGTGAAAAGACAATCTTCAGAATGGGAGAAAATAATAGAATATGAAACATCTGACAAAGGATTAATTTCCAAAATATACAAGCAACTCATACAACTCAATACCAAAAAAACAAACAACCGAATCAAAAAGTGGGAAAAAGAACTAAACAGACATTTCTCCAAAGACATGCAGATGGCTAACAAACAAATGAAAAGATGTTCAACACCACTCATTATTCAGTTAAGTTCAGTTCAGTCACTCAGTCGTGTCCGACTCTTTGCGACCCCATGAATCACAGCACGCCAGGCCTCCCTGTCAGAGAAATCAAATCAAAACTACAATGAGATATCACCTCACACCAGTCAGAATGGCCATCATCAAAAAGTCTACCAATATTAAATGCTGGAGAGGTTGTGGAGAAAAGGGAACCCTCTTATACTGTTGGTGGGAATGTAAATTGATACAGCCACTATGGAAGACAGTAAGGAGACTCCTTAGAAAGGCAGGAATAATACCACCATATGACCCAGCAATCCCACTCCTAGCCATATACCCTGAGGAAACCAAAACTGAAAAAGACATGTGATCCCATTGTTCATTGCAGCACTGTTTTCAATAGCCAGAACATGGAAGCAACCTAGATGTCCACTGACAGATGAATGGATAAAGAAGTTGTGATATATATACACAAAGGGATATTTAGTTCAGTTCAGTTGCTCAGTCGTGTCTGACTCTTTGCGACCCCATGAATTGCAGCACGCCAGGCCTCCCTGTCCATCACCAACTCCCGGAGTTCACTCAGACTCACGTCCATCGAGTCAGTGATGCCATCCAGCCATCTCATCCTCGGTCGACCCCTTCTCCTCCTGTCCCCAGTCTCTCCCAGCATCAGAGTGTTTTCCAATGAGTTAACTCTTTGCATGAGGTGACCAAAGTACTGGAGTTTCAGCTTTAGCATCATTCCTTCCAAAGAAATCCCAGGGCTGATCCCCTTCAGAATGGACTGGTTGGATCTCCTTGCAGTCCAAGGGACTCTCAAGAGTCTTCTCCAACACCACAGTTCAAAAGCGTCAATTCTTCGGCGCTCAGCCTTCTTCACAGTCCAACTCTCACATCCATACATGACCACAGGAAAAACCATAGCCTTGACTAGACAGACCTTAGTCAGCAAAGTAATGTCTCCTTTCAATATGCTATCTAGGTTGGTCATAACTTTTCCTCCAAGGAGTAAGCGTCTTTTAATTTCATGGCTGCAGCCACCATCTGCACTGATTTTGGCGCCCCCCAAAATAAAGTCTGACACTGTTTCTACTGTTTCCCCATCTATTTCCCATGAAGTGATGGGACGGATGCCATGATCTTTGTTTTCTGAATGTTGAGCTTTAAGCCAACTTTTTCACTCTCCTCTTTCACTTTCATCAAGAGGCTTTTTAGTTCCTCTTCACTTTCTGCCATAAGGGTGGTGTCATCTGCATATCTGAGGTGACTGATATTTCTCCTGGCAATCTTGATTCCAGCTTGTGTTTCTTTCAATCCAGCGTTTCTCAACTCAGCCATAAAAAGGAACACATTTGAGTCAGTTCTAATGAGGTGGATGAACCTAGAGCCTATTATACAGAGAAAAGTAAGACAGAGAGAGAGAAATAAATATTGTATACTAATGCATATATACAGAATCTAGAAAAATGGTACTGAAGAGTTTATTTTCAGGGAAGCAATGGAAAAACAGACATAGAGAATAGACTTATTGGCATGGGGAGAAGGGAGAAGANAAGCAAGGTGACAATATACAGCCTTGACGTACTCCTTTTCCTATTTGGAACCAGTCTGTTGTTCCATGTCCAGTTCTAACTGTTGCTTTCTGACCTGCACATAGGTTTCTCAAGAGGCAGATCAGGTGGTCTGGTATTCCCATCTCTTTCAGAATTTTCCACAGTTTATTGTGATCCACACAGTCAAAGGCTTTGGCATAGTGAATAAAGCAGAAATAGATGTTTTTCTGGAACTCTCTTGCTTCTTCGATGATCCAGCGGATGTTGGCAATTTGATCTCTGGTTCCTCTGCCTTTTTTAAACCAGCTTGAACATCAGGGAGTTCACGGTTCATGTATTGCTGAAGCCTGGCTTGGAGAATTTTGAGCATTACTTTACTAGTGTGTGAGATGAGTGCAATTGTGCGGTAGTTTGAGCATTCTTTGGCATTGCCTTTCTTTGGGATTGGAATGAAAACTGACCTTTTCCAGTCCTGTGGCCACTGCTGAGTTGTCCAAATTTGCTTGCATATTGAGTGCAGCACTTTCACAGCATCATCTTTCAGGATTTGAAATAGCTCAACTGGAATTCCATCACTTCCACTAGCTTTGTTTGTAGTGATGCTTCCTAAGGCCCACTTGACTTCACATTCCAGGATGTCTGGCTCTAGGTGAGGGATCACACCATCATGATTATCTGGGTCATGAAGATCTTTTTTGTACAGTTCTTCTATGTATTCTTGCCATCTCTTCTTAATATCTTCTGCCTCTGTTAGGTCCGTACCATTTCTGTCCTTTATTGAGCCCATCTTTACATGAAATGTTCCCTTGGTATCTCTAACTTTCTTGAAGAGATCTCTAGTCTTTCCCATTCTGTTTTTTTCCTCTATTTCTTTTCATTGATTGCTGAAGAAGGCTTTCTTATCTCTTTGCTATTCTTTGGAACTCTACATTCAGATGCCTCTATCTTTCCTTTTCTCCTTTGCTTTTTGCTTCAACCTATGCATAAAGCTCTGGAATTCCACTCCCCAAGAGGGCTGTGTGCATGCTAGATGGCTTCAGTCTTGTCTGACTCATTGTGACCCCATGGACTGTAGCCCACCAGGCTCCTCTGTCCATGGGATTCTCCAGGCAAGATACCTGGAGTGGGTAGCCATCTCCTACTCTAGGGGATCTTCCCAACCCAGGGATTGAACCTGCATCTCTTATGTCTCCTTCATTGGCAGGCAGGTTCTTTACCACTAGCGCCATCTGGGAAACCCCCATAAGGGCTGCTGCTGCTGCTGCTAAGTCGTGTCAGTCGTGTCAGACTCTATGTGACCCCATAGACGGCAGCCCACCAGGCTCCCCCATCCCTGAGATTCTCCAGGCAAGAACACTGGAGTGGGTTGCCATTTCCTTCTCCAGTGCATGAAAGTGAAAAGTGAAAATGAAGTCACTCAGTCATGTCCGACTCTTCATGACCCCATGGACTGTAGCCCACCAGGCTCCTCTGTCCATGGGATTCTCCAAGCAAGAGTACGGGAGTGGGTTGCCATTGCCTTCTCCACCCATAAGGGCTAAGTCTATGCTTTACACAGTGACCCCAACCCCCGCCCTTGCTAGCCAACACCAGTTACTTGCTGGACATTTCTGAATGAATGAATGAACATTTCTTAAGCTCCTACTATGGCTCAGGCTCTGGGGACCCTGTGGAGACCAGTTAGACAGGGAGTTTGCTCCCGTGGGATCTGCAGTCCAGTGTTAAAGGGATGAACATATAAATAAGAGTCCCTCCAAGATGAGCCTTCTGAGTTAAGATGGACTCCCACCCTTCTCTGGGCTTCCCTGGTGGCTCAGACAGTAAAGAATCTGCCTGCAATATGGGAGACCTGGGTTCGATCCCTGGGTTGGGAAGATCCTCGGAAAGGGGAATGGCAACCCACTCTAGTATTCTCGCCTGGGAAATCCCACGAACAGAGGTGGCTGATGGGCTACAGTCTATAGCGTCACAAAGAGTTGGACATGACTCAAGTGACTTAGCACGGATGTAGCCGCTTTCACAAAGGAGGTGACTTGTGGACAGAGCTAGAATTGGCCCCAGAACTTGGAGATCAGGGGAAGGGGAAATTCTGGAAGTTGTGTGAACATAGTAAGCACTCTGTTCTAAGCTAGCACCTATGTTTATTTGTCGTGACTGGGAGATGGGAGCTATTTAAGATTAAGTGGTGGAGGGAGGAGATTGCTTCCTAAAATGCCAGCACTGCAAAAAACTGTTGCTTGGGATAAGCTGCCTGGCTGCTGTCAGAATAAATAATGAGGAATATGGGAAGGTCCCCAGAACAGTGCCAAGGTGCAGTAAGAGTACAGCAAGTAAAACTTCAAAATAACTCCCATCGCAGGTTTCCCTGGTAGTCCAGTGGTTGAGGGCCCGCCTTGCAATGCAGGGGACATGAGTTCCAGAGCAGGTGGTGGTGGGAGGGCAGGATCCCATTGCTGGGCAACGAGGCCTGTGCACCACAACTACTGAAGCCCCCATGCCCTGGAGCCTGTGCTCCACAAGAGAAACCACTGAAATGAGAAGATCGCATGCTAGAGAGAGCCCACAGGCAGCGATGAAGGCCCAGGGCAGTCAAAAAAAAAAAAAAAAAAAGATCTTATGGCAGGTTCCTCTCCATCTCCATAGCAATCATCATCTCTTGAAACATCACCTTAATCAGTCCTCCTGCTTATACCCTTGCTTCCTGAAGACTGTTCTCAATGCTGCAGCCAGAGTGACTCCTATGACAGTTATAGCCAGAGTATGTCCTTCAGCTCACAACCTTGCAGTGGTCTCATGACACCCAAGGTAAAAGCCAAAATCTTCACTGGTCTCCAGGAACCCACCTGAGCTTCCCCCTCTTCCTTCATGGACCTCGTCTTCTACTCTAGGTCTCAGATGAAAAGCACTGGGCTCTCAGCTAGCTCACTGACCACATCCAACACTCTCCTGCCTCAGGACCTTAGAACCTGCTGTTCCCTCTGCCTGGAAACTTTCCTCCAGGTTACTAAGTAGCTCATTCCTACCTCAAGTTATTGATATAATAACCTTTTTAATGGGACCTCCCCTGACAAACTTTTTCAAATAGAAACACTCCTCCCATGTTTTCTACCCTTCCCTGATTTTTCATAGCATTTATTACCTTTTATTACGTGAATATTGTATTACTCTTTTTCATGTATGATACTCATTGGTATAGTTTTTTATTGTACGTATTATGCTATGTATGACATTTATATAATGTATTTGTTGATTGATTCCACTCCTCCCCACACCTGTCCCCCATCCCTTATCTCTTGTTGACTGAGGGCAGGAATTACGCTTCGCTTGGTGATGTATCTGCAAAGCCTGCACAGTGCCCGGTACCCAGCAGGTGCTCGGTAAATACGGGTAGGACCAAAAAAAAAAAAAAAGGAAAAAAGCAATCGTGAACGGAAGAACACATGAACGAGCCTGCAGTCTCTACCTCGACTTCCTGCCTTGGTTTAACCCCTTCGCGCTCCAGGTGAGGCTGGGGAGCCGAGCCCAACGCTCCCGCGCAGCACCACCGGGTGGGCGTGCGCGGGTTGTAGTCCCAGAGCAGCGGCAGCACTCCTTTTCGAGGCGCGGCGCCCGCGGAGGGTTACACTCGGGAGAGGCGGGGCCTTCGAAGGCCGGTGGCTTTGTGGGGCGGGGCCCGCTGGGAGTCCGGGCGGGGCGGCTGCTCCGCGTGCAGTTGCTCCACGTCCGCCTCGCCGCTCGCCCGGGGTCCCGCTCCCTGGCCTCTGCCGCCGCCCCCCGACTCGGTCCCCAGCCTAGCCCGGTCCTCCGCGCAGCCCCGGCCTTCCCGCCGGCCTTCCCCGCCGCAGCCATGTCCAAAGAACCGCGGGCCGGGCGGGAGGAGATCTTGGAGTGCCAGGTAATGTGGGAGCCTGACAGCAAGAAGAACCGCAGATGGACCGCTTTCGGGCGGCCGTGGGCGCCGCCTGCGGCCTGGCACTGGGTGAGTGCGGGTGCGCGTCCCGGGGGGCTCCCTGGCCACCTCTTGGCTGGACCAGGGGCTTTCAGAAATCGGGCTCCTCCCTTGGCCGTCCGAGGGACCACTTGGCAGAGAGACACTGCTCCTGGAGTCCCGGGAGCCCCCTTTTCCTGGACGTTAGGGTCAGGGCCCATCTTAGTTGTTGGAATGGTCTCCTGATTTTCATCTTCCCGCCTCTGGGGGTTGGAGGAGCCACTGGACAGGGGGGCCCCCTCCCTAGGGGGTGGGACATCTTCTGACTGTGGGGTTTTGCCCACGTGTGTGTACGGGTTGTCACTTCCTTTCTTTTCGGGGGCCAGTCTCCTCTTCTCTGCAGTATCCATCTCTCTGGTAGGGTAGCCCCTCTGGTCTTGGAACCCCTGTGGACTGAGAGATCCCTTCTTAGGCATTCCTACCTGTGAGAAGTGCTCCCTGGAGTCTTGCCCTCCCATCCTGGGGGCTTCTGTCTCTCTGACCCAGGTCTTCTTTGACCCTTAGCTCCTCCCTTCTGTTGAGGGATGTGTCACTTGGCAGCTACATTAGCTGGTGCTGACCCCTCACGGCGCGTCCCCCTCTCCCCCTGCCCCGCCAGGCTGACCCTGCTAGAGGCCAGCCTGGATTCTGGGCATCGAGGAGATGGATGATGCTCAGGTAGGAGGCTGTCTCTGGGATTGGGGAGGAACTCCTTCCCCTTACGTGTTTACACTCCTAGCTCCAAACCGAACCTAGCCCAGCCACCCCTCTTCCAACTCCCTCCCTGTCCTCAGGAGCCACCTGGGTGAGATGGCCCTTTTCTGAGTGAGAAGCTTTCCCCCAGCTCTACCTGGCTGTCCACCTACTTCCTGCATCCTCCCTTCAGCGATTTTTCATCTCATCGTGACCCTTTCCCCCTCGTCTCGCCCCTCTGTCGGCTACAGGGACTCCTGGGTTTCTGTTGGTGGCATCACTGTCCTAGGGAGCCCCACGGGAATGGAGACTTGGGTTGTCTGCCTTCCAGCATGGTCCCCTTGCCACCCCAGTGCCCGCATCTCCCTGGGGGCCCTGGTTTCCTCTTTCCTGAACACTGGCTGGTTTTCCTCCTTCCTGCTTCTCTTCTCTTTAGTACCTGCTGCCTGTGGGCTTTGCCTGAGCAGCCTTGAAGCGAAGGTCTGGTTGGCCACACCTGGGCTCTGAGACTCACAGTGGCTCCTTGTTGATTGTGGATTTGCACATCCTGCCACCTGGCAGCTTCCATGTCCTCCACAGCACAGTGGGCGTCATAGCTTCCACAGGTAGCCCCTTCCCTTGCTCACCCAGCTCCCTCCTTCTGGCTGCCTGCTCCCTGGAGACAGGTGTGGCTTATTACTCCCTAGGCCTTTTTTTCAGGTAATAGTTGGTAAGTTAATGTGTGTTGGATTGGGGGGGCAGAGTTGTTTCTTTTTGGTTACACTGCACGGCTTCTGGGATCTTAGATTCCCCACCAGGGATTGAACCTGGGCCCTCGGCAGTGAGAGCACAGAGTTCTAACCACTGGACTGCCAGGAAACTCTCTGGGGCACAGACTTGATTCCCACCGAGAGCCAGGAGTGGAACCACATCCTTCTTTTGTGTTTCTGTGCCTTGATTCCATGTCTCTTTTTTTCTGACAGCTGTTCTCCCTGACGCTTTACAAAAATGATTTCACAGAAGGGCAGTCCTGTGGGAAGCGTGAGGCTGAGCTGTCACCTGACTGCCGGTATTCTGAACTGGCTCTGCCACTTACTAGCTGTGTGGTCAGAGGGAAGTCACCGGATCTCCTGAGCCTTGGTTTCCCTCATCTGTAAAATGGGCATAACGAGAGGACCGACATCATTGGGTGGGTGTGAGGACTATCAGGCTGAGCGCTGTGCCACACCTGGCCGTGGGGGTGGCTGAGCAGACACTGGCAGGCACCAGTAGCCCCCAGACTGTCTGCCCAACTCCTGTCTGCCCTTCAAGGCTGGGACTGATGGCCTGCGGCCAGGGTGAACCTGCAGACTTAGTTTGGGCTTCTCACACTGAGTTGCAATCTCCTTGAGAGACTGCATAGGAAAAGCAAGATTTCCAGCTTCTTTGGCAAACCCACCGGCCCGTGATGATGGGTTCATGTCCCCACACGCGGCATCAGCTGAGCTGAGTGGATCTCCTGTCTTGGTCTGAGAGTGCTTTAGACCTTGGTTTTTTTTTCTCTTCTTCCTCTTCTACTCCTGATGGTTAACCTACCCTGCTTCTCTGCTTTCCACAGGCCTGGCCCTGGACATTTTGGGCTTTGCTTTAGGAGCCAACTTAAATGCTGTCTTCTCTGATTATTCTCTTTGACCATTTTCTTTTTCTCTCTCTCCAATTGCATATAATTTGGACTTTTAACCTGTCTTGCCTTTCGTTTAGTTGTGAGCATTTTTTTTTTTTTGATCTGTGAGGCATGTGGGATCTTTGTTTCCTGACCAGGGTTTGAACCTGTGCCCCCTGCAGTGGAAGCATGGAGTCCTACCCACTGGACCATCAGGGAATTCCCTATTTGTGAGCCTTCTTATTTGCTTAAACACAGCACCCTTGAACTTGTGTTGTCTGTGCCATCAGCGGTGGCTGGTGTGTGGCTGGTGGGCAGCACTGAGCAACGCTCTTGTCTGGATGTAGGGAGAGGGCAAGGGATGTGTCCTCACAGGCTGGCTCAGCCCTACTGCAACCCTGAGATGGGATGAGTCGGGGGGCATTCCCCAGCCCCACCAAGACCAGTGTCAGCGGGAGGATTCTATCCTTGTGTTTTGGAGGGGCAGGGCCTCCCTGGAACTATGCAGTCTCTTCCAGGACCAGAGCCATAGGTTGGTTGGCTCTTGTCATTGCTTCCAGCAGAGTTCGTCTGGGATTCCACAGCATGCCTACCTAGACCTTTGGGTCCTCTGGGTGCAGACCTTGGGGGCAGCCTGCAGCCCCAGCTCAGAGCACGTGCCTGTGACGCTTGGCCTTGTTTGCAAGGCCCCAGGGGGCATACTACACGTACAGCTCTCAGTCATTAGGGGAGGCCACCAGCTTTATGGTACACATTACTTTTTGCTTTTTATACACAGCCATTAAAAAAAATATATATATATATATTTATTTATTTATTTGACTGTGCTAGGTCTTTTTGGAGAAGGCAATGGCACCCCACTCCAGTACTCTTGCCTGGAAAATCCCATGGATGGAGGAGCCTGGTGGGCTGCAGTCCATGGGGTCGCTAAGAGTCAGACACGACTGAGTGACTTCACTTTTACTTTTCACTTTCATGCATTGGAGGAGGAAATGGCAACCCACTCCAGTGTTCTTGCCTGGAGAATCCAGGGACAGAGGAGCCTAGTGGGCTGCCGTCTATGGGGTCGCACAGAGTTGGACACGACTGAAGCTACTTAGCAGCAGCAGCAGGTCTTCTAGCTGCAGCACACGGGGTCTTTGTTCTGTGTGCAGCATGTGGGATCAGTTCCCTCACGAGGGGTCAAACCCTGCCCCCTTGCATTGGGAGCCCAGAGTCTTGGCCACTGGACCACCAGGGAAGTCCCAGTACACGCTGTTCTGGAGGACTGGGCCAAGTGTCTTTACATCACAAACTGCAACTCATCTCTGCGTGCCAGCATCTGGGGGAAAACTGGCCAACACAAAGAAGGCTTGGTCTCCATTCTCAAACAGCTCAAGTGTCCTTGTGGGGAGAAGGCTCTCACAAAGGTAGCAGTGCTGAGCAGCGCGTGTAGGAGCGTGTGCTGCGCACCTTCTGAGCTCCGGGGCTATTAGGATGCTGCTAAAGGGGGCTGACAGGACCCTGAGCTGAGATGTGAAAGGTGTAGGCGGGTCAGAATTCTCACAGATGGGGAGGAAGGAGCCAGTGAAGCCTCAGAGGCCTGCAGGGCCCAGGCAGGTGATGAGATATTCGTTAACAGTGAATGTTTAGTGAGCCCTTCCTACACGCCAGGCCTCTTGGGAACTTTGCATGGATTAACTAACTTATTCCTCAGTAATCTGGCCAGATAGATGGGGCTCTCATGAAGGTTCCAGCTGAGAAGCTGGAGGCTCAGAGTCTTGGCTGAGGTCTCGCAGCTGTGACCAGTAGGGCTGGAGTCAGTCCCTGAGCTGCAGTAATAGGTTGCCTCCCACATGTGTGTGAAGGGCCGGGTGAGGCGGCTGTTACCTGCTTTAGCTGTTTGTCACCGTGTTGTGTGACTGCTGCCTGTTGCTGCATTGTGAATCACCCCAGGACTTAGTGACAGTAAATGACAGTAAATGTTTAGCATCTCTCAGTTTCCACGGGCCGGGCTTCTGGGAGGGGCTTAGCTGGACAGTTCTAGCTCTGGGTCTCCAAAGGCTGCGTCTGTCTGTTGTCATCTGAAGGCTGGACCGGGGCTGGCAGCCACACTATTCAGGGGCTGGCCCACGTGGCAGTGAGTCATTGCTGGCTGTGGGCAGGAGGCCTCTGCTACTTGCCACCTAGGACTACTTGAGTGTCCTCCCAGCGTGGTCACTGGCTTCTTGCAGAGCAGGTGATCATGACAGCGAGAACTGCAGTGCCCTTATGACCTTCTGACCCAGCCTCACAAGGCACTCGGTCGTTTCCGTAACAGCTGGTTGGTTCGTTGGATCAGCCTGGCACAGCCGGGGGCAGGGAGGGGACACCTGTTGGCCAGCTCCCACAGTCAAGATGCCTGTCTTCTTGGGAGAAGTCCGAAATTCTGAATTTCATTCGGAAACCCAAATTTAGTATCAGCTGCTTCTGTTTCTTTCTGAGCATCGTGCGGACTGAACGAGACATGCCTGTGATTGGTCACTCAGGTGTCTGGATCGTAGCCTCTGAGCCCCGGTTGGGGTGTATGTGTGCGAACAGAATCCCTGGAGTCCCTGCTTGACTGGAGAGTTGTGGACGGTGGGAGAGTTTCGGCACAAACTCCACCCACTTCTCCATAGGTTGTTGTGAAGTTGAGATGGCGTTGTGACCTCCAGCTCCTGGGTCGGCAGGCTGGTTACCTTCCTCCACCCTGCTAGATGCTGTTGAGGGTGCAGTTTGTGATGGGCTATCAAGTCTTCAGGGGAGGCCTGCGTTTCGAGCTCCGGCTCCATCTCTTGTGTCAGCCTGGGCGGGGGGGTGGTTGATTTGGTGCCAGAGCTCTTTGCAATTTGTGAGGACCAAGATGATATTAAAAAAAAAAAAAAAAAAAAAAAGCCTGGGAGAGGGAGGACCTGCAGGGCCTGTTTGTCTAGTGCGGTTTCCCCCAGGCCTTGCAGAGGCTCTGCTGCTGGAGAAGCGCCCTGGGCCTGGCACTGCCTCCCTGGACGGGGAACATGGCAGCAGGCTCCTGCCAACATGCGCTTTTTCATCCCTGTCTCCTCGTCTGAGCTCGTGCGGTGCGGCCAGGAGGCCCGTCATGTGTCACGAGTGATGCTCGGGGTAACAAGCTTGGGCCCTCCTCTCTGACAAGCACTGTTCTCAGTGCTTTCTGTGCTTTGACTCACGCAGTCCTTGCAGTGACCCCACGATAAGTACCATTATCTTACTTGGAAGAGACAGAGGCCCAGAGAAGATTAATGACTTGGGTGACGGCAGCCAGTTAGAGAGTGGCAGGACTGGCACCCGGATGGTCGGCCGGCCCTGAAGCCAGGGTGTGAGCAGCGTGCTCTCTGCAGTTGTCCCTGTGTCACAGGTGAGGATGCTGAGGCTCAGAAAGGTGAAGTAGCCAGCCCAAGGTCACTGTCTAGTAAGTGACAAGAGCTGAGGTTAGAAGCCAGTCATTCGGCCTGGCCCTGGGGGGCAGGTTAACCCTGCACTGTCATGGGAGGACCCGGGGCTGTCTCCAGCTGGTTTCCAGATGACACTCTGGAGAAACAGTCCCAGAGAGACAGTGTGGCCCGTCTGAGGTCCCCAAGCACTGTGCCGAGAGTCAGGGCTGGCTCCAGGCTCCCAGATGCAGCCATCCCTGGCGTCTTTCCCTGTGAGCTTGATTGACCTGGACTGTGGCTCCTGGCTTGAGTAGATATAGGACAGGGCTCGAGGGAGGTTCTCTTGTAGGGTCTGGAGGACGAGCAGGCATCACTGCTGGAACACCACTTCTCTTTCTTGAACTCAGAGCTCTAAGCCACCCCACTTCCCCTCATCACAGCTATGCTGACTCTTCCCCCTTTGTTCTGATCTCTGCTGCCAGAGATGCCCCATGGCCTGGGCTCTTGGCTTCCTACCTGGTCCTAGCCCCCTGCCCCTGCCGCCCTGGCTCTCAGCGATTGCTCTCTTCCTCCGGCTCCCATGTCCAGCATGACTGAGAACAAATACTGGATGCTGGGACTTCCCTGGTGGTCCCGTGGCTAGGACTGAGCTTCCAATGCAGGGGCCTCAGGTTCGATCCCTGGTCAGGGTACTAGATCCCACATGCCATAACTAAGATCTGTTGCAGCCAAAAAAAAAAAAAAAGAACTCTAAAAAAAAGTTTACTGGATATCACATGGAGGAGGGACACTGCTAACGGCAGGGATCACTATGTGTCATCCTCTGGACACACCCCCAGTGAGGATGAAAACTGTTGTTGAGTGATGTAATGAGAGAGCTTGACTTGGTCAGCTTCCTGCTGAACTGTTGTTATCCCTGGGGGCACCGGTGGATGAATTTTAAGTCCTGTTGAAAGCATACTGAGATTAAAAAGGCCCAAAGAGGGGACAGGACTTGCCTATGGTTCCAGGATTAAAACCTGCCAAGAAGAACATGCCTCCATTTGTGTAAAAGTGGGAGGCAGAGGGATGTTTTTGCTGACACATAAAATCTGCAAGGTCACACACAAAAAAATCTCTTTCACTGGTTATCTCTGGACCAGAAAAGTTAGAGGGTTGTGGGGGTAAGAGAGAGGGAGGCTTTTTTTTTTCTTTAACCATGTAATCTTTTATTTACTTTGTAATTTTGAATCCTGTGACTGTAGCACTTACTCAAAAATCAAAATAAGTAAATAACACCAAAAAATCCCCATAGCATTGTCTTGGCATTAAGAGTCATTGGCAAGCTTCCAGTACTGGATTGAGAGTTTGTAGGGTATAATAATGTGTTAAGTCACTTTAGTCGTGTCCAATTCTTTGTGACTCTATGGCTGTAGGATGCCAGCTTCCTCTGTGCATGGGATTCTCCAGGCAGGAATACTGGAGTGTGTTGCCATGCCCTCCTCCAGGAAATCTTCCCGACCCAGGGATCGAATGTGCATCTCCAGCATTGGCAGGTAGATTCTTTACCACTAGTACCACCTGGGAAGCCCCCAAGTATTTTATACCCAGGCTCATTGAAATCCTCATATTTGCCCTGTGAAGCAGGTTGTTATTAATCATTTCCATTTCACAGATGGGGAAACAGAGACATAGGACTTACAGAGCTTGCCTGAAGCCTCACAGCTAACAAATGGCCGAGCCAGGATTTGAACCCAGGCCTTCTGGGTCCAGAGTCCATGGTGTCAGGCATGCTGGTTAAGATAAAAAATCGGCTTCCTCATTGCTTTGGTTCTTTTAGGGGACTAGCAGTGATGGGTTTGCTTCAGCAAAGACTAAGGTGCCCTGCTCTCCCAAGATCCTTTCTCATCAGATGCCTTTGAAGCCTTCAGACACATGTAACTCCATCTTGTCATTGACCTAAGTTTCCTCCTAAGATTTATCTGAGCTATGTCTTTTTTTTTCCCAGAAAATTATGATGACTTGTATCATTGGTCAGTTGAGTCATATTCAGACTTCTGGGCAGAATTCTGGAAATTCAGTGGAATTGTCTTCTCATGCATGTATGATGAGGTAAGTAGAGATTTCACTTACACATTCTTTTCTACATTGCAAAATCATTAATTTGGGGAGATCGTGGTTATGATTTAAGATGAAGTGTTAATTTGGGGGAAGGCTACTAAATCCTATCTCATTTTAAATGCTCACTACAATGGGAAAAAGTCATTGCCTCAGAGAATTGCTGGGGGATTGTTTTGGGGTCAAGGACCTCATGGGTACTCTGCAGACTTGTAGCCCCCCAGTGAGCATGGTTCCAAGGCCCTGTCTTGCCACTCTGAGTGATCCTAAGAGTAGGGCATCACTTTGTTTTTATTTTAATAAAAATGATTAGAGTTGTGGTAAAATACACATACACAAAATTTACCATTTTATCCATTTTAAAGTATACATTCAACGATGCTACATGCATTCACATAATTGTTTTTTAAACTATCAGTTTTGTTGTTAACTTGGATTTTATTTTTGTCGGTGCAGCATGTGGGATCTTAGTTCCCTGACCAGGGATCAAACCCGTCTCCCCCTGCAGTAGAAGCTCAGTCTTAACCACTGGACCACCAGGGATGTTCCTAACCTGGATTTTAGAGGAAAAATCCCAGCTCTTTATGCTCAATAAATATCCAGGGACTGAACTCTGTTATTCAAATAATCATTTGTTGTGTTGTTGGTTTCATTGTGAGGTGAGCCATTCTGAAAGGTTCATCTGCAGGCACTTGGGGAAGAAAACCAAGGTTCCAGCCCCTGAGGACAGAGGCAGGGGTCCTGCTTTCTGAAAACTGTGGTGGGAGGGTCAGGTAGGCCCTGCACTTTGACCCCCTGGTTTCCATGCTCCTGGTTACAGCTGGAACACTGGGCGGCTGCCATGTCTGTCTTATTTACTTTCTCTCATCAGCATCTTTCATAAAGTCCGTTCCGTTCAGTCGCTCAGTCGTGTCCGACTCTTTGCGACCCCATAAATCGCAGCACGCCAGGCCTCCCTGTCCATCACCAGCTCCTGGAATTCACTCAGACTCACGTCCATTGAGTCGTGATGCCATCCAGCCATCTCATCCTTGGTCGTCCCCTTCTCCTCCTGCCCTCAATCCCTCCCAGCATCAGGGTCTTTTCCAATGAGTCAACTCTTCGCATGAGGTGGCCAAAGTACTTGAGCTTCAGTTTTAGCATCATTCCTTCCAAAGAAATCCCAGGGCTGATCTCCTTCAGAATGGACTGGTTGGATCTCCTTGCACTCCAAGGGACTCTCAAGAGTCTTCTCCAACACCACAGTTCAAAAGCATCAATTCTTCGGCGCTCAGCCTTCTTCACAGTCCAACTCTCACATCCATACATGACCACAGGAAAAACCATAGCCTTGACTAGACGGACCTTAGTCGGTAAGTAATGTCTCTGCTTTTGAATATACTATCTAGGTTGGTCATAACTTTTCTTCCAAGGAGTAAGTGTCTTTTAATTTCATGGCTGCAGTCACCATCTGCAGTGATTTTGGAGCCCGAAAAAAAAAGTCTGACACTGTTTCTACTGTTTCCCATCTATTTCCCATGAAGTGATGGGACCAGATGCCATGATCTTCGTTTTCTGAATGTTGAGCTTTAAGCCAACTTTTTCACTCTCCTCTTGTACTTTCATCAAGAGGCTTTTTAGTTTCTCTTCACTTTCTGCCATAAGGGTGGTGTCATCTGCATATCTGAGGTTATTGATATTTCTCCTGGCAATCTTGATTCCAGCTTGTGTTTCTTCCAGTCCAGCATTTCTCATGATGTACTCTGCAGATAAGTTAAATAAGCAGGGTGACCATATACAGCCTTGACGTAAAGTAGGGGCTTAATAATTGTTGACGGAGTAAATTAGTAGGGATGGTGTTTTTTGTTGGCTTTAATTTTTTTTAACATTAGCGAGGAATAATTGCTATGTATAATTATGTATTTCAAGTGTACATGTGATGACTTAATATATATATATATCTTGTGGAATGATTACCAAGATAATTGACACAGTCATCACCTCACATAGGTACCTTTTTTTTTTCCCCTTGGTGAGATGCTTAAGATCTCTAAGCAGCTGTCAGGTACACTGTACCGGATTCCTTTCTGTTTTCAGTTTCCAGACTTTGGGCCAGGTCAGCGTTCCGTCCATAAAACAATCTAGTGTCGCTTAGGCTGGTTGGTTAGTTGGCTTCCTGGGACACGGAGTCCCTCGTGCGCATCCTTGGTGTTGCCCTCTCGTGCATGTGTGTCTTGGGTTGCCGTTGTCCCTTTAGGTCGTGGACACTTCCAAAGGGATCGCCGACGTGCCTGAGTGGTTCAAAGGCAGTCGCCTCAACTACGCAGAAAACCTCCTGCAACACAAAGAAAACGACCGAGTGGCCCTTTATGTCGCACGTGAGTCGCACCAGCTGCTCGGTTTTCCTCTCTTAGTGTGTATTTTTTGTTTTGATTTTTTGGCTGCACCAGGTGGCATTAGAGATCTTAGTTCCTGGACCAGGGGTCGAACCCTGGTCCTCTGCCCTGGAAGCGTGGAGTTCTAACCAATGGACTGGCAGGGAAGTCCCGGTTCTGAAGCATTCAGAATCTGATATCTTGTTTCCAAACAATATCTTGGGACCTTTGGGTTTTGTGTGTGTGTATGTGTACACGTATGTGATGAGAACATAAAATAGTAACTTCACCATCTTAACCATTTATTGAGTGTCCAATTCAGTGGTGTTAAATATATTCACATTGCCATGCAGTAAATCTCTGGAACTTTCTCAGTGAGACTCTGTACCCACTCAACATTGGTTTCCCCTTTTCCTCCCTCGGCCCTTGGAAAGTTATATATATTAAAAAAATCACAACCAAATCAAAGAATTCTTCACTTTATAAAAGCATTGCCAATAGCGAAAAAAGAAATTTTTTAGTGGCAGATTCTGAGTATGTGTCTCAGAGGTGCCCTTTCCCACAGCTTTGCTTTTCCGTAATGTTGGGTAAATCTGTATCTTGTTTTGCATTCTCTGCATCTGTGTAACATCTCCCAGGCATGTTTTCTTTTCTTTTTTTTTTCTCCTAGGCATGTTTTCTAACCTGTATTTGTACAGGTGTGAGTTTCATCCATGTCCATGACTCAGAATCTCTCTCTTTTTTGAAAAATTTATTTTGTTTTTTGGTTGTGTGCAGTATGGGATCTTAGTTCCCTAACCAGGGATCATCCCCAAGCCCCCTGCAGTGGAAGCATGGAGCCCTAACCAGTGGACCACCAGGGAATTCCCTAGAATCTTTTTTTGTTTTTTTTAAACTAAAAAAAAATTTTTTCTACCACGTTGTGTTGGTTTCTGCAATATGACCACACAAATCAGCCATGATTCTACATACATCCCCTTCCTCCCTCCCCTCCCCCGATCCCATCCCTCCAGGTCATCACAGTGCCTGACTGGCCTCCCTTTGCTTGCAGCCACTTCTCACCAGCTGTCCATCTTACACCCGATAGTGTATATATGTTGATGCTACCTTCTCCATTCGCCTCACGCTCTCACTTCCCCATTGTGTCTGCAAGTCCACTGTCTGCATCTGCATCTCCTTTCCTTCCCTGCCAATAGGTTCATTGATATCATTTTTCTAGATTCCATATATAGGTATTAATATAGTATATTTGTTTTGCCTTTTCTGACTTATTTCACAATGTATAACAGGCTCTAGGTTCATCCACCTGACTGGAACTGACTCAAATTTGTTCTTTTTTATGGCAGAGTAATATTTCATTGTGTATACGTACCACATCTTCTTTATACATTCACGAGTCGGTGAACATCTAGCTTGCTTCCATGTCCTGGCTGTTGTAAATGGTGCTACTGTGTACATTGGGGTGCATGTGTCTTTTTCGAAGCTCAGAGCCTCTTTTTATAGGACAGTCCATGGATGACCTATGCCTTTGCTCTTCCCAGGGGAAGGTAAGGAGGAGATCGTGAAGGTGACTTTTGAAGAGTTGCGGCAACAGGTGGCTTTGTTTGCAGCAGCGATGAGGAAGATGGGCGTGAGGAGAGGAGACCGGGTCGTTGGTGGGTATTTCTGGCTTCTGTCACTGTGGGAACAGGGGAGTGGCTGGGAAGAAATGCGGTGGAGTTGGGTCGGGTTGCCCATGGCCTTGTGTATACGTGTGCTGCACAAACTAGACCAGGAAGAATGATCACTGAAAGTGTGGCCTGGCGGGAGTGAGCTGGGCTGTGAGGGTCCTCGGCTCTCAGCCCCAGTGTGAGCGTGTCTTCATGCTGAGTGGGAACCAGTGTTCACAGCTGTGTATTTTTTTTTAATGAAACGTCCTTTTTTTTTAAAAAAAAACTTTTTTATTTATTCATGGGACTGTGCCCACTCTTAGTTGTAATGCATAGGATCTTTAGTTGTGGCGTATAAACTCTTACTTGTGGCATGTGGAATCTACTTCCCTAACCAGGGATTGAACCTGGCCCCCTGCTTGGGAGCACCGAGTCTTAGCCACTGGACTGCCAGGGAGGTTCCAAAAGTAGTCCTTAAATGAAACACAGGCCAGAGAGTTCATCAGTTGCATGCATGCTCAGTCATGTCTGACTCTCTGCAACCCCATGGACTGTAGCCCGCCAGGCTCCTCTGTCTATGGGATTCTCCAGGCAAAAATTTTGGAGTAGGTTGCCATTTCCTTCTCCAGGGGATCTTCATGACTCAGGGATTGAACCTGAGTCTCATGTGTCCTTCATTGGCAGTTGGGTTCTTTACCACTGACTCTTCCAAGGCTGGGTTGGCTGCTGCATTTACTGCGTCTGCCCACCTCCAACGCAAAGCTTTTTGGAGGAATTTTGGAGGATAGTTTCCATGCTGTGATTTCCGCTGCTTGTATTGACATGACTGTAGACTGATCCCGAAAACCCAGCAGAGGGAGTTTTATCAGTGGAGACTCACCTGACAGATTTCCTCCGCTGCACAGATGTCACGGATGGTGCCGCCAACCTGCTCGTTTCCCAGATGAAAAACCGAGGTCCAGGGGAGAAAATTCACCAGTTCATTTTTTTTAAATGTGGAAAGAATTTCATTATAAAAAACTGGTTGTTGATTTAAATGAGAGGGCTTCCCAGGTGGTGCTAGTGGTAAAGAACTCATCTGCCATTGTAGAAGATGCAAGAGACTTGGGTTTAATCCCTGGGAGCAGGAAACGGCAACCCACTCCAGTATTCTTGCCTGGAGAATCCCATGTACAGAGGGGCCTGGAGGGCTATAGTCCATTAGAGTTGCAAAGAGTCGGACACAACTGAAGTGACTTTGCATGCATGCATGCAGACAGCTTCAGTTCACAAGGTTGTTAACATAAAGTATGTGAAAATACTTGGCCTCTGGAGATTATTTTAAATAAGGAGTTAACTTTTATTTTTTTATTTTTGGGCCATGCTGATTGTGGGTTCTTAGATCCCTGACCAGGGCTTGAACTTGGGCCCTCAGCGGCAAAAGAGTGGAGTCCTAACTGCTGACCGCCATGGAAGTCCCCGAGTTACTTAATAATGAGGCATGAAGTTTCATGGCCAGGACATCTCATCACAGATCTGTTAAACAATCGATTGTAACTGTTTGGTGCTACAGCATAGGAGCAGGACCCTTGGGCCCCAGCTTCCCCATGCCGGGCTGGTGGCCACACTGTCCCTAGGGATCCCCACCAGGGTTTTTTTACTCAGCGTGGCTTCTCCCATGTAGTCCTTCCTGGTGAGAATTTGTTTAGCAGCTTCGAGGGTACCAGGCTCCCTGGTCAGGTGGGCTTCTTTTTGTACTTAGTGCTGCCTTTGGGCCTGTGGGTTTGAACGAGAACTTCCTCCTCCCCTGGACCTCGAGTTTCTTCATCTTTAAACAGGGTGGCAGAGAGGCGGACCTGACTGGTTGTACAGAGTGTCTCGTGGGTGGAGAAGTCAGACGTGCCTTCTCGGTCCTGCCCATCCTCCAGCATCCCGGGTGGGGCCAGTAACAAGGAGGCATCCAGGGAAATTTCCAGTCTACAGCCAGCTGGGGTTCTGTGTGCTTTTTGCTGTGATGCTGGGGTCAGCGTTTAAGTCGTTCCTTCCAAGATCAGACGTCAGACGTTCTTAAACCAAAAGAGAGAGCTTCTCTGCCCTCTGGCCACACGGCTTCGCTCAAGGCACCAACTCCTGTGGCATTGAGGGTGTCTGTCCCCTGCTCCGAAGCTCACTAGCTCCTGCTGCCCCCCAGGGGCAGGTCTGCATGGGCCTTGCATTCTTGCTTCCTTCCCTGCCTCCTTACACCCTCACCTTGCCTCAGTCCTTCCCTCACTCCTATCCTCCGAAGTGTCCAGCAGATCCTTTGTGGGGAGCCGGCCTCCTCCCACTGGGGCCTGTAACTTTACCCGCAAATAATGTCACTCAGGGAAGCTCCCTGGTTGCCCCCGTTGGATCCTCTGTCTGCATCTCATCCTCTGTCTTCAGAGAATGTGTCATTGGTATTGGGTTGGCCAAACAGCTTACAGAAAAACCCAAATGAACTTTTGGGCAACCCAAGTAATTTTCTGTTCGGTTTTTGTGGTTATTTGATCATCGGTCTCCTCTGTTTGGCTCTAAAGTCCACGAGGCCTGGGGGGTCCAGCTGTGAGGCTGCCCTCCCTGCCCCCAGGGGTCATGGGACCAGGACCACAGGCCAGGGTGTCAGCAGGAGAAGCCACTGGGCATGTTGGTATAACCGTTACCCATCTCCCCTCTCCCGGGGGTCTCACTGAAAGTTGGCGCTTGGCATGTGTTTGCAGAGAGGGTGACCTTACCCTGGGGTCAGCCATGTGAAAGGGCTGGACCCTGAGACTCCTTCTCAGATGATGGAGCCGGGTGTGCAGTGAGCACTCACTGAGTGTTAGCTGACTGGGCCTGTCTCAGCCCTGGATGGAATGTTCCCCTGTAGATCCAGGGGTTCGCCCTGGTTCACTGAGGTCTCTGCTCAGAGGCCGGCCCTGCCACCCTGTGCAGAAATCCGCTGCCACTCTCTCTACCTCATTTACATTTGTCGCCTTACTGGCTCCCTGAAATCACGGGATTATTTGTGTGTGTGTGTGCGCACATGTCTGTCTGTCGGTCCTCCAGGACTAGAGGGCGCGGCTTTGTCTTTTGTTCACGGCCCCACCTCAGTCCATGGGGGCCTGGCACACAGTAGTGTAGAATGAGTATTTTATTGGACGACTGCGTGAGAGTACTGGGTCAGAGCAGGCATTTTGTGGTTGAAACCACAATATCTTGGGTTTTTCTTGCTCTAGTTTAATATGTCTAGAAAAGGAACTCAAGAGGCTCTTCTACCCTCCAGTGATTTTTCTTCCCTCCTATTTTTATTAAAAAAAAAATCTCCCTTTGAAGCAAAAACTTCTGAGAAGGGGAAACAGAAAACAGGGTATATGGGGACACCTTTTGGCCATGCTTTGTTGGGGGACGCCTGCTCCCGTGTTCTTGGCTCCTAAGCATCAGGCTGGTCCTGGGTGGCACCCCACCCCCCAGCCACCCCGCTTCTTGAGTGTCACAGGTAGAGTACTATTTGACCTGATGACTGTTACCAGGACTGGGGACTGTGCTTCCCAGAAGCGAGTGTGAGGAAGCCTCAGTGCAGAGGGGCTTGAATGGGGAAACGCTTGGAGAGCTTTGCGGATGAAGTTAGAGCTGCTCACGACTCTTCCTCATCTGTGGATTGGGTATCTCCTGGCCACGTGTCAGAGCCAGCAGGGTGACACAACCTCCCTGGGTGGTGAGTCTCGCCCTGCTCAGGCAATGGCATGGTGGAGACACTTCAGTTACACTCACAGCCAGCTCTTTCCTCAGCAGCAGATGTCTGTCAGTGGGCCTGCCATGTGCCACGGCTGGGTGGAGCCTGGGTGCTGAGTGAGCGATGTAGGGATCATGTCCCCGGGATACCCAGCCTGGGAGATACGGTGAATGCGTAGAAATGGAAGTTCCCACCACTGTTGTCAAATAGGCAGTTCAGAGCTGCGGGAGGAGGAGCAGGAGGAGAGCTGTCCAGGGCGCCTGGGGTGCTAAAGCAGAGAGGGTTTTTGTGTAACCAGGGAGCCGTGCTCGGGGGAGGCCCTGGCCCTTCTGCTCCTGGCTGCCTTGTGCACAGATCCTTTCCTCTGGAGCATTTAAGACAATCTGTTTGATCGATCATAGTCTCTTTGGCTGTAAAGGTTCTCTGCCTCTCTTACTGTAGAAGCCCAGCCTCCTGCTTGAAGATGGGCCTGAGCCCCTTTCAGGCTTGTATATGTCTCTGCTCTGTCTTCTTTCCCCTACAGCCTCTCCTCTCCTCCCTCCATCCAGACATCCACCCACCAGCCGGCCAGAGAGCCTTGATCTGCAGGGTGTGACAGAAAGCATTTGGTAAAGCAGAGAACAAGACAGTCAAAGTCCCAGCCCTCGCAAGAGAACCAGTTTTAAGTTGCCGGTTATGATTTTCCTTAGGTGATTATTATGGTAAATCTGGTGAGGGAGAAATATGGCATGCTTTGTGGGTGACTGGCCAGGGCACCTGAGTTCATGGAATGCCCTTGGAGAAGGCTTACCTGAGGAGTTTTGTTTGCATTCAGCGCTGAAGGATGAGTGTGTGCCCAGTAGGGAAAGCTGGTGTGGGTGGGAGTGTCTAGACAGCTGATGCAGCCTGTGCAAAGGCCCTGAGGCAGCAGGAGCTTCAAACAACTGGAGAACTGAAGGCAGGCTGTTGTGACTGAGCCCAGAGTGAGTGCCAGAGCGGAGGGAGAAGAGGCCAGACCAGATCTTGTGGGGGTCACTGATCGGAGTGGGTTGGAGGGGGTGATGACAGGAAGCGGTCAGGCTGGCAGGTGATGGCAGCATCTGAGCAGGAGCTGTCCAGGTAGGTGGGGTGGTGAGCTGTTCACAGCCAGCCCCTCTCCCCATTCCCACCCTGGCTCTGGGAGGTGCTTTTGGAAGTCTGCATCCTGACCAAGCGTTCTCCCTGTGTCCTCTCCACAGGCTACTTGCCCAACAGCGCACATGCCGTGGAGGCCATGCTGGCGGCTGCGAGCATTGGGGCCATCTGGAGTTCTACGTCCCCAGACTTTGGCGTGAATGTGAGTCGGGGTCCCCTCAAGTGCCCTGGGTGTGCTACCCCTGCAGGGGACCATTCCCTGTGATTTCTGCCTGATATCTTGGGTCAGGGTGTGGGCAGCTGCAGGGTGGGACCAGCAAGATGGGGAGGAAAACAGCTTTACTATGACCTCCCATCTCCCCAGCCAGTGACTTGTGATCCATGAGAGAAAAGGAGCCAGAAGGAGCTTAATGTTTTTTTAAATTAATTAATTCACTTACTTTTGGCTGTGCTGGGTCTTCATTGCTGCTCTTGAGCTTTCTCTAGTTGTGGCGAGCAGGGGCTGCTCCTCTATTGGCAGTGCACAGGTTTCTCATCGCAGTAGCTTCTCTTGTGGCAGAGTAGGGGCTCCTGGGTGTGTGGGCTCAATAGCTGAGGTGCATGAGCTAAGTTGCTCCGCAGCATGAGGGATCTTCCTGGGCCAGTGGAGTCTTAACCACTGCGCCATCAGGAGAGTCCAGAGCCAAATCTTCTCTTAAGCCTACGGTAAATGATTCTTCCTTCCTTTCTTTAATATTCCTCACGTCCAGCCATGTGTATTGGCTACATTAGTGTGTTACATGTGATGGGCAGTGTTCTGAGCATTGAGTAAGAATTGCCCGACCACTGCTCTGGTGACTTCATGCCCACATGAAGTTTTCTCATGTTTATCCTCTGCAGACTGTTTTCCAGATTTGCTCACAGAAGTTCCTCCAAGGCCTCCAACATTGCCATTTCTGATCTCTTTTTAAAAAACTATTTTAAAAATTATTTATTTATGTTTGATTGTGCTGGGTCTTCATTGCTACATGAGGGCTTTCTCTAGTTGCAGTGAGTGGAGGCTACTCTTTGTTGCTGTGAGCAGGCTTCTCATTTCGTTGGCTCCTCTTGTTGTAGAGTATGGGCTCTAGGTGCGCAGGCTCAATAGTTGTGGGCGTGAGCTTTGTTGGTCTGTGGTGTGGGGGATTTTCACAGACCAGGAAGCAAATCAGTGTCCCCTGCATTACAAGGTGGATTCTTAACCACTGGGCTACCAGGGAAGCCCTCATCTCTTACTTTGAGTCTGAGCTTTGCACCCTATGTGAGAGCAGATTGAGCCTTTTTATTTCCTTAAACCTGGAGGGTACCAGGGACCAAGATGCACCAGCTGTACAGTGACCCAGGCGGGGTCAGGAAGCTGAGCCCCACACGGGGAAGGAAGAAACAGTAGAGCAGGACTTCTGGGACTCTCCACTTCCCGATCAGGGACCTCTTCTGGTTGCAGAGCCTTGGGGCTGAGGGACCCTCAGGAGCCATGAGCACAGTCCCCTGTTAGAGGACACAGTGGGCATCTTCCCAGACTGCTCATCTTTAGCCCTGGGAGTGGCCCCAGCTCTGGGCATCCGTCAGAGCAGCCCAGGGGCCAAAGGCTGGCCTGGCTTTGCTGCCTGTGCATCCCTGGGCAGGTTGTTTATCCTCATGTGTGAGGCAGGGCCAGTGGAAAGAGAGAGTCTCCTGAAACAAGTGTAGACCGTGCGGGCCTGTGGCTGCGTGGGAGGGTTGATACACTTGGACTACAGATGCAGTGATGGAGCTTTTCCAGCCTCACTCTGACCGCTGTGCCTGGTCCACAGGCCAGGCATTTTGGGCGTGAGCTTGACACCGATGTCTGTCCTGAGGCTTGCTCTTCTGGAAAAGATTTCACAGTATTGCTTATTTTCCCCTGCACCATGCAGAGGAGGGATAGACGTGGCTCTGTAACATGGAGGCCTGGAGCAGTGAAGTGATTGGCTGAGGCCAGTCCTGGCCCCGCGGGGTGAGGACGGAGCCCTGCTGAGTTCAGGGAGAGGGTGGTCATCTCGGCCCTCATTGCTGGTGGCCGTGATTGTGCCTCCTGGGGCTTTGCTGGGCCTCTGCCAGATCGCCTCTCGCCGGGACCGACTTGAGATTGAAGCTCCGGGTGACTTCTTGATCCCCAAGGCCCTCTGTGAGGCCGTGTGCGCTTGGGACCGGGCCATCCTTGTGGAGCCAGTCCTGGGCACTGTTGTCCTTGGATCCCTTAGCAGCCCTTGAGCTGTGTTGCCTGGAAGTGGTGAAGGTGCCTTGGGGTTGGAGAAGGCATGTGGTGTGGAGGTTACTGGCAGTCAGGCTCCTGCCTGGGTTTGAGTCGGGCTCAGCTGCTTCCGGGTTCCCATTCCTGGGGGCACACCACAGGAGGCTTGTGAGGACAGCAGCAGAGCCCATTTAGGGTTGGGACAGCGCTTGACCCACCCTCGAGCTCAGTAAATGTCAGACTTCCCTGATGTGGGATCTGGTTCCTTGACCAGGGTTTGAACCCAGGCCCCCTGCATGATGAGCGCAGGGTCCTAGGCACTGGACCTTCAGGAGAGTCCAGAGGGGTGGGTGTCTTTGAGTGAATTTGAACCTGTAAGCAGTTGTAAAGATGTTGCCAGAGCTCTGTGTGGCAGGAGGATGTGGCTGTGGCCTTCTAGAGCCTGACTGCAGCTCGTGCCTGAGGGCGTCACAAGCTTCAGAGAGTAGAGGGCCTGAGTTGGCCTCTGGTGGCCGGCCGAGCCAACAGGTGCAGGGCGGGGCGGCATTAGGGGACAGGCCACCTCCCACTTGTTTGTAGCATCAGCAGCTGGCCCTGACCCCGTGCCTGTTCTCATGAGTCTGTCCTGTGCGGAATGTCACCACCACAGGCCACTCTGGCCGACTCTGGTCCGAGGTCTTGTAGTGTAGAGGATGCAGCCCGTGGGTGCCGCTGGAGGGCGTCCCAGGCATTCCTTCCCTGGGTTGAGGCTGGTTTGGTTTTCTGACGTGGTGGCTGTCGTCGGACGCACGTGCGCACTAGATGGCAGCGTGGCTCTGCTCTGACCCCGACCTTCAGCGTATTTAAGTAAGTACGTCAGTAAAGTCACTTCAGTTGTGTCCGACTCTGTGCGACCCCAGAGACGGCAGCCCACCAGGCTCCTCAGTCCATGAGATTCTCCAAGCAAGAATACTGGAGTGGGTTGCCATTTCCTTCTCCAGGGGATCTTCCCAACATGGGGTCGCTGAGGGTCGGGCACGACTGAGTGACTTCACTTTCACTTTTCACTTTCTTGCAATGGAGAAGGAAATGGCAACCCACTCCAGTGTTCTTGCCTGGAGAATCCCAGGGACAGGGGAGCCTGGTGGGCTGCCGTCTCTGGGGTCTCACAGAGTCGGACACAACTGAAGTGACTTAGCAGCAGCAGCAAGGAACTAGACCCCACATGCTGTAACTAAAGATCCTGCCTGTCTTAACTAAGACCTGGTGTGGCCAAATAAATAAAAAAGAGGCTACTGTTGTCAATTTCTGGCATCACCATATTTAGATGGTCCTCCCAGTGTCAGTAAAGGGTCCATTTCTGAAATTTGCAGTGAAGTACAAATGTCTTTCCTACTTTGACTCATTTTCTGTTGCAGATCACTGAAAATCCCTGTAATAAAGGGAAAATTGCCACTCTCTTGCAAATGCTGATTTTAACTTTTTATTTCTGTGATGGGGTTACATTGTTAGTGACTATGAAGTAGTTTCTAGTCCTGTGGCACACGCATGGGGGATAGTTCTGGGCAGTTTACAGGTATGGGGGCAGGGTCTGCATACATGTGGACTCACCTGGCCACGGATGAATTCTCCTTGCCTAGCCAGGCTGGTGACGATAGGACCCCCTCTGTTGCCAAGCTGCATGCCTGTCTGCATGGGCTGTTATGGGGCAGGGTGGGGATGCCGCTTTTGCTCAAGGATGCTGGGGGCCATTTCTTACTTCCCTTGACACCCCTTGGCTCTGGTCTGCCCTCCCCTTGCCCATCACCTCACCCTTCCTCCCATGCTTTCCACTTCTCCCACCCTCTCTGCTTGGATACCCCCCACAGTGGGCTCAGGGACATCTCCAGGTGGGTGGGGTGCTTGTTCTTCAGGTCTGCAACATTCCAGCCTCACCAAGACCTCCAGGTCCAGTGTGTGTTGACATTTGGTTTTTCCTTTGTGTCACTGTTTACCTGTGAATGGGTGGCTTTTTCAGAGACGCTGGGGTAGTCCAACCTTTGATATCCATGCATCCAAGAGCCAGGCCAGTAGCTTGTAGCCCTCCCTCTTACAGAATGCTTTCAGGTTGCGTGTGTGTATGTGTGTACCTGTGGACATACGTAGGGCATGAACATAAATAGGAGAGCTGCTCTCACTCTGGGTGGCTGTCCATGTGGTCCAGCACTGGCCCGGCTGTTGGTGACAGCACTGGGTTGGTTGCTAAGCGCCTGTTAGGTCAGCTGCACGATCACAGGTGTGTTTGTTTCATTGTGACGTGAGAGCAGTCACGACTGAGCAGCCCTGTCCTGGACTGGAATAGGCCAGCAGCTGGTTTCTGATGCGCAGAGATCCCAGCTCGACCCACCAGGAACCTCACCACCTTGTCATGGGGTCTCTGAGTCTGTCCATGGTGCCCTGTTCTGACCCCTGGTTCTGAAACACTTGTTGTCTTTGCTGTCTGCTCTCTCTCCCTTTGACCAAGGGTCACTTCCGTGATGTCTGAGCCTCAGGTCACTGCTCTCTGATCCTTCTACCTGTGTGGGCTAGTCCACCAGAAGGATGTAGGTGTCATGGAGAAATTTCTGCCTCCTTCCAGGGCTCCTGTCTGGCCCCATCCTGCTCCTCCCTGGCCCCAGACTTTCTAGAAGTTCTTTCCCTTCCCTGGGCTGGCTCCCCTTGCCCCGGGCTCTTCTCGTGGCACCCTCAGCTCAGAACGGCCGCTCCCCTTCCTCCTGACTGCGAAGCCTGCTCCCCTGATGCCCCTGAGCGGAGGGGCTCTCCGGAGGTGTCCTGGGATGCTCTGGCTGTGGTTCTTGCTTCCTCCCCCTGTTCAGTCTGTGGAGACCCCAGCCCTGGCTCTCTGCTGCTGCCTGGTGGCTTTCCTGTCCCAAGGGTCAGTCTTTCCTTAGTAGAGGCAGTGTCGTGGTTAAGAGCACCAGCCCCCATGGCAGAAGGAGCAGCCTGCAACCCCAACTCTACTGCTGGCAGGTTGTGAAGCTTTGGGCAAATGATGCTGGTCCTGCCTCAGCAAGGATGTGGAGCTGATCACAGCCCCAGCCTGCTGCTGGGGATGGGAAGTCAGATGCGTGAGTGCCTGCCACCAGCTGGAAAGGTGGATGTTGAATGCTCAGTACATGTAGATGTTTTCATTGGCAAAAATTTTCTTCCCAGCTTAAGTGAGGACTCTCCACCCCTCTTAAAACCCTGGGGTCCAGGAATATTGTTTATTTTGCTATGTGGAGCTTGCTGTTGTTTTTTTTTTTCTCTCACTCTTTTTTTTTTCCCTCTCTCTTTTTTTTTTTCCATGCCCTGCTTGGCATGGGGGATCTTAGTACCCGACCAGGGATTGAATCCCCTGCAGTAGAAGTGCAGAGTCTTAACCCCTGACCACCAGGGAAGTGCCGCTCTCTGGAGTTTGTACATGGCCACCTTGCCTAACCCAGTCCTGTTGGTTCGCCTGGTAGTTCCACTGGCCTTTTTCAACATAGCCGTTTCTATTGTCCGCTGCTCGGCTCCTTTCTGCCAGCTGCCGGCTCCTGGCTTGGCTGGAACTCCAGGACACCATGGCAGTCTGGGCACGGAAGTTGCTTCTGCTTTTTGCCAGGATGCTGTTTTTTTGGCCATGCTGCGGCATTCTGGATCTCAGTTCCCAACCAGGGAGTGGCCCTGGGCCCCCTGCAGTGAAAGTGTGGAGTCCTCAACTGGACTGCCTGGGATGTCCTACCAGGACTCTCCTCCATCAAGAGCAATGTATTTGCCATAGATTTCGGTGAGACACTGTTTGTCAGTGAGGAAGTGTCCAGTTTAGTAAAGCTTTTTGTGAGGAAGCTTTTGAGATAGTCACAAGCTTTCCTCCCTTTTAATCTGTTAGAGTAGTAAATTACATTGGTCTGTAATCTCTTTTTCTGTTTGCTTGTTCTCTGTCATTTTCTGTCTTCGGGAATGGTTTGTATAAAGGGAATGTTCTAGCGCTTAAGGATGAGGCGACACTTGCCTGCAGTTCTGTCCCTCCGTGGTGTCTGTGTTCAGAGGTAGACCTTTGACTGCTTTTTCTTCCATGGTTATTGTCTGTTCGGTTGTTCTCCTGCTTCTTGGATCATTTTTGATAAATTTATGTCTTCTTGGGGAATCATCCACTTCATCTGGCTTTTGGCAATTTGTTAACAACACTGAACATAGTGCTTTGTCATTGATGAATCTTTCTGTAGTAAAGTGTGATTTCTGACTTTGGATGATTGTAGGCCTCAGTCTATCCATCTGTAATGTGGGGATAATAATGCTGTGTCAGAGCACTGAATGAGTGAATATTAGTATAAAGTGCCCAGGACAGTGTCTGATACGTGATAAGTACCATGTAAGTGTTAGCTAGAAATATTATCTGTCTTCTTGATCACATTTGTCAAGAGGCTTATTTTATTGATCTTCTTGGAAGAAAGATTTTGGTTTTATTGATAAGATCCATCACTAATTTTTCCTTATGGCTATATTCCTTCCTTCCTTCTCTTTTTTTTGTTTTCCTGGCTCCCTAAAGGATGAGCTTAGTTCACTGAAAGCAATTGGAAATTAGAAACAGTAGCATTTAATTGCTTTGCTACTTTTCCCCCAGTAGATTGTATGTTCTAAGGACAAGGAACTCTGCTTGCCTGGCACTGTGTCTTGAAAATGGATGACATTGAAAGTAGAATCTCAGTTCTTCACTCTGTAGTCCAGAGGGTCACAAATTTTATCATGTGTTAGAATCATCTGAGGGGCTTGTGAAAAGCCCAGATTGCCAGGCCACCTCCACACTGTTGTCACTAAGACCATTCCTAGGGGCCCTGGTTTCCCCTTGTCTTAAGCACGTGCTTTGCTGACTCCTGGGAAACTCTGAGAAGCAGCACCGGGCCCACTGCAGGCCAGTTAATTAGTTACCTGGTGAGTTTAATTAATCGTCCTGCCACAGGTGGCCTGTATCCTGCAGTGGAGATCCTGTCCGTCAGATCCTCACACAGAGGTTCTGACATCCCTGGAGTAGCCCCAGGCATTGACCTTGAGCTGCTACATTGGGCATACATGCAAGGGACCAGGAATGCTGGTCCAGGAGTCTGGAGTCCGGTGATGCCTTCCCAGATGCTGTTTTTGTGAATGAAAATGGCTCTGCCATAGTCTGAATTTGGCAGGCTGGAAGAGGAGCCGGAGGGGAGACTGAGAGCTTGTACCTGTCAACCTCAGGGCTGCGTGCAGGTTGTATCAGTGTGTCTCGAGGCTACACCTGTCAGTTTTGTGTGTGCATGAGAGGTGTGCCTTCTCTCAGTGAGAAGGATGTGCTTGATGGGGATGGTGATTCCGTGTGTGGTGTAAACAGACTGCTGGGTGTGGAGAGCCTGCTTTTTCAAATGGGCTGGTTTATGAGTGTACATGTTAATGGGTTTGTCCATTTGCTTGGCAAAAAGTGTCATTTGGAGGATTCAGGTACCTCTGTCATTGAAGATCAAGGAGAACCAAACCGTGGGACTGCTTTGCATACAGAGCTTCCTTTTGAAGAAGTGAGCCTTCCCTTACATATGCCAGAGGAGCCATGTTGGAAGGTTCTTTCTGTAAAGTGGGGAACCATTGTGGTGGTGCAAACCCCATGCTGTTTTCCCATTTATAGACTCAGTGTCCATCTGGTGTTTCTTTGCATTGATGCTTTCTGTGAAGTGATGTCCTGTCTCAGATGGGTGTCTGGTTTGCTTGGCTGTCTTTCTTGGCCTCCAGGTGACAGGAATGCAGGGACATGGCTGGCGTGGTGGTCATGCTCCTTTTTCTTTCCCTGAAGATACAGTGATCCCATTGGCTACTGGGAGATTTTGCCTTTTGGATGAGCAACAATGATGTTTCCTTGAGCAATAATGATGTTTCTTTTTGCAGGGGTAGGGTGGGGTAGGGGTTGTGCTACTCAGAAGTTTGCAGCGGGTGGTCTTAGCTGCCTCTAGGCAAGTGGGATCTTAGGTCATTAGTTCGGTTCAGTTCATTTGCTGAGTCATGTCCACCTCTTTGCGACCCCATGGACTGCAGCACACCAGGCCTCCCTGTCCATCACCAACTCCAGGAGTTTACTCAAACTCATGTCCATTGAGTTGGTGATGCCACCCAACCATCTCATCCTCTGTCGTCCCCTTCTCATAACCAGGAACCATATTCGCCTCTCCTGCTTTGGAGGGCGGATTCTGAACCCCTGGACCTCTGCAACAATGGCTCTCTCCTTCTACCCCAGGGCGTTCTGGACCGGTTTTCTCAGATCCAGCCGAAGCTCATCTTCTCCGTAGAGGCCGTCGTGTACAACGGCAAAGAACACAGCCATATGGACAAGCTGCAGCGGGTCGTTAAGGGTGTGTGGGCTGGCATGGGTGGGGGGCGGGGTGCAGGGGCAAGAGTCCTGCCCCAGGGCTCCCAAGAACCCCTGGTAGCTGTGAGCTACAAAAACGGAGCAGTCCCAGCCCTATGTTGTTTTACATTTCATAAAAAAAGAGAAAGGTCAATGACCAAGTTTGTCGGGGTCTGTAAGGTTGTGTGTTCTTCTCCCCCTGCTTTTAGGACTACCAGACCTAAAAAAAGTGGTATTGATTCCTTACATCTCCTCCAGAGAGAAGATAGACATCTCCAGGATTCCAAATAGGTGAGCCAGCCACCGCTGATCACTAATTGCATATGGAGCACAGTCAAGGACCCACTGGGCAGCAGGTTCTGTGACTCTTTCCAGTTGGAGTGGGAGCATCTTGGAGGTGCAGCGTATCTTTGTTAAATGTCATTCCATAGAGACTTCTCTGGTGGTCCAGGGGTTAAGAATCCACCCCACAGGGCTGGGGACTTAGGTTCAATTCCTGATCTGGGAACTAAGATCCCATATGCCGCAAAGCAACTAAGCCCGCGAGCCAGAACTAGAGAGTCTGTGCACCACGAGGAAAGATCCCGAGTACTGCAACTGAGACCTGATGCAGCCAAAAAAAAATCAGCATTCTGTGGATGTGCCCTGGAGGGCCCAGAGGGAGTCCCTTGGGGCCACGTGGTGACTTAGTGGCAGAACTGAGTCTGTCCCAGGCATCTTCACCCTTCCTGTCTTTTGTCCCTCAGAAGTGGTGGTGGGCTTGGATGGGGCCAGGCCATTTGGCCACAGCAGTTCTGAATAGTGTCTAAAGTGTATGCACATGTGCCTACGTGTGTGGATGTGTATATGTGTTCACACACACGTGTGCACTTTTGTGTATATGTCTATGGTGTCTATGTATACGTGTACGTGCGTGTGTATATATATGCATGTGTACAAAGGAATGGTGGTGTTGGTGTTAGTCAGTCAGTTGTGTCTGACTCTTCGGGACCCCATGGACCCCACCAGGCTCCTCTGTGCATGGGATTCTCAGGCAAGAATACTGGAGTGGGTTGCCATTCACATGCTTAATACATTTTTTCCATTTTAGAACCTGTTTTTTGTCCCCCTTGTTAATGGAATCTTCCTTTCCTCTTCTAACATTCATAAACTAATAGACTTCAGGCCTTGAGCACTGAATAAAATGGTGAGCACCTTAATTCTGAATAGGCATCAATAAAATGGATTATGATTTGCTCCAAGTAGTGGTTCTTCCTGAAGGTCTTACTGTCCACCTTTCGTCTCTCTTAAAGAGATCACTGAAGAGAGGTAGATGTTTTTGGGACAGCTTCTTGGCTTGTGGGATCTTAGTGCCAGGTCAGGGATCTAACCCTTCCCCCTGCAGTAGAGGTACAGAGTCCTAACCTTTGGATTGCCAGGAAAGTCCCAAGGAGAGGCTTCTGAGATCAGACGTGTTTACCTGCACAGGTAAACCTATCCGTTTAGCCTCGTGTCTGGGCTGTGGGCAAGAGTCTCTGAGCAGCCTCAGAGCCACAGGTGGGGTTCTGGTGTGTGCTATGTGCAGGGAGCGAGGGGGTGTGGAGGCCTTGCTCTTGGGTGGACATGACTGAGTGGTTCTATCCAGGCACCTCCTCGGGCATTGAGCAGGATAAAGCTCATGTGGTGTCCTCAAGTTTACAGTCAAGCTCAGGGGTAAGGCACACCTACAGGAAGGGTGAGCTGTGACCACTGATCCCAGTAGACACAGCCATGCTCGCTTAGTCAGGGGACAGGCAGTGCCCAGCAAGTGAGACATGAGCACAGTTGCTTCTTTGTGGGCTGGGGAGGCGACACCTGAAGTGACCTTGAGAGATAGCCCAGACAGCTGCAGGTACCAGGATTCTAGAGGCTGAAAGGAGCTGCAGCAAAGTGACTGTTCCCTGAAGGGTGTGGCCTCCAGCCAGACTGCTCTGGGTCAAATGTCAGCTGTGTGGCCCTGGGCCAGCGATCCACCTTGCTGTGCCCGAGTTTTCCCATCTGTAAAATGGGGATAATAGTACTTTCCTCTCAGGTTTAGCAGTGTGCACAAAGTTAGCTGTCAGTAACGTTGTCTGTCATTAAGAGCAGGTGACAGCCCAGTCAGGAGTGAGCTGTGTCTTCTGGAGCACCCGAGTCAGAACATATAGGTCCTTAACAGGCCAGCCTTGGGGCATGGACTTGTCCCCGAGACAGTGGGAACCCTGCCGACCTTGATAAATTACACCCAGCCTTAGCTCCCTTTTTAAAACATTTATTTATTTTTAACTGAAGGATAATTGCTTTACGATATTGTGTTGGTTTCTGTTATACATCAACAGGAATCAGCCATAATATGTCCCCTCCCTCTTGAACCTCCCTCCCGCCTCCCTCCCTTCCTTGGTTTTATCGATGGGGCCACAGCACAGAGGCCAGGAGGAACACAGAATGGTTTGCTGGCCCCACAATGGCCCGGCTTTTATTTTTCTGTATGTGTTTATTGGTGATTGATGTAAAATGAGAGCATCCAAGAGAATCCACCACTTCATTTAGCTCCAGGCAATGTAGAGAGTCCCCTCTCCCCGCTGGTCCACCCTGGGAAATCGGGCCCTGTTGCTGTCCAGCTTTCAGTTGCTGGGCGCTGTAGATAAACTGAAAGCATGTCTGCGCCTGTGTGCAGATACCTGTAACAGGACCGCCCTTTTGGCTTTTCATTTTTAGAAGAAACAACAAAAGTCATCACTATTTACTGTGATTTATAGACTAGTGGAAATAAGAGGTTTTTCTCTGTGTGAAGCATCTGATTAGATTGGGCTCTTTATATAAATGGGGTTGGATGGGAGATGGGGGCTTTCATTAGCTGAAGGGTTCCACGGTAAATAATTTTCCTGACACTCTGGAGAGGAGGACTCTGCTTATTTACTGCTCAGAATTGAATTATTTGGGGTGCCATTTTCAAATGGCAGGACATTTCTCCTCCCCCAGGAGACAGGCTCATCTTTAAGGATGCCTTCCCATGTGAGCCAGCACACTTCTTCACTTTAGTGTGCATGCGTTTGTAAATATTTCAGAGTAATCATCGTTGGCAGTTTGTTGCCAGCCAAATTGAGCTGAGTTTTCCCCTTTCCATGAAAGCAAATTCCAGTTGTCAAAACGGTAGCTTTGTTTTCTTCTCTCTCTCTCCTCTCTCCCTTCTAAACCAGTGGAGCAACAGGGCTGGGGTTCAGGGATTGATTTTTTTCCTACTGATCTCAAAAGAGAGAAATCACCTGTCTCCCAACGTGGCTTTGCGGCTTCTGCTGTCCTGATTCTGCTCAGGAAACAGCCCATTCGGTGGCCCTTGATCACACACAGTGAGGCTTTGAGTCAGCTTTGGGGCACAGTCGAGGGCAGGCTGTTTAGGCCAGAGCCAGCAGCTGGGCTGAATCTTACTTGTTCCTGGACAGATGTTTGTATCTGGCCATTGTAAACCTCAGAATATAGGGAATCAGTGAGAATAGGATCATTGTCTGGCAGGATTTCTGTCATAGAAACTCTCGTGTGGGACCTTGATCTCACTTTTTTGCTGTGACCTTCACATGTCAGA
>SJXQ01011492.1:352429-389799 GCA_006408695.1 Aepyceros melampus
ACCGACCAGTCAGATCTGTGTAGTGAGGAGGGGGCTGCCCCCTCCCACCCCTGGCCCAGGGGTGAGCTCTGAAACCTCGGACCCAGGAATGGGAACGTGGTCTTATTTCTGGAACTCTGGACTCTAAAAACTTACAGAGCAGCTCAGAAGAGAGGCAGAAGAAGGGTTTACTAGAACCGTGTTTTACACGGGGGTGAGATAGAGAGTGATCCAGGCTGAACGTACTAACCTGGTCAGGGGATGGTGTGGATCCTCTCATCCAGGGAAGGGCAGATCCATCCCTGGAGAGTTCCCAGTGTTCAGCCTTCCCAGCCGCCTTGCTGCACACCGTCAGGACTGACCAGTCCCTTGAGGGTCTCCTAGACCAGTGTGCCCAGATCCCCTGCTGCCAGTGCTGCAGGCGGGCATCTCCGCCTCTGTAGTCCTGTTAACAGAGTGACAGGCGGGCATCCTGACGACAGGGGCAGAGCCAGCTAAAGTGGAACATCAGGGGAAGGGCGAAGTGGCCCCATTTATCCCCCAACCCCCTCCCCATCGTCATTGCTAGCAACTGTCAGAAGACCCTGTTTCATTAGCACTTTGTTGGCTGATGAATTAATCATCACCAGCTGATGCATTCTTGCGGCTTTGGTTGGTGGTCACTGTTGGCCTGATGGTCGTATTTCCAGGAATGAGAACACGGCAGCTGGCAGAGCTCCTGGGGCCCGGAAGTCAGCCACACTCTGAAACGGTCTAATTACTTTACGTTTGAGTCTGCTCGCGCTGGGGAAACAGAATGAGCCACAAATGTTCTTAAGTCCTTGGCCATTAATATTTTAAATATAATTTTGGCCTGGGTAATATTTAAATTCTGACATTTGGCTCACGACATGAGCAAGGAAGGTTATTTCCTAATGAGATTGTTTCCAGCAAAAGGTTAATCAAATCCCTGGGAACTTAGGCGACTTGAAGATTTTCGCCCTTAATACCTATAAGCCGCGTGCAGGTGGAGGCATTTCTGAAGTGTGTGTGGGTTACAGGAAAGATTGGAGGGACAAATGTACCTCCACAGGGCTTAGAGCTGATGAAGTTGAAGGCTGAAGGACCCCAGGAGACCCAGATTTGAGTGTAAGTGTATGTTTGTGTGCACATGTGGATGAGGGAATGTGTGTATGTGCAGAAGCGTGAGCATATATGTGTTTAAGTATATGCAAGTGTGTGTATATCTGTACAAGTGTGAGCATATATGCACTTGAGTGTAAAAGTATGTATATGTGCACAAGTGTGAATCTCATGTGCTTGAGTGTGAAACTGTGTATGTGCACAAGTGTGCCCCTGTATGTACTTGAGTGTGAAAGTGTGTATATGTGCACAAGTGTGAACATACATGCACTTGAGTGTGACAGTGTGTGAGCATATATGCACGTGAGTGTGACAGTGTGAGTGTGAGCATGCATGTCTGTGAATGAGTGTATGTGTGCATCTGATTGTGTGCAGGTATGCATGTATGTGCCTGTGTATATGCATGTATGTGTACACATGTGCCTAGGTAAGTGGGAGTGGGCGAGCACACACGTCTGTGAACGAGTGTATATGTGCTGGCATGTGATCGTGTGCAGGTGTGTACATACGGGTGTGCATGTGTTCACAGCCCTGTGGACTGTTAGTAAGCACGTGCCGGGCCTCTGCCTTCCATCCTGGTTTGATCTGTGCCCTGGACACTGACTGAGCTGTGGCCTTGGTGGTCCTCCGGGCCCCTCTGACCTGGCCTTTCTCCTGGCTGGGAGGGCTGACTTGCTGGGTTCAGCGAGGCAGGTGCCACCTGGCAACCTGTGAGGGGTGCGTGAAGGACACCCCAGTGCTTCGGCCGCCTACATGGGCAAGATGGGAGGAAATAATGTCCATACATTTAGAGACAAAACCTTTGTTGATTATCATCATGGCAGCTCACAGGCTTACTAACACGTTTCATAACTGAGCAATCATGTTGTAGATGTGAACAAGACTCTTTTAAAGGACGGACTGTCCTCTTTGGGGTGTTTCTATGCTCCCTGAATCTAGCCCAGGAACATTCTGATTGGAGTTAGGGTAGAATTCTGAAGTCTTTGTCCAGGTTTTTAACTGAGCAGGCAGTTCATGTTTAGGACTGGGAGACCCATGTTCCAGGCTGAGGGAACAGCAAGTGCCAAGACCCCAAGGGCAGAAAGAAGGGACCAAGATGGGGGTGTTGGGGAGGCTGGAAGGAGGCCCTTGTGGTCTGGACACGGGAGGCAGGGCGGGAGGTGATGCCCCGTGATGAGGGGTGATGAGAGGTGAAGAGCGGTGAGGGCGGGAGTCTGAGCCCCCAGGGCTTCCCGGGCTGTGCCTGCAGGGCAGGTGTTTCTGAGTGAAGCGAGACACCGCTGGAGTGCTTGAGTTGAGGGGGCTACATGACCCTCCCAGAACCATGGAGTTGGGGGCACCTGAGAGGAGACAGGGCTCAGGCTGGCGGCACCTTGTTTCTCATGGGGTGATTCCCAGCTTTACTAGCTAAAAATACAGTGTTGAGCACCCACGTAAGGGTGCCTGTGCTTTGTGAACTCTGTTTTTTAAGCCGTCTCATGGAAGCTCTGGAGACAGATGGGGAGGCCTCGCCACTTCTTCAGACAAGCAGGCCTGTGGGCTGGCCCCGGGGATGCTGTCTCAGTCTCTACACATAACCAGGGTCACAGTTTGCAGGGACTCCTGTGAATTAAACACCCTTCATGACCACAGAGGGCCCTCGGGTTTTGGGCAGGGGGCAGATGGGGGATGAGCTGAAATCTGTTGGTGGTTGGAGTTCACTGCACATGTGGCTGGAGGTGGTCCCTGGTCTTCTGTTAAAATACAGATATTCCTGAAGTAGCTGAGACCTTAATCCTCAGAGGTGATCTGGAATTAGTCACACTATCTGAGTTTATGAAATTAGCTGGGGTGGGGGCCTGGGGAGGGGCTTGAGTATGTTTCCTTCTCCCCACAACCTCACAGCTTCCAAATTAGCCATCATTAGGGCACAGCAACCCAGGAGGCATCTGAGGTTTTAGTGGCAGCAGGGTGTCCCCGAGAAGTAAGAGAATAAGGGAGAAGAAGCGTGAAAGACAGTAGCTTTGAGACCTTCCTCACCCCCTCCCGCCCCTATGGATTCTGCACCTCCCAGCCCAGGGAGTCCTGAATCACCCAGCGTTCTGTGTGTTTCTACCTCTGAACATGAAACAGAGCATGGCTGTCTCCTTGGGATGAATCTTGCCAGCCAGGTGTAAAGGGAAGGTTTTACTGCCCAGAGAGGAGAGGCGAGACCTGGATTTTTTTTTTTTTTTCCACACTGCATGGCATGTAGGATCTTAGTTCCCCTACCAGGGATTGAACCCTTGCCCCCTTTACTGGAAGCGTGGAGTCTTATGGACGGTTAGGGAAGTCCTGGGACCTGGATTCTATGGCCTCCTTTGGCCCCCAGGAGAAAACATCCTTTACCTAGGAAGCTAGAGCTTTCATGTTGAGGGCTGCCTTGCTGGAAGGAAGCAGAACATTAAATAACAGTCTCTCCTTGAAAACACAATACTTATACTCGCACAATGTGTCATTCTCAGCGAAGAATAAAGGACTGTAGAATTGAAACGTTCAAAAAGAAGGGGAGCAGTTTTGTAAGTTTCATACAAATGTGGGCTGATTTAAGGAAAGAAGATGGGTCAGCAATTCCAAGCATGGCACCTCTTCTAACAAAAGCTCCTGCAGCCCTCTCCCCTTCCCTGGAAGATGATCTTGTGAGCTCAGAATCTGAGGGGTTTTTATTCTGTGGCCTCCCTTGATCTCTGAAAGAGATCAGCCTACAGTTAGGAAGAGAGGGATATTTTATTTTTCAGGGTCTGGCAGCACACAGGCTTCCCTGGTTGTAGAGTGCAGGCTTAGTTGCCCTGCAGCTTGTGGGGTCTGTTTCCTGACCAGGGATTGAACTCTTGTCCCCTGCGCTGGAAGGCAGATTCTTAACCACTAGACTACCAGGGAAGTGTCCCCAAAGATAGTGGGTTTATGTACAAACGGTTGTTTTAAGTAGAGCCAAAGGTTAACGAGAGCCCGAGTGCTCTGTCACTGCTGCCCCAGAGTAACACAGGTTTTGTGACTTGCTTTCAACTGAATATTAAGTATGAGTTTAGCCCAGAAAAATGATGAGTCTTGGATTTTGCAGCCTTGTTGTAAATGGGCCACTAATAGGAGAAAACTTTGGTTACCTGCAGTATGAAAAGCCTTGATGGGTTTCTGGTATTTTCTTTCCGTCAGCATCACCATCCTTGGAACGGGTGCTAAGTGGCTGTCTGTGCTTGAAGAGAAAGACATGAGGCCAGGTAAGCATGTCTCCCTCCCTGCGCATCCGTCCCTGGAAGTGAAATCAGATCCGCTGGGTTACGCGTTTCCTGCAAGCCAGCACAGGGCGTCGGATTTGGCTCTAATCTCCTGATGCTTCTGGCTCTAGTGGAAACCCACAGTCTCCAGACACTGCACACGATCCTGTCCACCGGCTCCCCGCTGAAAGCCCAGAGCTACGACTACGTCTACAGGTGCATCAAGAGCAGCGTCCTGCTGGGCTCCATCTCAGGTACAACCCCAGTGTGCGCCTGTGCCGTAGAGAGGGTTCTGGAAGGATCAGAGGACTTGGGGCCCAGGCTGGGCCGCTCAGCGTGCTTACCCTCTGACCCAGCAAGCCCACCAGCTTGAATCTATCGGGATAAACAGTCAGCAGGGTGTGCTCAGTTGATGTTGCTGATTCTCAATAGTTATGTTCCAGGGAGAAGCTGCAGACATGGAATTAGCAGTTCCTGAACCTTTGCCAGGGTGGGAAATATACACACACACCTCACATCGGTTGTAACCTTAGACCCTAAACGACTGGTTCTGATAGAGCCTATTTTCTTTACAAAAGAGAAAACGATGTTCGGGCGTGCTAAGTGACTGACCCAAGACCACCTGCTAGCAAGGGTACAGAGTGAGATTTTTAAAAAAGCAAACATTTATTAATTTGGCTTTGCTGGGTGTTGGTTGCAGCGTATGCAGGATCTAGTTCCCTGGCCTGAGATTGAACCTGGGGCCCCTGCACTGGGAGCGCAGAGTTGTAGCCACTAGTCACCAGGGAAATCCCAGTGTGGGATTCAGACCTGGTTCTGTTGTCCCAGAGCCAGAGTTTCCCCACCATCCCCATCCCATCCCCTGGTCCTCCCCATATCCTGCCTGGTGGGCAGGGCTGTGGTGGTCATGTGGGCACAGGGTCGTCTTCCCAGGCCAGCCCAGCCCATCTCGGGGCAGCACGCCTGTTAGGATCTCAGTCGGTCCTCCCACCCCTGTCCAGTGAACCCAGCTCTGATCCTGACGCAGAGGAAGCAACACTTCTGCTCACGCCCTTGTGCCTCCTTGGGGCCCCGGGGGCTGGTCCTATCTTGCTGGTCACTGCAGTGAACACAATTCTCTGTTTTTGTGAGAAGCATCAGCCAGTGTCTGGATCGTTGAGTCTAGGAAGGGACAGGGTTGGGGGCTCCTTGGGGGACCCCTGCCCACACCCTCCCCGCTTTCCTCCCTGGGCTGCCGTCTGCCTCCACCGTGCACCTGGGAGGGCCCCTTGCATGTCTCTGCCCTCAGGACATGCCGCCCTCCCCAGGTGCCCGCCCTAGGGGACAGTTGTCAAGGGGGTGGTTGTCCAGGTCTGGGGGTTAATGCCATTCCCTCCTAATGGCACCCGGAGTCTGACTCCCTTTCAAGCTCCTTCCTGAAATCAGGGTGTTTCCCATCTGGCATGTCTCTCATCTGAGACTTGCCCTCCTGGGACCACAGGCTTTCTGCTTCTCGGGTGATTAAATGAATGTGAACCACAGCGAAGAGCCTTTGCACATGACCCATCTCCTGTGGCAGTGCCTGCGGGCGGATCTAACAGGCCACACTTCAGTCTTGCACGAACCTCAGTCTCGGATTTCAGTGTGACCACGGGAGGTTGTTCACTGGTTTCTCGTCCAGCAGGAAGTCCTGGTCAAAAATAAATAAATAAATAAACCACCCAGGCCGAGGAGGTTTGTGCCAGTTTCTGAATAACCACTCTGTTCTTTCCCTGAAAAGAAGCCCATCTGTCTGGAGACAGAGTTGGAGAGGTTGTCCGCAGGCTCTTTTCTCCTGGAGGGTTCATCAATGAAAAACACGAGCAGTTAGTCTCAGTCTTGTAAGTCCTGGATCTCCTTTCGCTGGCAGGTGGCACCGACATTGTCTCCTGCTTCATGGGCCAGAATCCATCCATTCCTGTGTACAAAGGGGAGATTCAGGCTCGGAACCTGGGCATGGCTGTGGAGGCATGGAATGAGCAAGGTGATGGCCCCAAACCCTTTCTGTCTTTGTGACGAGGCAAGAGTGGTCACCTGGGTGCACTTGGATGTATAGCTTTGCTGGGGGACAGTTCTCCAAAACTGCCCCCTCTGAGGGTCTACCTCTCCCCACCATCATTTGCAGACTGCTGGCCTCCAAGCCTGGTTTAACCCCCACTAGCTCCGTATCTGCCTTCAGCCTGAAGCAGAGGAATAGGCTTTGGTTTGGAGCATAGACGGAGAGCCATGTGCTTGGCACGCAAGGCGGGCATCTGAATTTTGGAAACACTGCTGAGGCTGCCCCACCAATGGCCTCACATCCTAACCTTGATAAGGACACGGGGTCAGATGCAGGCACAAGGGGCAGCATGTCGCCATCCGTGCAGAGTTTAGAAACACACAAAATGACGTCATTCAGATGCACGTGGATGTAGTAAAAATATTAATACACACGAGGGAATAATACAGTGTTCCAGTCGAGAGAGATTGGGGAGAGTTGTTTGGGATGGGATTAGCATGGCTGTCGGTGATGTTGGAGGGAGAGGCAGGGGTGTGGGACCAGCTCCGTAGCTTTGTGTGTGTCTGAAATACTGCATAACAGCTTGTAGTTTTAAAAAAGGAGAGAAAGCGCCGAGGTCTGGCTGTGGTGCGTGCTCAGTGTATCTGTTGTCCCTTCCCGACCAGGAAAGGCCGTGTGGGGCAAGAGTGGTGAGCTGGTGTGCACCAAGCCCCTCCCCTGCCAGCCCACGCACTTCTGGAATGACGAGAATGGCAGCAAGTACCGGAAGGCCTATTTCTCCAAGTTCCCAGGTGGGTCGAGGAGCAGGCGGAGCCGCCCAGATTCCCGCCCAGGCTGGGCCTTCGGGGTCTAATTCTGGATGTACCCTCCCCCTGCCAGCCCCCTCTCCCTGCTGAAACCTGGTGAGGCTGCTCCTGGCTTCTTCCGCCAGAGGGGTGATGATGAATTTTTGATCAGTATCTTGTCACTTTCATCTTGAAGCTATCATACGAAACTCTGATCTGAGTTTAGTGTGCTCTTAACATCTTCCGTGCCCACAGCCGCTTGGCGCTGAGCCCGGCATCTGGGAGTTGGCATGAGCTGCTCGTTTGCCTGTGTAGGGACAGGGCTGGGGGGGTGGGGCGGTGGTCACTGCTTGCTTACCCAGACTTGTGTGCCTGTTCAGGGAGAGATGACTGTGCAGTAGGTATCTGGCTGGGGTCTCTGCTATCTCACACCCCGTCATCCAGTCCTTATGGAGGTAATGGGAGAAGAGAGCTTTTGCAGTGGGATAATTAATTTCAGGCCCGTCACTCACTCAGGCTGCCCTCTTTGCTCATCTTTGGAGCAGTGCCCTGCCCCTGATCTGGGAAGTTTCATTATTTAAAGCTCTGATCCCTGCCTCCTCCTTATCTTATTTCATAAGCAACCTTGAGTTATTGCTGCTATATAATTCATAATTTAGCAAGCCTTCTGCTCCGGAGTTATTTATATCAAGTACTTGCTCTCTTCAGTGTCTAGAAAGGTGATTCAATTTTGTATAAACCACATGTGGAGAATCAGAAAGTGGCAGGTGACTGTCAGGGGTAGAATGTGCCACCGATCCCTCTTATTTCTCTGCTCAGCCTTGTGTGTCCCCGTGTAACGTCCCATCTGAAAGCCATTGTACCCAGCATAGCACCTCCCATGTGAGTTAGCAGGAACATCCCCCGCCCATGTGGCCTGGTCCTTATTGGTTGCCTGCTTCCGTTTAAGCCCCACCTCGGATCCTGCCAGGGTGTAGCTGTTGTGACATACTAAGGCAGGATAGAGAGGGAAAGGGACGGGGAGGGACATGTTCCTCAAAGATCCTGAAGAGTCAAAGGCTCCTGTGTAAGGGAAGGATTAGAACTTCAGCTTGAAGATTCATCTAAAAAATGACATCTCTTCATCTGCTCAGTACACTGCTCCTTGAAAACTGTCTTCGCTGTCACTTTTTGTTACATATACAAGGGTTTACATGATAGATGTCTCTTCAGGATTAATTTCATAAAAAGCCTCTTTTTTTTTTCTTTTGGCCATGCCACATGGTTTGTGGCATCTTAGTTCCCTGACCAAGGGTGGAACTTGTTCCCCTTCCAGTGGAAGCACAGAGTATTAACCATTGGGCAGCCAGGAAAGTCCCAGAAAAATCTTTATTTTTGAAGTGCTGATACTCCTTCTTGGAGAAAATGAAGACTCTGTGACTTGTGATGTTTCCATTTTTGCCTTGGCTGCCAGGAAGCTCAGAGCTGCCATCATTGCTTTGTTGGAGCTGTCCTCTCACCCCTGTGCAGTTTCTGATTCTTTCAATCATCCCATCATACAGTTGGTTTGATAGGTAGCTTCCTCACATACTTTCTGGAAATAGGCGGGATATATGAATAAATGTGAAGAAACAAGGGCAGATAAGATAATGAGATCTGAAGCTACTGGTCATGGTCAGGACGGACATAGATTGAACTTAAGTCATTTCATCCAGTCTCGGGCTGATTGGGTTAGCACTTAAGAGTCAAGAACTGTCCTAAGAATTGGGAAGGACGAGATGGTGTCCGTGAAGGCCCTGAGCCAGTTTTATCTGCTGTTTTCTCTGTGGATCACAGGAACTCTGGGGCTTATTTCAGGAGGCCAGGCTGCTGCTTGCAAGTTGTGCAGAGCCAGTGGGGCCACGCTCTCAGATACACCTGGAGCAGCGCCTCTATTTGTGGGGCCGATCCTGGGCTGGCTGTGTTAGCCCAAGGAGGGAGGCCTCTTCCTGGCCGTTCCCACGTGAGGCTTGGCTTCTGTTTGACCAGCCCCCTTGGGTCTGTTCTTTTGCTGTGCCCAGGACGAGGGGCTCTCCTTGAACATACCAGCCCAGGGCCCAGGTGTACGCTGCAGGCCACACGGTGTCCGTGTCCCCCTGTTCCTCTTCCGCCCTCGGTGCAGCCTGGGCTTTCCTGCTAGTTAAGTCTCTGTCCACGTGGCTGGTGCCTTAGTTCAGGCTTCCGTTACTGGAACTGGTATAGTAGCCTCCCGCCCAGTCCTGCTGCTTCTCTTTATTCTGTTCCGAGATAGGCTCTGACTCCTCCAGACCTGCTCCATCAGCCGCCCCAGGCTACCCTCTCTTCCTACGCTGGGGCTTGTGCTTTCCCACCCTCTTCTCAGAGGCCCCCCTTGAAGCGTCATTGACCTGCTCAGTGTGCCCTTCGCATTCTCACTGCTGGCGTTGTTCTCAGCCCATCAGTTTACGCTGGGGCCTGCAGGAGGGGCGTTTCTCACAGCTGGTGTAGGGGGGACGCCACTAGGAGGCATGCCTTTGGGGGTGAGAACTGTTAGTTCAGTTCTGCCCCTAGCCCCACACCACAGCTGTTTCTGGGCCTTGGCTCTGTCTGTTAATAAGTGTTACATTTCTGTCATACATACCTCAGGCGTCTGTCCACGCCTCCCTCAAGGTGACCACCCCCTCTGCCTCCCGCAGGTGTCTGGGCGCATGGTGACTACTGCAGGATAAATCCCAAGACCGGGGGAATCGTCATGCTGGGCCGAAGGTGAGGGGTCTGCAGACCTGGCTTCTGTCCCCTGCAGACCATCTCGGGAGTGGGGGGTCCTTCCTGCATCCTGGGCTCCACTGGCTCAGTCTGGGAGTGGGCTGACTGTATCCCATCTGGGCCCTTCCTGTGTCAGCTCCCCGAGGGCGGGTCTGGCATGATCCGCATTTCTGAGCCCCAAAATGGTGGACTGGGGGGCTTCGCAGGGTGGGGGCAAGGGCTTTGGTAGATGTAAAGCCTGCATCTGTCTACAGTAGCTATGGCCCTTCCCAGAGTGGCAGTGTGGAGGTGTTGGGGTGTCTGCACCTGGGAGAGGGGCACTTGTACAGGTGGGAAGGGCAGAGGTGACGGATGCTCCCACACAAGGGGACCCCTTGATGTCTAGCTTTGAGTTTAGAGAGAGAAAATTTGGTCAGGATCAGAAGCTGGGGAGGCAGCCGGCAAGGACTGGGTGGGCGTGGTGGTGTTGTGGGAAGGGGGTGACTGTCCCCCAGCCCCCACAACCAGCCTCACTCAGGAGCCACTGTGTGTTCACGACCTTGTCTTTCTTTGCAGTGATGGCACGCTCAACCCCAATGGAGTGCGATTCGGCAGCTCGGAAATCTATAACATTGGTAAGCATTTTCCTTTCTCCTGGAATAATTCTCAGGTCATCCAGGAGGGAAGGAAGGAGAGTCCTAGCAGGGATCCTGCCCTCCAAAGATCCCACCTTTTAGTATAAGTGGCCTATTTGCCTCTGGCTGTGAGAGTAGACATGTATGAGCTTGTCCTTCTTCCTAGAACATGCCTCGTCCCTCACTGTCTGTAGCTTGTAAAACCTCAAGATGGGCTTCTTAAGGTCCCATGGCCTGACCCCATGCCATCATGTCTCAGCCTCATGGTGAGCTCTGTGGGGTTGGTCATTTGTGTCTACTCTTTATGGCTGAAGAAAGATGCACAGAGAGGTTGTGTGATTGTTGAAGGTCACACAGCACTCTTCAGCGCCAGATAAAGACAGTGCAAAATAGAGTTACCCGTGGGCCTTCAAATGCCCCCACCAAAGCCACGGAATCAGCCTCCCAGGGAGGTGGCCTCGTAGGGATGTCAGAGCCCCAAGGTCACGTCAGGGCTGTGATTCCAGCCTTTCTTCCAGTGCTGGAGTCCCCACCAAGGTGCTTGCTTCCTTTTCTTTTTAAATTTGTAATTGAGGAAGTAAGGATGCACGGCTCCCTGTAAGTCGTTAGCCCTTCCAGCATGAGCTGCGGCTCTCTGCTGGTGATGGGTATCCTTCCACTTGTTCCCCAGAAGCTCTTCCCCAGGGTGGGGGCTGGAGGAAGCGACAGCAGTCTTCGTCAAGGTGGGATGGTGTGAGAGCAAGGCCCTGTCCTCGCCCTGTCTCCGCAGTGGAAGCCTTCGAGGAGGTGCTGGACAGCCTGTGTGTCCCCCAGTACAACAAGGACGGGGAGGAGAGGGTGATCCTCTTCCTGAAGATGGCTTCTGGCCACACCTTCCAGCCTGACCTGGTGAAGCGGATCCGTGAGGCCATCCGCCTCGGCCTGTCTGCCCGGCACGTGCCCAGCCTCATTCTGGAGACGCAGGGCATCCCGGTAGGGGCCCCCAAGTGCCCCTCTGCTTCTGGAGCAGTCAGCTAGATGCTTGCTCATGTTTTATATATAGTTGTTTCATGTTGCCTGGCAACCTTGTCCCCATCCTTTTTTCTGCCATCCCTCTCTCTTTTTTTTAACCCCTCGTAAATTGCATGTAAGGCAACTTCTGCTAAACACTGGTTTTCAGAGGGTAAGCAGGCCCAGCCCAGCCTGACCGAATGGGTTTTTCCCCAGTGTGGTTTTAGTGTGTTCTCAAATTATTAATGCGAAAATTAATTTTAACTGTTTAAAGAGCCGCTAGGGTGCTGTTGCTCTTGCCTTTTAATTTTTAGTTCTGGCCTGCAGAAAGAAGATTTGAATCTATTTAGAGGCACATCTCCAGAAAGCGGGCCTCCTCCTGTGCCTTGTACTCTGTTTAGGCTCTTATTGGGGGAGGAGATCAGATCACAGCTTTAACTTGCCTTGCTTACAAAACCAATGCCTCTGTCAGCATAGAGGGAGACTGCCCTGTGTGTGCGCACACACTTGTATGCATGGTTGCACACACAGTGTGTCAAGTGTACAGGTGAGCCACGCTTGTACTGTTCATGGGTGTTCATGGGTGTGGGAATGGGAGCAGGTTACCTGGGTCCCCAGGGGATGGAGAGTCTTCACGTTAGGAGTGGGGATGTGCTTGCTGCTTGTGGGTGCTCAGTTGTGTCCAACCTTGTGAGACTACATGGATTGTAGCCCGCCAGGCTCCTCTGTCCACAGGATTGTCCTGGCAAGAATACTGGAGTGGGTTGCCATTTCCTCCTCTAGGGATCTTCCCAAGTCTCCTGCATTGCAGATGAATGGTTTGCCCACTGAGCCATCCAGTGGGGATGTGAGGTACAGTTAGAACCAGGGCTTTTTATACCATCCACACACTTATTCTCCACTTTGGTTATGTGTAGGAAGAGCCCTGTGACCTGGAAGTTCTCTGTTTCTCTCAGTGGGTAACTCTTTTCTCTCCATAATATTTATTTTTTATTATTTATTTATTTGGCTGCACCAGGTCTTAGTTGCAGCATGTAGGATCTAATTCCTTGACCAGAGATCAAACCCAGGCCCCCTGCATTGGCAGCATGGAGCCTTAGCCACTGGACCACCAGGAAAGTCCCTCAGTGGGTGACTCTTGGTGACACAGTGGGGACAGTGGTTCTCAGGGAGAGAAGAGACTCCTTTTCCTTTTTTTTGGTTGCACCTTACATCATGTGGGATCTTAGTTCTCCGACTAGGGATCAAATCCCCACCCACTGCAACCTTGCATTGGAAGCGCGGAGTCCTAACTACTGGACTGGCCGGGAAATGAGGAGGGGCTTCTTGAGTCAGTGTCACTGACTGCCTTTCCCTGGGGAGGGCCTCAGGCATCCCTTCAGTGGATCAGGCTTTGTCTGCATCCGAAACACTTTGGGCAACTAGACTATGATCGTCCCCTTGGCCTTTATTTTGTTGAGAACGAATCTGTCTCCTTTGCTGTCAGAATGGTGAATTCCCAGTCTGTATCTGCTCATGCAGCCTTTAACTGTGTGGATCACAACAAACGGTGGAAAATTCTTAAAGAAATGGGAATACCAGACCACCCGACCTGCCTCCTGAGAAATCTGTATGCAGGTCAAGAAGCAACAGTTAGAACTGGACATGGAACAACAGACTGGTTCCAAATTGGGAAAGGAGTACGTCAAGGCTGTATATTGTCACCCTGCTTATTTAACTTCTATGCAGAGTACATCATGTGAAATGCCAGGCTGGATAAAGCACAAGCTGGAATCAAGATGGTAGGGAGAAATATTAATAACCTAGATATGCAGATGACACCACTCTTATGGCAGAAAACGAAGAACTAAAGAGCCTCTTGATGAAAGTGAAAGAGGAGAGTGAAAAAGTTGGCCTAAAACTCAACATTAAAAAAACTAAGATCATGGCATCTGGCCCCATCCCTTCATGGCAAATAGATGGGGAAACAGTGAAAACAGTGAGAGAGTTTATTTTTGGGGAGCTCCAAAATCACTGCAGATGGTGACTGCAGCCATGAAATTAAAGGACACTTGCTCCTTGGAAGAAAAACTATGAGCAGTCTAGACAGCATATTAAAAAGCAGAGACATTTTTACTTTGCCAGCAAAGGTCTGTCTAGTCAAATCTATGGTTTTTCCAGCAGTCATGTATGGATGTGAGAGTTGAACTATAAAGAAAGCTGAGAGCTGAAGAATTGATACTTTTGAACTGTGGTGTTGGAGAAGATCTTGAGAGTCCCTTGGACTGCAAGGAGATCCATAAAGCACAAGCTGGAATCAAGATGGTAGGGAGAAATATTAATAACCTCAGATATGCAGATGACACCACTCTTATGGCAGAAAACGAAGAACTAAAGAGCCTCTTGATGAAAGTGAAAGAGGAGAGTGAAAAAGTTGGCCTAAAACTCAACATTAAAAAAACTAAGATCATGGCATCTGGCCCCATCCCTTCATGGCAAATAGATGGGGAAACAGTGAAAACAGTGAGAGAGTTTATTTTTGGGGAGCTCCAAAATCACTGCAGATGGTGACTGCAGCCATGAAATTAAAGGACACTTGCTCCTTGGAAGAAAAACTATGAGCAGTCTAGACAGCATATTAAAAAGCAGAGACATTTTTACTTTGCCAGCAAAGGTCTGTCTAGTCAAATCTATGGTTTTTCCAGCAGTCATGTATGGATGTGAGAGTTGAACTATAAAGAAAGCTGAGAGCTGAAGAATTGATACTTTTGAACTGTGGTGTTGGAGAAGATCTTGAGAGTCCCTTGGACTGCAAGGAGATCCAACCAGTCCATCCTAAAAGAAGTCAGTCCTGAATATTCACTGGAAGGACTGATGCTGAAGCTGAAACTCCAAGACTTTGGCCACTTGATGCTTAGAACTGACTCATTTGAAAAGACTCTGATGCTGGGAAAGATTGAAGACAGGAGGAGAAGGGGACGACAGAGGATGAGATGGTTGGATGGCATCTGCCATGAAATTAAAGGACACTTGCTCCTTGGAAGAAAAACTATGAGCAGTCTAGACAGCATATTAAAAAGCAGAGACATTTTTACTTTGCCAGCAAAGGTCTGTCTAGTCAAATCTATGGTTTTTCCAGCAGTCATGTATGGATGTGAGAGTTGAACTATAAAGAAAGCTGAGAGCTGAAGAATTGATACTTTTGAACTGTGGTGTTGGAGAAGATCTTGAGAGTCCCTTGGACTGCAAGGAGATCCAACCAGTCCATCCTAAAAGAAGTCAGTCCTGAATATTCACTGGAAGGACTGATGCTGAAGCTGAAACTCCAAGACTTTGGCCACTTGATGCTTAGAACTGACTCATTTGAAAAGACTCTGATGCTGGGAAAGATTGAAGACAGGAGGAGAAGGGGACGACAGAGGATGAGATGGTTGGATGGCATCACTGACTCGATGGTCATGAGTTTGCGTAAACTCCAGGAGTTGATGATGGACAGGGAGGCCTAGCGTACTGCAGTCCATGGGGTCAAAGAGTCAGACACAACTGAGCAACTGAACTGAACTGAACTGATCTGCTCATGGGACTAGTAGAGTGATTTATTGGAAATGGAGGAAGACCCCGGCATATTTTTCCATCCTCAGCCAGGCTCTTGTCTGCTTGCTTTCAGGCACCCAGCTCAGCTCTCTCCTCCTCTGTCTTCCAGTGGGGTCATGACTCCTGGCCTAAGAGGTCATGTCTAGGGTCCCTGGAGATTTTACAGGCACCCTCGTATTCTCAGATCCCCGTGGTCCGAACTAACGAAGCACTTAGGAGAAGGTTCACCCTGTGTTGCCGGGCTGGTGTAGAGGGTCTTGCTGGGCCGTGGCGCTTGGGGCTGGCCATGGCCAAGGTCCCAGCCGGGGATCTGGTCTCACCTAGGGGAACGTAAGTGGGCATCTGAAGATGTGTCTGGCTGGAAGGCCCAGTGGCCACAACTGCCCTGGCCTCAGCAGGTCTTCATCCCTGGTCACGGCTGATGTACTGGCCTGTCCTACTGGAGGCTCTGACTACCTCCTGGGTTGAGGAGAGGAGGGGTTCCAGCAGGAGCTGGGGGAACTTCTGCTTCCCCCCACCCTTCTCACCAGGAAGCAGAAGCAGAATTTCTTCTAAAATAACACCTTGTTTATTTTGTCAGCCAATGGAAGATGTAAGTTGTTAGCTCCCATGAGCCGTTATTGGGGCTTTAGTGCTTAGAAGCACAGAAAGCGCATGAGATGCTTGCATTTCTGGGTGAGAGGGACTGACAGCACCCCAGTGACAGACAGTCCCTTGTAAGCCTGCACTCAGATCCGTAATGAGTTCACACGTTGACAGAGGTTTTCAGTGAATAAATTTTAATTACATCTCAGGTTAAAAAGAAGAAAAAGTGCCAGTGCAGGGAGAGATCAGAGCACTGGCAGCTTTATTAAAGAACTGTATTTGTTCCAGAATTTTCCCGGCCCCTAAACATGCCAGCATGGCTGCCAAATGCCCATTGGAGTTAAAGATGAAACACTCATGCTATGAATTTCAGAGGGAGCTTTGAACATTTGGAGAGAGTCCGATTATAGAAAAGCAGTGTCCCATTCATTCAGATGACGGTTCTGGGGGAAGATGGGGTGGAAGTTTCGAGAGGCTCCTGGATGATGCTCACTTTTCAGTGATTGGGGACGGAATCACAGGAAGCCAGTCCAGTCCTGGAATAAGCTAGCCTTTCTATTATAATGCAGTATAAGAAAGTAAATGTAAATAATGAAAATGCAGTGTAATAGTCACACTCAAGAGCCGTGTGCGGGTTAACTGACAGACTTGGGGTGGGTGCTGTGGTCCCATTTTACATTTGAGGAGATAAACTTGGCTTAAGGAACTTGCCCACAGTCACCCACTGAGAGAGACTTGCTCTCCGAGTCCCAGGTCGTGGTCTTTTTGGCTTGGATGCACCCAGATATCAGAGCTAAGGAATTTCTTTTTTTTTTCCTTTAAGATTTTTTGATGTGGAGCATTCTTAAAGTCTTTATTGAATTTGTTACAATATTCTTCTGTTTGATGCTTTGCTCTTTTGGGGGCCTGAGGCATGTGGGATCCTAGCTCCCTGACTAGAGATTGAACCCACACACCTTGCACTGGAAGGTGAAGTCTTAGCCACTGGACCACCAAGGATGTTCTGGGAATTTTTTTTTTAATATTTATTTTTAATGATTGATTTATTCAGCTGTGCTGGATCTTAGTTATGGTATGTGGGATCTAGTTCCCTGACCAGGGATCAAACCTGGGTCCCCTGCATTGGACGTGCAGAGTCTTAGCCACTGGACTGCCAGGGAAGTCCCTCCTCTTTGGGTCTAAACAGTCTTTTTGTTTGCTCCCCCTGCCTACCCACCACCGGCAGTACACCCTCAACGGCAAGAAGGTGGAAGTGGCCGTGAAACAGATCATCGCTGGGAAGACGGTGGAGCACCGAGGGGCCTTCTCGAATCCCGAGACCCTGGATTTGTACCGGGACATCCCTCAGCTGCAGGACTTTTGAGCCGAGCTGGCCAGCGTGTCCCTCAGCCACACACGCCTGTACTGTCATTTTTGTACATTCAAGGAATTACTTAGAAACCTATGGCTCTTTGGAAAGGGGTTCAAGCCAAGTCCGTAGGCCCAGGGAAGAGCCATTCTCTGTCCCGCAGGTTCATTTGGTGGGTTTCCGAGGCACCCACCATTGCGGGATCCTGACCTTCAAGTGATCTGGAGGGTGTGTGGTTTTGCATACTTGCAGGGATGAGCTGGGGTTACCTGTGTGCACCATTACGGCTGATGCCCCGTCCCCTGTCCAGGGCCGGTGGGCATCCTGTGTCAGCTCAGCTCTGGGAATCAACCAGCTTGCAGCCTTATGCTGTGGTCCATTTTGATCTCTTTCTCCCCTTTATCTTCTCCCAGCTCTGGCTGCCGTCCTTCAGGGCCCGTCTGGCTACTGTGGTGTGCTGCCCATCATGGGACCCGTCCCAGGGTGACTTTATAGCATCTCACAGCAGATCGTCAGCACCTGGGCCGATCGCTGTCCCGTCTGTGTGTCCAGATGGAATCCGGGCAGCTCCTGGGGCAGCCGTGTGTTACCCCAGCCCTGGCACCTCTCAGCAGACAGAGCGAGCTCCAGTTGCCTTTAGAGAATGACTGGGTTTCATGTTTTAATAGGATCTCTTTATTTTGTGGATATTTGAGTGGTTTAAAATTTTTTTTAATGTTAATTAAGTGTGTGGTATGTGGGCGTTTGAAGGTGTGGGTAATGTCCACCCCAGGAGGAGTGTCACTCAGGAATGTTGGCAAATGCCAGGTGGTGGGTCACCCAGGTCCTGCCGAGGCAGAACTGCTGGGCTTCGGGGGACATAGCTTAGCTGCACAGCCCTGCCGAGGGCCCAGGACCCGCACACCAGCAGCCAGATGTACTTTTGAATGTATTTGTCAGTTCGGCCTCTTAGCGTTCTCCTGTCGTCATAATGTTCATTTTTGTATTTTTTAAAACTGAGCACAGTGGAAAACTTTCTTGAACCCTTTTTTCTCTTGTGGATTATAAAACAGGGCAAATTGCTATGAGGCATTTAATACAATAAACATATATGTATATTTGCACACACAGGCATGCTCATGTGTTCTCTGCAGTGGGTGCTGGATCTGAGGGTGTCAAGCTGGTGTTGATGGGCCAGCAAGATGTTTGGTCCAGATGGTGGGTGCGTGTCCTGGGCACCTGGCATGTAGCAGACCTGCCTGGTTGATCAAATGGCCCCAGAGCTCTTCACAACATGAGGTCACACCCCAGAGGGGAGGACATGCTCACCCTGGACTCTCCTGGAGCTCAGAGCTGCTGGGGTTCTGGTTGGCACTCCTTCACCATTGCAAGACCACACGTGTGTCCCTTGGATGGCGTCTGGCTCTGTGTCATAGCATCCAGGCCGGGCCCAGCAGGGCTTATTTTTCTCACGTCATGGGAGGTTGAAAGCAGGCTGTTCTTGAGTGGGTGTAGGGGCTGCAGGGGCCCAGCTCCTCCATCTCCTGGGCTCCACTGTCCTCTCATGGGCTGCCCACCTCCAGCCTCCCATCGTGTCCCAGGCAAGATGAGGACTGGGTGAGAGGCAAAAAGTCTGTCCCTTTTCAGCTTTTATCATTAAAACAATGGTTTTTCTGCAAACCCCACCCAGTGCACACCTGCTTATGCCTCAGGGGCCAGAACTGGCCACAGGCTACCGCTTGCTGTTGGGGAAGGTGGTGTTGCACTAGGGAGGTGGGGTAGAGTCTGGAAAGTTTTTAAACGAGGCCTATTACATTTGTGTACAGACCTCTTTTTTTTTCAAGGCTTTTTTTTTTCTTTTGAAGTGGACCATTTTTAAACTATTAAACTTGTTACAATTTTGCTTCTGTTTTATATTTTGGTTTTTTTGGCCACAAGGCATGTGGGATCGTAGCTCCCTGACCGGGGATCGAACCCACACCCCATGCGTGGGAGGCGAAGTCCCAACCATTGGACCACCAGGGAAATCCCTGTAGACCTCCTTTTATGTAAACTGTTTTATTGTGCTTCGAAGATACTGTTTTTTTTTTTTTTTTTTAACAGATTGAAGGTTTGTGACAAGCCTACATTAAGCAAATCTGTTGGTCCTGTTTGCTCACTTCGTGTCTCTGTGTCACGTTTTGGTAATTCTCCCAGTACTTCAGACCCTCCACCAGCAAAAGAGATGACAACTTGCTGAAGGCTCAGACAGTTAGCATTTTTTAGCCATAAGTATTTTTTAGTTAAGGTACATGGATTATTTTTTAGACATAATGCTATCACACAGTTTAATAGACTACGATATAGTGAAAACATAACCTTTGTTCGAGGGCTTCCCCGATGGTTCAGCCAGTAAAGAATCTGCCTGCAATGCAGAAGACACAGGAGACATGAGTTTGATCCCTGGGTCAGGAAGATCCCCTGGAGGAGGAAATGGCAACCCATTCCAGTATTCTTGCCTGGAGAATCCCATGGACAGAGGAGCCTGGTGGGCTACAGTCCATGGGATCACAAAGAGACATGACTGAGCATGAATCTTTATTCACGCTGGAAAATCAGAAGCTTCATGTGACTCCTTTATTGCAGTAGTCTGGACAGAACTGGCCATATCTCCCAAGAATGCCTGTTTTAGTTTCCTCTCACTGTTGGAACAAATTACCACACACTTAAAATAGCACGGATTTATAGTTCTGGGGATCCGAAGGCAGGTCTCACTGGGCTGCAATCAGTGTCAGCAGGTGCTGTTCCTTCTGGAGGCACTAGGAGATGCCCTTGCCTTCCAGCTTCTGGAGGTGCCTGTCTCCTGGGTGGGGGGCTCCTCATCCTCAAAGTCTGCAGTGTAGGACACCCCTGCCACCCTCTTCCTCTTCTGTGATGACACTGGGCTCACTTGAATAATCCATAATACTCCCCCTATTTTAACATCTACTGATGGTTGTTTAGTCGCTAAGTCGTATCTGACTCTTTTTCAACCCTATGGACTGTAGCCTGCCAGGCTCCTCTGTCCATGGGATTTCCCAGGCAAGAAAATCGGAGCTGGTTTTCGTTTCCTTCTCCAGGGAATCTTTTCAACCCAGGGATTGAACCTGCCTCTCCTGCGTTGGCAGGCAGATTCTTTACTACTGAGCCACCTGGGAACCCCAACATCTACTAATTAGCAAGCTTAATTCCAGCTGAAGCCTTCAACCCCTGCTGGCCATGTAACCTAATGTTTTCACAGGTTCTGGGGATTGGGATGTAGGCACCCTTCGCTGGGGGTGGTAGCTGGGGGAGGCAATTATTCTGCCTACCTGGCTTTGCAAACTCAGCGAGGGTGCTGTGGGGGAGGAAGGAGGGCAAGTGGTCATCAGGAAGGCAAACTGTGAGCCTTGAGTTGGGAGAGTGAGCAGTCAGGACCCCTGGTTGCTGACCACCCCCATATGACTGGTCTGCCGGCCTGCCAGCCTCCCTCCCAGGGCTCAGGTAAGGCCTGGGACACCTCAGCCCTCTCCTATGGCCCACTGCTTGGAACCCATTCACACTGACTGTGTCTGAGGAGTCGTTAAAGCTTAATTGCCATGCCCTTTAGTTCTAGCAAGACGTCCCAGGCTGGCTGAGCCACGCGTCCTTATTAATAAGCCATGCCGGACAACTTCATTAACGAGAGACAGATGGTCTGGAACAACAGTCACTCCATCGCCTGCCGTGCTGGCTCTCCTGTGGAGTGCCTTGGCCCGAGCATTGCTCTTCAAAACCCCAGCTCCTGCCGGCCAGCTGCACTGAGCCTTCCTCCCGGCTCCTGTCCTTCCAGCTCCCAGCACACGTGTCCCGGCAGCAGCTCCAAGGGAGCGTTAGGACCTGCAGTGCAGCCTGGCAGGGCTGTCATGTTCTGTGCCCCTGGTCACCTCCCACGAGGGACAGAAGAGAGGAGGGAAGGAGAAAATTGGCAAGCTGATTTCTGGAAAAGTCTTCCATCCACCCAGCAACTATCCCTACCACCCCTGCCAGGTGGGCAAAAGGAACTGCCTTCCTCCTGGCCCCCGCACCACCCTGTCACCCCAAGCATCACTCGTGCACAGATCACAAGAATGCTTTGGTTCATGAAGCAAATAGATGTTGAACACACATCCAGGGTGATGGGGAGCCTGTCGGATTCAGCCAGGAAGCCTGAAATGCGTTGACGAGCCGAGGTTCTTTCTGAGCCACAACTGCCATGGACATCAGCACAAACTCGTTCTAAATGCCTGCTGCCATCTTGTCCCCAGACCTTGAAGGCTGTCACAAGCGGAAAAGCAAAAGCCCATTTAGACGTTATTTAAAACACATTATGAGCTAAGCCCTGGCTCCTTGTCACGGCTGATCATCTTGGAGTGTGCTCTTGGCCATCACAGCGGTAAGTGGATGGTCTCATAATTTCATTAGATGACTTCCAGGGGAGAAGCAGTTGTTAGTCAATTCATTATGCCCTGGAACGATTTCCAGGCTTCTTCATCTCAGGATGCCCTCCCTGTGCTTCCTCCTACTCTCTTTCCTTAACTCGAGCTGTAAGTCACGAGTCAAGCTGGGTTTGGAGAGAGGGAAAGCACAGCTCGGACCCAGTGTTTCATTTTCTGGGTTTTGAGCTCGCTGGTCTCACCATTATACTCGCCACTTACCTGCTTAGTGTGGTCTCATTCTTTTTGGCATCTGCTTGCTTTTTTCAATCACAACTCAGGATTTTCCTGGCTACAAGTAACAGAAACTCCGATCGGAACTGGCTGAAGTGCAAAAAGGGTATTATTGGCTCACGGTTTTGAAACCTCAAGTGCTGGGACTAGCTTCAGGTATGGCTGGATCCAGGGGCTCCGTGATGTCATCAGTGTCCTCTGCCTGCATATCAGCCCTACCTTCCTCTGTGTTGACCATATTCTCAGGTGGCTTCTCCTCTCACGGGGACAGATGAATACTTACAACTCCAGGCTTATGTCCTCACAGGGCTGAGAGAGGAGAAACGCTTCTTCCCCCCTATAGTAGTTTCAACGTGAATTCTTGTGTTGAAACTCATTGGACTATTTGGATCACATGCCCAAACCTGAGCCAATCACTGTGGCCAGAAGGAGACAATATGCTGATTGGCTAAGCCTGGGTCACATGACTAGCCAGCCCGTGTGGAACTAGCTGCTGCTAGTAACTGGGACTGAGCGTGAGGGAGATGGGTCCTGAAGGAGCACGTGGCTTTCCTTTAAGAAGCAGAAGCAGCAGCAACCAGCCCTTCTGTTTCTTTTCATCTTTCCTCAGGGGCCAGTCCTTCCCTTCTTTCCTCCCTGCTTCTTTCTTTCTCTAGGAGAGTCTCTCTAACTTCCCGTGTCTCTCTCCCTGTTCCTGGAGTCCTCCTCTGCAGCACAGAATTTCAGGTTGCTCAGAAAACAAGTTGGGTCCTGGTGACATAGGTTTCCAAATTAAGAAAATGGGAGTGTGGTGGGCAGACATGTACTCTTTTTCCATAACATAAATTCTGCAAAGTAAAGCTCTGAAATCTAATGTTTGTCCTTAAAGTTCTGGGGAGATGATGGATTGACATTTAGATTCCCCCCTCTGAGCCCTCTGCAGCCTGGGGGAGGCTGCAGCTATGTGGGCTGGTGGGCTCAGCCCTCCTGGGGGGCTGGCACACTGCCACTCTTTCCCAGCCCTCACCTGGGGCCTCTGCCCCCCTTCCCTCCTCTCTGGTCCTCTCTCTCTTTCCCATTCACCTCTTCCTCCTCTCCTTACCCGCTCCGATCACTTGACGTCACACCAGTCACTTCCCTTTTCTGTGCCTCAGTTTCCTCACCCAAGACAGGGGATGAAGAGAAACAACCACCTGCCATGGCTGGGGGAGGCAGGAGTGAGGCTGGAGGCAGAAATCATGAAAGCGCCAGTGAACAAAGACGCTGGAACTGCTCAGGTCAAATCTTGTCTCACCTCCCTGAAGTTCTTCACTCCCCAAATGCCCACACCCCCTCTCCTTGGAAGCCTGTCCTGCTGTGCCAGTCTGGAGCCCCGTCTGTCGTATACATATCCTACAGTGACCCCATAATTCAGCTGGGTCATGTGACTGCCCCTGCAGCCGGAGTGTAGAGCCAGCCCAACGGGGACCACCTGGGATGAGAGTGGGGAAGGCGAGGTCCCTCCTGGGAGAATTGATGCTGATGGTAGAGGGGGCAGTGAGTACAGGTTCCTGATGATGCTAACACCCCAACTCAGTGCAGTTACAGGGCATCTGTGAAATGGCAGGATTCATGGTCAGAGAGAAGAGCTGTTGCTGGATTTCAAGCTTAAGGTCCTGCCTCATTCTCAGCTGAACTAGCCATGCCCGTGGTGGTCATTCCACAGGTGAAGGTGGGTGGACATGAAGGCGTTATTGTAGGAAGGCTAGAGAATTAAAGAATTACCTGGATCTTGGATGGAAGAGTTCCCAAAGAGACTTTCAATGAAAAAAATTGTTTCTCTGGTTCTGAATGTTCGTGTGTAATGAACACAAATGAGACTTATTTGCGCAGACGGCAAACACCAAAATTGGGTTTTGAGCATCAGCCAAATTTAAAGCGAGGCAGGTCACCTTTGGGAGAGGCAACTCTGTCTGGGATAAATCCATCTTATGAAATTGCAATATTCCTGGAGCTAGCATTTCCTTTAGGAAGAGAGGGCTCTCAGGAGTTGTGGTAGTCAAGAAAAATGGCAGAATATTTTTTGATACTTCTCCCACGCTGGTGGAGAAATCTGATGACCTCAAGGTCATCACTCTAGGGAAGCCACATGGAGGCACTCTGGCCAAAAATTCCAGCAGAGTCCAGTGTTACTGCCATCCCTGCCAAGGCACCGGGCACATGAGTGGTGCGAGCCTTGACCTCTGGACCAGCCCTCTGCCACACGAATGTCTTCAAGTGACCTCAGTTGACACCACATGAAACAGAAGAATCACCCAGTGAAGCCCTGCCTGAATTCCTGACCTGTGGAATCCATGATACATAGCAAAATTCGTTTTGTTCTATGCTACTAAGTTTTGGGTAATTCTATAGCAGTAGTAATCAGAACTTGTTTGTTTATTATTTTTTTAATTTTTATTTATTTATTTGGTCACTCCAGGTCTTAGTTGTGGCATGTGAGATCCAGTTCCCTGACCAGGATGGATTGGGCCCCTGTATTGGGAGCACAGAGTCTCAGCCACTGGACCACCAGAGAAGTCCCCAGAGCTCCTTTGAAGTAGGGCCAAAGCTGGTGATGGGAATGCAAGAAGCAAGTTGCATGTACCACGAGGGAAGCTGGGGACAGCAGGAGCCTGCTCTGTCTGGTGACAGCCGCTAGTAGGAAGCACAGGCATAAAAGGACTGGCTCTGGAGCCAACTGTCTGGCTTCGAGTCCTGGCTGGGCCAGCTGGGTCACACTGGGAAAGCTTCTCAACCATCTTGGGCCTCAGCCTTTTCCATCTGTAACATGAGACTACCGTTCTAAACTTGGCAACAAGGAACAGACATCTCCAGCCAATGGCCGAGGGCTCAGATCTAGGCTACAGATGTGTCTTGTTTGACTCCCATGTTTTGTTTGGTTTTTTAATTTAAAAAAAAATTGGCTGTGCTGAGTCTTCGCTGCTGTGTGCGGGCATCTCTAGTCGTGTCAAGGGGCCTTCTCTAGTTGCAGTGCATGGGTTTCTCATTGCAGTGGTTTCTCTTGTTACAGAGCATGGGCTCGGGGCACACGGGCTCAGTAGTTGTGGTACATGGGCTGAGTCACCCAACAGCATGTGGGATCTTCCTGGACCAGGGATTGAACCTGTGTCCCCTGCATTGGCAGGTATTCTTAACCACTGGATCACCAGGGAAATCCCCATATTGTTTTCTTTATCTAATTTAGAAATTGGGAGATTTCCCAGCTTCTCTGGAAATCAAGTGGTCATACTGCTCACACAGACGGACCATCTAGCATGGACGGGCGGGACAGCATTCTAAGGGGTTGACATCCATTCATTTGACCTCAAGCAGCCCTCCAAGGTCTGTAGCATCACCATTCCAGGCTCTACCAGAGGTGATCCAGGGAGCAAGGAAGCCACTTCAGCATGTACCATGGTGGCAGGAGATGCTGATGAGAAAATGTTCCCTTTTGGAAAACTCAGCAGTGGCCACAGGACTGGAAAAGGTCAGTTTTCATTCCAGTCCCAAAGAAAGGCAATGCCAAAGAATGCTCAAACTACCGCACAATTGCACTCATCTCACACACTAGTAAAGTAATGCTCAAAATTCTCCAAGCCAGGCTTCAGCAACACGTGAACCGTGAACTGCCTGATGTTCAAGCTGGATTTAGAAAAGGCAGAGGAACCAGAGATCAAATTGCCAACATCCGCTGGATCATGGAAAAAGCAAGAGAGTTCCAGAAAAACATCTATTTCTGCTTTATTGACTATGCCAAAGCCTTTGACTCTGTGGATCACAATAAACTGTGGAAAATTCTGAAAGAGATGGGAATACCAGACCACCTGACCTGCCTCTTGAGAAATCTGTATGCAGGTCAGGAAGCAACAGTTAGAACTGGGCATGGAACAAGAGACTGGTTCCAAATAGGAAAAGGAGTACGTCAAGGCTGTATATTGTCACCCGGCTTATTTAACTTATATGCAGAGTACATCATGAGAAACGCTGGACTGAAAGAAACAAGCCGGAATCAAGATTGCCGGGAGAAATGTCAATAACCTCAGATATGCAGATGACACCACCCTATGGCAGAAAGTGAAGAGGAACTAAAAAGCTTCTTGATGAAAGTGAAAGAGGAAAGTGAAAAAGTTGGCTTAAAGCTCAGTATTCAGAAAACGAAGATCATGGCATCCAGTCCCATCACTTCATGGGAAATAGATGGGGAAACAGTAGAAACAGTGTCAGACTTTACTTTTTTGGGCTCCAAAATCACTGCAGATGGTGACTGCAGCCATGAAATTAAAAGACGCTTACTCCTTGGAAGAAAAGTTATGACCAACCTAGATAGTATATTCAAAAGCAGAGACATTACTTTGGCGACTAAGGTCCGTCTAGTCAAGGCTATGGTTTTTCCAGTGGTCATGTATGGCTGTGAGAGTTGGACTGTGAAAAAGGCTGAGCGCCGAAGAATTGATGCTTTTGAACTGTGGTGTTGGAGAAGACTCTTGAGAGTCCCTTGGAGTGCAAGGAGATCCAACCAGTCCATTCTGAAGGAGATCAGCCCTGGGATTTCTTTGGAAGGAATGATGCTAAAGCTGAAACTCTAGTACTTTGGCCACCTCATGGGACAAGTTGACTCATTGGAAAAGACTCTGATGTTGGGAGGGATTTGGGGCAGGAGGAAAAGGGGACGATAGAGGATGAGATGGCTGGATGGCATCACAGACTTGATGGACGCGAGTCTGGGTGAACTCCGGGAGTTGGGGATAGACAGGGAGGCCTGGCGTGCTGTGATTCATGGAGTTGCAAAGAGTTGGACACGACTGAGTGACTGAACTGAACTGAACTGCCTTCCTGGGGCCAGACACACTCCTGCCCAGAGTTATGCATGACCCTGGAGAGAGAGGAGAACTCCCACATGTGACTGAGATTAACTTGATATCCTTAGGGGTATGGGGGTTCATGAAAGCAATTCACTTAGTTTATTGAGAACTAAACTAGATTTCTACAAACTACAGCGTGTACGCTGAACACTAAAAAAACACACAAAAAACAAATAAAAAAGCACTCATGCAACAAACCTTCTTTGCATGCTTAGGTGATCAAATATCAGCCCCTTCAATCCTCACGACTATCCCGTAAAGAAGATGTTTTTATGACCTCTGTTTCCTCAGAATGGAGACTAAAGTACCAAGGTTAACTTGCCTGAGGTCATTAAGCTAATAGGGGATAGAATTGCGGTTTGATTCTAGGCAGCTTGGCTGTAGCCTCCCTAAACAGTGTGCTTCCAGAGCCCCATTCCTGGCAATATTTCCTAGGAGAGCTAGGACGATGCCCTCTGTGACCCAGTCAGTGATCCCCATGTCAGTCCTCAGCATGTAGTGATGCTTATGGACCACTGGTGGTAATGAGGAACTGAGAAAAGGCATGCAGGAGGAAGTGGCTGGTGTTCCTTTCCCACTCAGGCTGGGCTGGAAGGGGCTGATGAATGTCACACCGCATCAAGCAGACGGTGCGCCTGCAGCTTTGATAATGACCGCCCGGGTCCCCTCTGTGTACTGACGGCCGAACCCGGTGCCAGTTGCCAAAGGCAGTGAGCTTCTTTCTCATCAGTCTGGGCTGTCCTGGTGGCCAAGGGCTGTGACTCTTGCTGGGCGATCTGTCCCGCTGTCCTTCTACAATGGACAGGATTCAGGACCACGGCTTCAGGGGCTGGAGCCATTTATCCGAGCCTTAGGCTGGCTGATGCTAATAACAGCCAACATTGCTATGGTTCTTACAATGTGCCGGGCATTGTTCCAAGGGCATGATCCTGACTACAAGCCTGGAAGGTCGATAGCATCATTATCCCCATTTTGCAGATGGGGAATAAGGCACCAAGTTCAAGGAACTTGCCCAAGGTCGCACAGGCAGACTGGCTTCCGATGCTGGTTCCTACCTTCTGGCTGAACCTTTCGGAAAGGACTCCCCAAAGAATAGGGAGAATCCCTCTTTTGATAATCAAAACTTCATTATGTGGTCCTTTTTGGGTAGTTCTTTTTTTGGGAGGGGTGGTTCCTGAATGTCTAGATTGATTAAAAAAAAAATCACACTCCAGTGAAAAAGATCAATTGCCATGTACAGTTCCAATCACTTTGATGCCATCACAAACCCTCTCATATGCTTGAGCCTCTAATTAGATTTGGAGGAGAATCAATTCATGTGTCATGAAATTTTAAAAGACAACGTTCTGTGAATGGTCTTTCCCATTATTCCAGCTTGATTGAAATTGCGGGTTTTTCAGAGGATGCTATATTTATACTCTTAAGACAATGGAGCTTTCAAAAGAATTCCGACTCTGAGGTCTTCATATGTGATTTCTGGAGAAGTGGAAATTTTCAAATTTTCTTAATGAATGTGTTTTTATGGCTTTTTTCTGTTAGTTCTTTCTTTAAAACAAACAAAAAAACCCCCAAACTCTCTGACGCCACAGTGTCTCTCTCCCTCTGATGGGGACTTCAGGTTCTTGCCAAAGTATGTATCACATAATTGCTTTCATGTTCAGACCCGGCAAGAGCACGTTGTAAATGACTGCGACGCAGATGTGACAATTCTATTAGGCCTGGGTTCTTGCATGGTTGACCTTGCAAATTGAATTCGAGGAGGTCAGCCCTCATGCCTGGCTGCTAGATTTCACGTTTGCAGTTTGGGCAGAGAGGTCTGGAGAGGTGCGGGTGGCAATTTCCATGCTGGGGCGTGGACAGCCGGGCATCCATTCCATCGTGTCCTGAATCCCATCTGTATTCTCCTTTGCATCCCAGAGTCGTCTTCAGCTCCCCAGCGGAAGGCAGCAGCCCATGATCGATGGGCTTCTGCCCGCCATGGCGTTATTAGCCACTCTGTCAAGGTGACAATGTCATTTTTAATATTCCATCTTCAGACCTGAGGTTTATTTTTAGGTTGGGAATCAGCCAGCCTTCCCAGAGAGCGAGTTTCGAGGACTTGCAGGTATGGTTGTCAGCCCTGGCTTCTGCGGAGCTTTTTACCAATACGCATGCCCACAAGGGTAGCCTCTGGGGTGCAGGAAATATTCTGTGTCTTGATTTGTGTGGTTTTTACTTGAGCTTATCTATGTGTGTACAAAAATTGAGCTTTGGTGAGGATGTGGAAAATCAGAACCCCATGTATTGCTGTGGGAATATAAAATGGCCCTTGGAAAACAGTTTGGCACTTCGTTAAAAAGTTAAATAGAGTTACCATGTGAAAGTAAAAATATTAGTCACTCAGTCATGTCTGACTCTGCCACCCCATGGACTGTAGCCCACCAGGCTCCTCTGTCCATGGAATTCTCCAGGAAAGAATACGAGAGTGGGTTGCCATGCCCTTCTCCAAAGAATCTTCCTGACCCAGGGATTGAACCAGGGTCTCCTGCATGACAGGGAGATTCTTTACCATTTGAGCCACCTGGGAAGCCATAGAATTACTGTATGACCCAGAAATTCTGCTCTTAGATATGTTCCCCAAAGAATTGAATGCAGAGACTCAAATGGGTATTTGTACACCAATGTTCATAGGAATATTTTTTTTTAAGGAAGGATTTCTTTTTCCTTTTTAAAAAATTTATTTATTTTTGTTTATTTGGCTGCACTGGGTCTTAGTTGTGGCATGCAGGATCTAGTTCTCTGACCAGGGATTGAACCCAGGCCTGCTCATTGGGAGCACAGAGTCTTAGCCGCAGGACCACCAGGGAAGTCCTATTCATAGCAACGTTATTCCCAACAGCCAAAAGGTAGAAACGATCCAAACGTCCATCAACAGAGGAATGCAGGGAGTCCCCTGATGGCCTAGTGGTTAGAATTCCCAGCTTTTGCTGCTGTGGCCCAGGTTCAACCCCTGATTAGGGAACTGAGATCCTGCAAGCGGAATGCTATAGCCAAAACAAAAAACAAAGAACCCCAGAGAGGAATGGATAAATAAAATGTGGCCTATCCATGCAGTGGAATATTATTTAGCTATAAAAGGGATATTCTGATACTTGCTACAACAAAGATAAACAATGAAAATGTTATACAAGCAATCCCTTAGCTGAAGCAAGGGTCTGCCAGGGTTCTTCACTACTGAGTTCCCCATGAGGCGCCATAAGACACAGATGGTAGGAAAAAGAAGAATGAAATCATGCCATTGGCAGCGACATGATGGACCTAGAGAGGATCACACTAAGCAGAGTAAGTCAGACAGAGAACTGAAATTATCATATGATACCACTTAGATGTGGAATCTAGGATTTGATACAAATGAACTAATTTACAAAACAGAAACAGACTCACAGACTTAGAAAACAAGCATCTGATTACCAAAGGGGAAAGGTGTGGGGAAGAGGGATAAATTAGGAGGTTGGGATTGACATATACATACTGTTGCCTGTTGCCTAGTCGCTTCAGTCGTGTCCGACTCTGTGCGACCCATAGACGGCAGCCCACCAGGCTCCCCTGTCCCTGGGATTCTCCAGGCAAGAACACTGGAGTGGGTTGCCATTTCCTTCTCCAGTGCATGAAAGTGAAAAGTGAAAGTGAAGTTGCTCAGTTGTGTCTGACTCTTAGCGACCCCGTGGACTGCAGCCCACCAGGCTCCTCCGTCCATGGGATTTTCCAGGCAAGAGTACTGGAGTGGGATGCCATTGCCTTCTCCACGTATACATACTACTACCTATAAAATAATCAACAAGGACATACTATAAAGCCTAGGGTACTCTACTCGACATGCTGTCATAACCTATATGGGTAAAGAACCAGAGAAAGAATAGATATATGTCTATGTGTAACAGAATCATGTTGCTATACATCTAAAACAAACAGAGCATTGTAAATCAACTATACTCCAGAATAAAATAAAAATTGGAAAAAAAAACCCCCGTAGACAGCAAGAGATGACATTGTTTACCCTTCAATGATCTTCCTGCTAGAAGGATAGAAGGAACTAATATTTCTTGTACACTTACTATGTGTCATGCCTTGGGCTAGGCACTCATATCCACTATCTCATTTAAATTAGCCTCTCAATGTCAGACAATGCTTTGGGGGCACTTTCTTCATTACAAACCAGAGAAAGCATCCATAGCTTTCTCCGATTTCTGAATCTGCCTCACCTCACTTGAGTATTTTTTTTTTCTTAAGCATCTGAAATATTTTCCATATCAAGTGTTTCAAGGACCTAATTTGAACTTCATTATAATTGTTCATTAGTTATATTTTGTTCAATTACTTTAACAAGTTGCCAAATAGAACATAAAGCCGGCAAATAGCATTATGTAATTGTAATGAGATGCTCAAATTGGGTTACAGAGCTTCGTCTTTGCTTGCATATTTTTTCCTCACAGGAAGACAAACAGAAGGTAGTGGCGGCCCCTTGGTCTGCTCACAGGCCCCCTCCAAGCCGTGGGGGGTGGGGACCAGCCTTTGTTTCTGTACCAAGGTCTAATCTGGGAAAACGAAAACATTTAAGGGTGATGTTAAAAACATTTTAGACGGTGATGTTTATACGTAACACTCATTACATGGCAGTCAGTATCCTAGGCACGTTTACAGGCAGTAACTCATTTAACTTCCTGCCAGGTCCCTGGGGTGGATGCTATCATGTCCCCCATTTTACAGATAAAGAAATACAGGCGCAAAGTCTAGGTGACTTGCCCAAGGTCATGCAGCCAGAAAGTGCTGGAGCTGAGCTCAAACCCAGGTGAGTGATGCCTATGGCCCCTACTCTCGGCCACTACTTTCAATTGATTTATTGAATCTCAAAGAAAAATGTATACATATATATTTAAAAATCTATTGTTGGCTGTGCTGGGTTTTCGCTGCTGCGTGGGCTTTTCTCTAGTTGCAGAGAGCGCGGACACCTCTCTCCATGTGGTGCGAGGGCTTCTCATTGCAGTCGCTCCTCTTGTTGTAGAGCACAGGCTTTAGGGCCCATGTGCTTTCAGTATTTGCAGCTCCCAGGCTCTAGAGCACAGGCTCAATAGTTGCTCCATGGCATGTGAGATCTTCCTGATTCAGGGACTGAACCCATGTCTCCTGCATTGGCAGGTGGATTCTTCACCACTGAACCACTAGAGAAGCCCAAAACTGTATATTTTGAAAAATGTAATTATCCACTTCCTAATAAGAGACCATCAGTGAGGAAAAAGAAATTGGCATTGCATTTTAACCACTTAATTGTTAATTTCTGAAAATGTTTTAGAGATAGAATGTGAATGCAATTTCCTAAAATTTGTAGAGCTCGATCATAACAGCCTCTGTGGCAACACTTGACCCAGTCACTAGGGCTGAGGGGATAGAACATGTTGACCCAACAGCTGTGGTCTCCAGCTCAGACAGTTTGATGTGTGAAGATGTTTCAATGGGATTCTGTTAACTAAGATATTCACTTGTTGAACTTAAAGAAGCTGCCTTGACTAAGAATGTTAGTCTTGGAGTGCAAGTGACAGAACTCTGGCATATCTGAAAAGGGAAGACTTTATTGTTTAATGCAGCTGAAAAGCCCAAGGATGGATTTCAAGCACGGCTGGATCCAGGAACTCAAACAATGTCCTCAGTGCTCTCCCTGCGTCTCACCTAGGGTCTGCTGTCCTCTGCACTGGAGTCACTGTTGGGCAAGTCCACCCGCAGTTTCATGTGTCCCCACTAGGAGGCGTGCTATAGCTCTCCTTTCAAGGAGGAGGCTGCCATCAGCACCAGGAGTGCAGTTAGCTGACCACCCCCAGATGTGGCTCCCTCAAGGTCTGCCTGAGTTTTGAGACCAGGCCTTGCTGATCCCAGGTGGTCCCAGCCAGTGGTGGTAAGGTTGGGGCTTAGTCATTTCTTCCCAGTGCTTATGCTGTTGCACTGTGTGGTCAGATCTCCATGATGGTCCGAAAGCTTCTTTCCACTCCTGCTTCCCGTCACATCTGTCTTTCACAGGGGTGACTGCCAATAAATCTCTTTCTCTCCTAACTTCATCTGAGCGTCTGCTTCCCAAACTACCCAACTAATACACCAAGGTTATTTTTTAACAGGTTGGACTTTCCAGGGCCAAGGAATACAACGTTCCCAAAAGTTCCAGCAAAATTCCCAAGTCTGACTCCCATTGGTTGAAACTGGGTTACATACTTATCCTGGAACACTCCCTGTGAAACTGATTGGCCAGACTTGGATCATATGGCCACTTGTGGGCGGGGTCATCCATGTCTAAATATCTTGACCCAAAGAAGAGAGCTATATAGTTCCCAAGGAAAATCTGGGTTCCCCCTCTCAAAAGAGAAAGGACATCATTACTGATCATGCAGCAGGTCTACCTCAGAAGGGTATGAAATCAGAAGGCCTGGCCTTAAGCCAGCTTGTCACATCGCCTCTTCTGGGACTCAGTGTCCACTTCCATGAAATGGGCAGATGGCAAGTGGATCCCACTCTGTTTCTCTTCCTCACTCTCTGTCTCTGTCTGTCACTTTGCTTCTCTTTCTCACTCTGTCGGTCCCTCCCTCTCAGCTGATCTCTGCTCACAACTCTCCTAACAAATCCATCTGGGCCCCATGCTGTTTGCAGAAGCCCCTTCCAGATGGTGAGATGGATTTGAGTCGATAGCTTGGTGTGCTAATGACAGAGCTAATTTTTAATAATGATGAAATGTGATTAAAAAGAAAAAACCCTCATCTGGATCAGCTCAAGATACCGAGTCCAAACCATGCTATCTTCTGCAGTCCTGGCCGCTGTCTCCAAAACAGGTGTGGTTATTTCATAGCCAGAATTTACCTTGCAGCCTCAGTCTCTTCCTGGAACGGCCTCCGAATTTGGAAAGCCAGGGCCATCTGAATCTGCAATGGGTGAGTTGCAAAGACCAGAAATCTCTTTCAAAGAAGCTCAAGTCTGGAGGGAGCTTACTGTAAGTGCAGCAACCACAGAGCACAGGTGTGCATCAAACAAAGCCGCACCAGTCAGGGTACCCGGATGTGAGCTGCAGAGACAGAGTCTAGCTGCTTCAAGCTGAAAAGGAATTTACTGAAGCAATGCCAACGATGCTCATAGAGTTGTTGAGAAGCTGCAAAAATATACTCCCCAAATGAGTGAGGATATCCAGACAGAGAGAAGCGTTCTGCAACATCAGCCTGATGAGACCAGCATTGCTGGACTCTGATGCTCTGGACACTGGCTGCTGCTGCCACCACCAGGAGAGCTTCTTCCTGTCGCCACTTCTTCAGGTCAGGAGTTCTCAACTCAAAGTCTAGTTGGTCAAGGGATTTCCCTGGCGGTCCAGGGTTAAGACCTTGCCTTCCAATGCAGGGGTTGTGGGTTCAATCCCTGGTTGGGGAGCTAAGATCCCACATGTCTTGCATGCCAAAAGCCAAAACATAAAACAGAAGCAATATTGTAACAAATTCAATAGAAACTTTAAAAATGGTCCTCATTAAAAAATAAAACAAAAAAAACTCACAAAGCCTAGTTGATCAAGCTCTGTCATGCTCTCACACCCTTGCTGGAAGGTAGGCAAGGCATTAAGCACACAGGCTCTGGAGCCAGACTTGTTTAGTCGCTCAGTTGTGTCCAACTCTTTGCCACCCCATGGAGTGCAGCATCCCAGGCTTCCCTGTCCTTCAGCATTTCCCAGAGCTTGCTTAAATTCATGTCCATTGAGTCAGTGATGCCATCCAACCATCTCATCCTCTACCATCCCCTTCTCCCCCTGACTTCTATCTTTCCCAGCATCAGGATCTTTTCCAATGAGTCTGCTCTTCACATCAAGTGGGCAATGTATTGGAGCTTCAGCTTCAGCATAATTTCCAATGAATATTCAGGGTTGATTTCCTTTAGGATTGATTGGTTTGATCTCCATGCTGTCCAAGGGACTCTCAAGAGTCTTCTCCAGCACCACACTTCAAAGGCATCAATTCTTTGGCGCTCAGTTTAAGTGGGTCCAAATCCAGGCTTTGTCACTTATGATCTGTGCACCCCTGGGCACCATGTGTGCCTCAGTTTGCTCATCTGTAAAATGGGGATGATAATTGTGCCTGCTCCCCTAGAGGTGTGTGAATTAAATGACAGAATATATGTGAAGTGTGTTGAAGAAATAACAAGCATTCAGAATTTTGGTTTTAATTCTTTAAAAATTATCAATTGGCATTGACGAGGTGAGGTAGCTGCTGTTTCTTATGAAGACTCAGATTGTGGGAATTCCCCAAATGCAGAAAGGAAGATCCAGGTGACAGGCATCTCCCACAGTAATTCCCTTTCCTTTCTCTACTGCTCAAATTTATTTCTATTTTGAGCCTTGATTCCCTTTGCTTTTCTGAAGTCTCAGTCAATCTGGGGACACACCTACCTGTTCCCCAGGCATTGCTCCTTAATGATGAAATCTAGGGAGTTCCCTGGTAGTCCAATGGTTATGAATCCACCTGTCAATGCAGGGGACACAGGTTCAATCCCTGGCCTGGGAAGATCCCACATGCTGCTGGATAACTAAGCTATTTTGTGAAGAGTAGGCCCTGCCTGCCGCAACTAGAGAAAGCCTGTGTGCAGCAACAAGGAGTCGCAAAGACTCAGACATGACTTAGTGACTGAACAACAAAATGTGCAGCAACAAAGACCCAGAAAGCCAAAAATAAATATAACAATAAAATTTAAAAAACAACGAAACCCGAATGCCATTAAGCAAATCATGACTCCTCCAGTTTACTGCCGTCCCTACCACTCCCTACTGGCCTGCACCTGCCCTGTTTAACTCATTTATTTTACTTAACTTTGTTCATGTGGGCATTTGAGTTTACGGTCCTAGAACGAAAGAACTGGGAGTTTGGGAAGACAAAAAGATAAAACCTAAAGGCTTTTGTATCTGCTTTCATGGGAGTCACATCCCTACCTGAAGTAATGCCTGGATCGGTGATCTGCTTGTGAGGAGAAAGGATAAAACAAGTATACAGCCCTAAATGTGTGTACGGGCTTCCCTGGGGCTCTGCGGTAAAGAATCCACCTGCCAATTTAGGAGATGTGTGTTCAATCTCTGCGTCAGGAAGATCCCCTGGAGGAGGAAATGGCAACGCACTCTAGTATTCTTGCCTGGGAAATCCCATGGACAGAGGAGCCTGGCAGGCTACAGTCCATGGGCTCACAAGAGTCAGATTTGACTTCAGTTCAGTCGCTCAGTTGTGTCCAACTATTTGTGACCCCATGAACCACAGCATGCTAGCCCTCCCTGTCCATCACCAACTCCCAGAGTTCACCCAAACCCATGTCCATTGAGTCGCTAATGCCATCCAACCATCTCATCCTCTACCATCCCCTTCTCCTCCTGCCCTCAATCTTTCCAGCATCAGGGTCTTTTCAAATGAGTCAGCTCTTCGCATCAGGTGGCCAAAGTATTGGAGTTTCAGACTTGACTTAGAGACTAAATAGCAATATGGGTGTATATATTACACATTGCCAACGTGTCCTGCACTGCCCTCAACCCCAAGGGCATGACCAACATAATCTCAGAAACCCATCTTTCAGGGTCTGTGTCCTGGAATCATCCCCACAGCTAGTTCTGTATCGAAGTCCAACCAGAAAACAGAAATGTCACCAGTCATTTGAACTGGGAATGTTGACTACAAAGAATCATTAACCAGGAAGAGGGGATTAACAAACTAAAGGGATAAAAGAAGGGACTTCCCTGGCAGTCCAGTGGTTAGGACTCTGCTTTCACTACTAAGGGTGTGAGTTCAATCCCTGGTTAGGGAACTAAGATCCTGCAAGCTGCGTGGTGTGGCCAAATTGAAAAAAAAAAAAAAAGAAGGGAAGTGATAATAGAAGACTCTAGGGGGTCCAGAAGTAGCAGGTACAAAGGAACAGCTGAGGGAAAGGGGATAATGAAGGGATTACAGTTCCTGCCTCCTCCCAGGGGCTGGTATTCTTAAAAGAGGGTCTGGCAACCACAAGAACAGAGTCTGCTGGACTGAGGAGGTGTCAGAAGGTGAAGGCTCTGGCTGGTCCATGTGTACAACCCCCCACTGCTGGAGGGTTTGAACTGCTCTCTGTAAACGACCCTCTGTGTGGGGACAGTGTAGCCTGAGGGTGCGCACCCTTCAAGGCTGCCAGGCAAGGAGGACAGGACCCAGAGCACTGCTGACGCTGGTGTGAGAGCAGCTGGGCTTCTGCTCTGAATGAAAGAGAGGGACTGCTAACCTCCTGCCCTCCATGGACAGAGCCTAACGTCCTACCAGCTGTCAGAGGAGAATACTCATGGAGGGACTTCACCAACGGTCTAATGGTTAAGACTCCACCTTCCAACGCAGGGGATGCCGGTTCAATCCCTGGTTGGGGAACTAAGAGTCCTCGGGCTTCAGGGTGCGCCAAAAAGTAAAAAAAAAAAAAAAAAGAAATGTTCCTGGGGCCAGCTCTAGTGTCTTGAAGCAGGGCAAAGAAGGATGGATTTGGGGCTGAGAGATAATAAAGGAGCAACTGGCTCAGGGAGAAAGACCTGGGAGTCTGGGAGAGGGTTGAGGAGAGTCTGAAGAAAGAAGAGGAGGTGTGAAGGGGGAGGAACATGGATCAGGAGTAAAAGAGAATTTTAAGAAATAGTTTTGTGAATCATCCTTTATAGTAAAAGTAAATAAGGACCTTGGGACTTCCCTGATTAGTCCAGGGGTTAAGACTCCCCACTTCCACTGCAGGGCTCATGGGTTCAGTCTCAAGTTGGGGAACTAAGATCTTGCATATCGCATGGCACAGCACCCAATCCCCGCCCCCCCCCCCCCCCCCCCCCC
>SJXQ01011492.1:389949-403550 GCA_006408695.1 Aepyceros melampus
GATAAAGACCGGGAGGTTGTTATTAAAAAATAAATAAGGACCTTGAGTTATTTAGCAATTTCTTTATGATTGATGGACAGTGTTACTCTGATCACAATATAGTATCTGAGGGAAACTGGTTCCTGGAGCTGCTGCAGATATCAAAATCCTTGGATGCTCAAGTCTCGTATATAAAATGACCTAGTAGAGTGAGTGAATACAGTCTGCCCTCAAATTCATGGGTTTTGCCTGTGGATTCATGATTGGATGAATCTGGAGAGGAAAAACCTGTGGATGTGGAGGGCTGACTGTACTCTTCTGAGACTGGACCACTTGAGCCCTGGGTTTCTAATTGGCTTATGACAGTTTTCTGTTGGTCTAAAGCCATCAGAGGTTTACAATGAATGTTTTCTTTTAAGGGATCCTATTTTATATTATAGGTTCCTGTCTTTCTATGCGTTGAACTAGGTATTTGGAAGTCCAAGTTGTAGTTCTGAGTCTCAAGTTTCAACACGTAGCTGTGTGATGCTTGGCAAGCCACTTCACCCCTTTGAATCTCAGAGTTTTTAATCTACCAGATGGGGAAACTAGAGTCTGCTCATCCAAACTCTAAGGAATATTGTGATGATAAAATCAGAGCCTGGATATGAAACTGCTTAGACAAAAGACACAATTTTGTTCACTCACATGGATCTGTCTGTAACCACACAGCTGGTATAATGGTAGGAAATGATTTTTGCTTGGAACTAACAGAAAACCTCACTATTGTGGCTTAATAAGGATTTACTTTTCTCATTTATCAAGAATTCTAGAGGTAGTCATCTTTGGACGATGATAAAGCTGCTCACTAATGTAAGGGCTAATCTCTGATTCTCTGGGCCTTCTCCTTATGGTCACAAGATGGCTGCTACAACTCCAGCCATCATGGTGACATTTAAAGCAGGAAGAAGGGCTACAGCCTGATCAGTAACTGTTCCTGTTTCTGGGAGGTGAAGGCATTCCCTGATTATCTTTAGATTTCTTCCATTTCATCTCACTGGACAAAGTAGGTCTTCAAGACAGTCTGGGAAAATGACTATTTGACTTTCCCATCTCTTAGAGAATGAGGAGGTCAGGGAGAAAGAAGTTGGGGCTGGGTGCTGGATTAGATAGCTAACAGTGTTTGGAATAGCTGGCAAGTTCTAGACGGCAAAAACTAAAATTGTTCTGTGATGGGGGGGGGAGTCAGCCACAGAAGGATTTTGATTTCCATCCTTGTGATTCCTGTTTGTTTGACTCCTTTCATGGGGCCTGGCTTCATTTGAATAGCTAACATTTTACTTTGGAGGTGGAATTATATTAAAAATCAGATGCTTGTCATTATGCAAATAACTGTCTCGCTATAGCTTAGGATTTTCATTTTTCCATGAATTATTCCTTTTTCAGTCCTTTCCCCACACCTCTTGGAAGAAATAAAAACAACCACTGACTAATCAGAGGAATTTTCCAATCATTCAGTCAACGGATATTTATTGAGTGTCTTCCATGCTCCAAGAGCTTTTCTAAACTCTTTGAGATAGAGGAAGATGTGGTTTCTGCAATATTGGAGCTTATATTCCAGTGGAAAAGATAAGCAGCAAGTAAATGAATAAATCAAATAAAATATGAGAATAATACATGCTATGAAGAGATTTTTTAAAAGGCAGATAAATAGATTTGTGGAGGGAGAGGGCTTTTTAAAACTTTTCATTTGGCTGTACCTGGTCCTAGTTGCAGGATGCAGGATTTTTTGATCTTCATTGCAGTATGCAGAATCTTTTTTTTTTTTTTTTTTAGTTGTGGCATGCGAGATCTTCTCATTGCAGCTTGGGCAATTTGGTGCCCTGACCAGGGATCGAACCCAGGCCCTCTGCAGTGGGAGATTGGAGTCCTAGCCACTGGACCACCAGGGAAGTCCCTGGTGAGGGCTTTTTTAGATGGGGTGGTTGGCAAACGTCTCTGAAAGGTGATATTTCTGGAGAAACTGGAAAGATGTGAAGAGACCAGGCATGTGATGATCTGGGCCAGAGGAAACAGTAAGTGCAAACCTCTGAGGTGAACAAGCTTGGTGTGTTTGAGGATGAGAAGGAAAGCCAGGTGGCTACTACACAAAGAGAGAGGAAGAGAATGGCAGGGGATGAGGTTGGAGACTTCAAAGCTATGGAGAACCTTTCTCACTTCAAATATCTGCCTTCAGGAAGAATACAGTTGCTTTTAATGAGTCACCTAAGATAATCTCCCTTTTTTTTTTTTTGTTTTGTTTTGTTTTGTTTTGGTCTCACTGTTTGGCATGGGGGAATCTTAATTCCCCAACCAGGGATTGAACCTAGGCCCCCTGTCCTGAGAGTGAGGAGTCTTAACCACTGGACCACCAGGGAAGTCCCAAGCTCCCTTTCTTAAAATCAACTGTACCATATAACATAACCTAATCATAGGAATACTCCAGGAGTCAAATCCCTCATATTCACAGTCCTGAGGATTATACAGGGCTGGAATCTTAGAATTCTGCTTACCCCCAAAATGCATGAATGAATCAACTTCCCCCACTCTCCCGCTCTTATTCTTCCTCCCCTTCGGAAATCATTTCCTAGCCCTTGCCAACCCAACTACATCAGCTTTTGGTTTCAGGTTGCTGGGACTTATCATCTTCTGTCCATTGTGTCTGCAATGCTCCCAGTCTGGACTATGGGTCTCTATTTGTGCCTTTTGAATAGCAACACCATTCAACCCCAGGGCCTTTGCACTTCCAGTTCCCACTGACTGAAAGGCTCAGCCCTCAGTACGTATGTGGCTCAGTCTCTCACTCTTTTAAGTATTTGCTCAAATGTCATCTTTGCAAGGAAGCTTTTTCTGACTCCCTTCCCTCCCACTCTAAAAATATTTTCTCTACTTGTTTTATTTCTCTTCTTTGTACTTATTTTCATCCGACCTGCTATATATTTTGCCAATCTATTTGGTTTATAGTCTCTCTCCCCACCCTAGAATGTCAGCTTTCCCCACGCAGGGAATTTGGTCTGAATCTCTGTCATATCCCCAGTACCCACAACAGCACCTAGTGCAAAGTAGGGGTCAATAAATATTTACCCAAAGAATGAGTAAGTGAGGATTAAGGAGGGCAATTTTAACTTTCTTCATTTGTTTTTCCTTTTTCTTTCTTTTCTTTTTGTTGCAAAATCTGAACAGGCACCAGGCTTCCTTCCCCAGGCAGACTCGTTATATAATCAGGACCTTCGTTCAGCAAGAAGCTGTCAGCACTGCTTCAAGCGGTTATACTTAGCATTTCCAGCCTCTCATTTCAGCTGCATGAGCTCTCCTGAGGAGCTCTGGAAATTAGGCCTCGCTTCTACAGGGAGGGAGGACTTCTGGCACCAGGCAGGGTGGCCCTGGCGGCTGATGGGGCACTTGTGGATGGCGGTGGACTAGCAGCCCTGGCTTCAAGATCAGCCCATGGCCGATGTCACGCTCAGAGCGTCCACCTCTAGGGATGGAAGGCAAGTTCTGTCCTGTAAATCACAGAGATACGAGAAACTGAGGCTGAGAGTAGAAAAGAGATCGGTGGAGGTCAGATCCAAGCTCTCCCACTTGTTAGCTGTGTTTTCTCAAGTGCCCCCAAATATCCCAATGACTCTGTGGATTCAGGCAACAAACACAGCATCTTCAACTCAAAACTCAGCTGTGTTTCTGAAACCTGCAGCAGACATCAGCAAAAGCCAGGACACCAAAGAGTGCTCACGGTCCTGTCAGGAGCACCCACACCCTGCCTGGGGACCTGCCCAATAACAATGGGAAAGCATCAGCCTCTCAAACAGCTCTCTCAGCCACTGGCCCCGTCCTCAAATCCCAAGGAGTCTAGGATTACCCTGGTGGTCCAGTGGCTAAGACTCCTTGCTCCCAAAGCAGGAGGCCTAGGTTTGATCCCTAATCGGGGAACTAGATCCCGCATGCTGCAGCTAAAGATCCTGTGTGCCACAACTAAGATCTGGTGTAGCCAAATAAATGATATTAATTTAAAAAGCTAAGAAAATAGGATTTCCTCAAAATTGCAAACTTAAAATCCCAAGAAGTCCTGTGTATGAAAGTTCCTTCCATGGCAGTTTATTTGTGGGCTACAAACTCAACTCGGTTTGTTTTATGTAGTCATTTTTAATATACACTCTCTGTTTTATGCAATTAATAAAAGATTTCCACTTCAGGTTAGCTCATTATGCATTATGAATTTGTAAATGTCAAGGAGATGATTGCCATGAGATTTAGATGGTGTGGTTCGAAAGATGTACCCAGAGGGGAGTTTCACTGCTGCATTTAATAAACTCGATGGCATCCCCTGCCCCCAAACAGGTGCTGGTTCTGCCCCGGGGCCGCCGTGGAGCTCAGCTCCGTGGCGTCTCTAAGGCATGTGAATTTCCTTGCCAGGTCCCTATTTTCCCAGCCAATCAGGTTTTGTAAAGTTCTGTCATCAGTCCTAATAGCTCAGGTTGCTATTTCCTGTTCAAGTTTAACACGGTGGAAAAGTTAAGCAGCTCTCAATAGTTAACTGTTCTGTTCAGTTCAGTTCAGTTCAGTCGCTCAGTCATGTCCGACTCTTTGCGACCCCATGAATCGCAGCACGCCAGGCCTCCCTGTCCATCACCAACTCCCGGAGTTCACTCAGACTCACGTCCATTGAGTCCGTGATGCCATCCAGCCATCTCATCCTCTGTCGTCCCCTTCTCCTCCTGCCCCCAATCCCTCCCAGCATCACGGTCTTTTCCAATGAGTAAACTCTTCGCATGAGGTGGCCAAAGTACTGGAGCTTCAGCTTTAGCATCATTCCTTCCAAAGAAATCCCAGGGTTGATCTCCTTCAGAATAGACTGTTTGGATCTCCTTGCAGTCCAAGAGACTCTCAAGAGACTTCTCCAACACCACATGACCATCCTATTGAGGCAGCTTTTTTTAAAAAAATCTTCTTGGCCCCACCATTAGGCATGCAGGGATCTTAGTTCCCCTACCAGGGATGGAACGCGCACACACTGCAGTCTTAAATGTTTCCTCCAGGGAAGTCCCTATCTCTACATCTTTAAAAAAAAAAAATTGATTAACTTATTTACTGGGCTGCCTCTGGTCTTAGTTGCGCGTGAGGGAATCTTTATTGTGTCCCGTGGAACCTTTCATCGTGGCCCATGGGCTCTAGTTGTGGCGCACAGGCTCAGTAGCCCCGCAGCATGAACCTGTATCCCCTGCGTTGCAAGGTGGATTTTTAACCATTGGACCACCAGGGAAGTCCCCCCAGCTCTGCATCTTGATATTCAGTTCAGTTCAGTTCAGTTGCTCAGTCATATCCGACTCTTTGTGACCCCATGAATCGCAGCACACCAGGCCTCCCTGTCCATCACCAACTCCCGGAGTTCACTCAGACTCACGTCCATTGAGTCCGTGATGCCATCCAGCCATCTCATCCTCTGTCGTCCCCTTCTCCTCCTGCCCCCAATCCCTCCCAGCATCACGGTCTTTTCCAATGAGTAAACTCTTCGCATGAGGTGGCCAAAGTACTGGAGCTTCAGCTTTAGCATCATTCCTTCCAAAGAAATCCCAGGGTTGATCTCCTTCAGAATAGACTGTTTGGATCTCCTTGCAGTCCAAGAGACTCTCAAGAGACTTCTCCAACACCACATGACCATCCTATTGAGGCAGCTTTTTTTAAAAAAATCTTCTTGGCCCCACCATTAGGCATGCAGGGATCTTAGTTCCCCTACCAGGGATGGAACGCGCACACACTGCAGTCTTAAATGTTTCCTCCAGGGAAGTCCCTATCTCTACATCTTTAAAAAAAAAAAATTGATTAACTTATTTACTGGGCTGCCTCTGGTCTTAGTTGCTGCGTGAGGGAATCTTTATTGTGTCCCGTGGAACCTTTCATCGTGGCCCATGGGCTCTAGTTGTGGCGCACAGGCTCAGTAGCCCCGCAGCATGAACCTGTATCCCCTGCGTTGCAAGGTGGATTTTTAACCATTGGACCACCAGGGAAGTCCCCCCAGCTCTGCATCTTGATATTCAGTTCAGTTCAGTTCAGTTGCTCAGTCATATCCGACTCTTTGTGACCCCATGAATCGCAGCACACCAGGCCTCCCTGTCCATCACCAACTCCCGGAGTTCATCAGACTCACGTCCATTGAGTCCGTGATGCCATCCAGCCATCTCATCCTCTGTCGTCCCCTTCTCCTCCTGCCCCCAATCCTTCCCAGTATCAGTCTTTTCCAATGAGTCAACTCTTTGCATGAGGTGGCCAGAGTATTGGAGTTTCAGCTTTAGCATCAGTCCTTCCGAAGAACACCCAGGGCTGATCTCCTTTAGAATGGACTGGTTGGGTCTCCTTGCAGTCCAAGGGACTCTCGAGTCTTCTCCAACACCACAGTTCAAAAGCATCAATTCTTGGGTGCTCAGCCTTCTTCACAGTCCAAGGAATAGCTTTCTGAGGAGACGGAGTAAGAGACTGGTGCCTAAGATAGGGCTTTGGGGACAGCTTTGCTTCCTGAATCGCTTGGAGCAAATTGATTAAATTTCGGAGACTCAATTTCCTTATCTGTAAAATGGAGGTAAAAACCCCTCTCCGACTTTACTGGGACGGTTAAACGGTTTGTTACATTGGAAGGTCTCAGTAAACAGCAAGATAAAAATGATCATATTCAGCTTCTCATATATTAAGGGGCATCCATATCTGGGCATCTGAGCTAATAAGGGCAGGTTTCCCCCTCTGGGGCAGGGAAGCCTAATGACGGGAACCTAACACGCTGATTCATTAATGATGCTCTAACTTGAGCATTTCTCTACTTGTATATTTAACCGAGACATCCTGCCTTACTACTAGCAGGTGTTGCTGTGAAAAACTGAGGTACTCCAGCTCTAGGGTTCAAAGTACAGGACTTACTCCACACAAATATTCTTAAGAAAATGAAGCTATATTTAAAATTCTTTTTTTTTAAATTTTTACACAGTTAAAAGCACGAGCATTGCCTTCACCTCTGTCTTTTGCTTGCAGAATGAATGGTTGTTTGGGAACTGTAAGAGTGAGACGGAAGCTCCCTCATCAACAGAGAAGTGTCCTTTTCACACAGTGGCTACTTGCAGTGAGTGTCAGTCACGTACCGGTCTTTTGAAAATAGCACCATGGATCTCCCAGGAAACACACCTCTCCCCACCCACATGGGGCGTGGTTTGGGCGGAGCTGATGTCCCTCCCAGCTCCTGGATTGGACTCAGATCTGGTCAGTTAGCATATCCAATCCCCTTGGGCACAGTGATTCGTCCAGCAATAGGCATGTGACCTCACTGTGGCACATGATATTCCTTCCTTGTCATTCTGCTGATACAGAATCCTGTGAACGTTGGGCCCCTGGAACCAGACAAGCCTGGATTCACGGACGCTTTGATTATGTGAGCCAATAAATAACTTTTACTTAAGTTTTTGTCTTTAGAAAATGTAACATTGAATCCTATGGTACCAGACAAGAAGAAATCTCTTGGCCCTGCTGCTGCTGCTAAGTCATTTCAGTCGTGTCCGACTCTGTGCGATCCCATAGACGGCAGCCCACCAGGCTCCCCCGTCCCTGGGATTCTCCAGGCAAAAACACTGGAGTGGGTTGCTATTCATGAAAGTGAAAAGTGAAAGTGAAGTCTCTCAGTCGTGTCCGACTCTTAGCGACCCCATGGACTGCAGCCTACCAGGCTCCTCCGTCCATGGGCTTTTCCAGGCAAGAGTACTGGAGAGGGGTGCCATTGCCTTCTCCTCTCTTGGCCCTATGCAGCCTAAATGTAGTGATTTGACAAGCCAAGAAATTTAAACTTGAGTTCTCCAAGACAGGAATGTGTAGGACTACATCCATTAAGCACGTGTCTCCTTTTTTCCATCAGCACTTCCACAGTTGCACCCATCCTGTCCTGCGTTGAAGGACACAATCCTGTCCTGTGTTGAGTCATTTCCTGTACCTCTGTGGAGCTTCCATGCTTTGACAAATGCAGAGAAGGTAATTAGCATTAATCCTGGTGTGGTTAAAAGCTCTCTAATTTTCCACGGGAAGCTCCCCTAAACAAAGACTGAAAGATAAATATAATTAATTTGTGAGAGGAACAAAAAATATTTTAAAATGCCCACGGGCATACGTGATCAGGAAAAGAACTACACAGATGGGACAAACCCAGATATTTCCGGACACGGCACTATATCATTCTTCGCACTCAGATTTTATCGTGGAGAGTGTTTGACAAATTATGATAATGAGTGATGATAATATTACAGTTCAGTTCTAGTTGATCAGTTGTGTCCAATTCTTTGCGACATCATGGACTGCAGTACGCCAGGTTTCCCTGTCCATCATCAACTCCTGGAGCTTACTCAAACTCATGTCCATGGAGTTGGTGATGCCATTCAACCATCTCATCTTCTGTTGTCCCTTCTCCTCCTGCCTTCAATCTTTCTCTTCAATCCTCAGGGTCTTTTCCAGTGAGTCAGATCTTCGCATCAGGTGGCCAAAGTATTGGAGTTTCAGCTTCAGCATCAGTCCTGCCGATGAATATTCAGGACTGATTTCCTTTAGGGTTGACTGGTTGGATGTCCTTGCAGTCCAAGGGACTCTCAAGAGTCTTCTCCAACACCACAGTTCAAAAGCATCAATTCTTCAGCACTCAGCTTTCTTTATAGTCCAACTCTCACAGCCATACATGACTACTGGAAAAACCATAGCTTTGACTAGATGGACCTTTGTTGGCAAAGTAATGTCTCTGCTTTTTAATATGTTGTCTAGGTTGGTCATAACTTTTCTTCCAAGGAACAAGTGTCTTTTAATTTCATGGCTGCAGTCATCATCTGCAGTGATTTTGGAACCCCTCAAAATAAAGTCTCTCACTGTTTCCATTGTTTTCCCATCTATTTGCCATGAAGTGATGGGGTCAGATGCCATGATCTTACTTTTCTGAATGTGGAGTTTTAAGCCAACTTTTTCACTCTCACTTTCATCAAGAGGCTCTTTAATTCTTCGTTTTCTGCCATAATGGTGGTGTCATCTGCATATCTGAGGTTATTGATATTTCTCCCAGCTATCTTGATTCTAGCTTGTGCTTCATCCAGCCTAGCATTTTACATGATGTACTCTGCATATAAGTTAAATAAGCAGGGGGACAATATACAACCTTGACATACTCCTTTCCCGATTTGGAGTGATAATTTCCTAAATTTCTAAATTTCATAGTGACCATCTCCTGGATATTGACAAATTGATAATACACAAAAATCCAATCTGAAGGGAAAATCTGTCATTAATTGCATAAATCAGAGAATGTATATTAAAAATAATTAAAAAGCCCTGTGGCCCTGTGGTTAAGAATCTACCTTCCAATGCAGGAGACGTGAGTTCAACCCCTTAGTTCCCCTTAGTTGGGGAACTAAGATCCCACACACCATGGGGGCACCTAAGCCCTCATACCATGATGAGAGAGCCCTGTGAACCACAACGAAGACCCAGTGTGGCCAAAAAAAAAAAAAAAAAAAAGAATAAACAAGGTTGAATTTATAGACCTCAAATCCAGATTTGAGCAAAAGGACACTGCGATGCACTCACAGAAATTTAAACGGGTGCAACTTTCCCCAGAGGCATTTGATGTGAAAATCCTCAACGGCACAGGTTTTCACTTGACAATTTGTTTTTTAGGATTACACCCTGTAGAGGTAATTCCTGTAGGCAGGAATGAGACTGTTGCTTTTGAACACTGAAAAATTGTAAATGACTTCAAATGTTCAGCCACATGAAAACTGGTTAAACAAAAGGTGGCATTTCCAATGATAAGATGGCACACATTAAAACTATCATATAGAAAAATGCTTAGATGGTGTTGAGAGATGTTCCTAATGTATAATTAAGTGCAAAGAGCAAGTTAATACATGCCATCTGAGTCCATTTTAAATAAGTCAGTGGGAAAAGCATTAAGATATTAGGAGTGGTTATCTCTGGGGGATGGGAGTTATGTTCTTTCAATACTTGGATCTTTGAGTTTCTGCCAGGAATACATAATTTGAAAAATAATTTAACCCTCACAAATTTAGCATAAAGGAAATACAATTTTCTGTATTTTTTCTACCATTTGACTTAAGTTGTTTTGTGAGTGGTTTGAGCTTTTCTTGCCTGTATCGATTAGACTGCTTTTGGCTGCAAGTAATGGATGTCCAAAAGGCAGTTCTTAAACAATTGTTTTCTCTCAATGAACAAGAAGTTTGAAGGCACTACTTCTGGGGCTGACACCATGGCTCAAGGGTTGTCAGAAGCTCTCTGTCTTTCTGCTCTGCCATTGCAGTTGTGGGCATTGTGGTGCCTCAAGGTCAAAAGAGGCTGCCACAGTCCTCCTAGCACATCTTCACTCAATAAAACGCCAAGAAGAAAGAGGGAAGAATAGAGCGAAAAGAGCCCTTTGCCTCTTTCATCTGATCAAGGAGAGCAGTCTCCCCACAACTTTCCTTTACATCTTATTGGTCAACACTGGGTCATACACCTCAGTAAGAACAATCCCTGGTATGAGGTTTTGTGGTTGGTTTGGATGTGTGAGGATTCATCCCCCTGCTCCCAGGGCAGGACACACTGCCACTCAAACCAGCTGGGAATGTGTTGAGAAGAAAGATAGGGCTGCATCAAGTTTTTTGGGGGGCCTGAGCTGTGCAGAGGCAACAGTAGGTGGAGGAAGCAAAATCCATCCTTCTTGGTGACTAGTGGATCCTGGAGTGAGACTGCCCGGGGTCAAATCTGATTCTGCCACTCTCTGCTGGCAGTGGGGTCGCAGAGTCAGACACGATTGAAGCGACTTAGCAGCAGCAGCAGCAGCTGGCCGTGTGCCACTGCTGCTAAGTCACTTCAGTTGTGTCCGACTCTGTGCGACCCCAGAGACGGCAGCCCACCAGGCTCCCCCGTCCCTGGGATTCTCCAGGCAAGAACACTGGAGTGGGTTGCCATTTCCTTCTCCAATGTATGAAAGTGAAAAGTGAAAGTGAAGTCTCTCAGTCGTGTCCGACTCTTAGCGACCCCATGGACTGCAGCCCACCAGGCTGCTCCATCCATGGGATTTTCCAGGCAAGAGTACTGGAGTGGGGTGCCATTGCCTTTTCCGGGCAGTGTGACCATAGGCAAATCATTTAATCTCACTGTGCCTCGCTTTCTTCAGTCAGAAAACAGATGGTTGTGAATTAAAACATATCAGCCCTAAAGAATGGACAATAGGTTGTTACAAATCTTGGACACAAGTGTTTATAGCAGCACTATTCATAACTGCCAAAAGGTGGAAACAACCCAAGTATCTAATAACAACTGAATGGATAAACAAAGGTGTTATATCCATACAATAGAATATTATTCAGCTAGAAAAATGAATGAAGTACTGGTCTATACTACAATGGGGATGGACCTTGAAAACATTAAGTGCCAGAAGTGAAACACAAAAGATCACATATTGTATGATATCACTTACATGAAATGTCTAGAATAGGTGAATCCATAGAGACACAGAGTAGGTGGTTGCCCCTGATGCTGGGAAATACTGAGGGCAGGAGGAGAAGGGGACAACAGAGGATGAGATGGTTGGATGGCATCACTGACTCGATGGACATGAGTTTGAGCAAGCTCTGGGAGATGGTGAAGGACAGGGAAGCTTGGTGTGCTGCAGTCCATGGGGTCAGAGAGAGTCAGACACAGCTGAGTGACTGAATAACGAAAGAGACTGGGGGTGCTGGGGAGAGTAGTTAGGTACAGGGCTTTTGTTTTGGGTGATGAAAAGTTCTGGAACTGGATATAAATGATGACTGCACAGCTTCGTGAATGTACTAAATACCACTGAATTGGACACTTTAAAAGTGGTTAAAACGGAGACTTCCCTGCTGGTCCAGTGGCTGACTCTGTGCTCCTAATGAAGGGGTCCCAGGCTCAATCCCTGGTAACGGAACTAGATCCCACATACTGCAGCTAAGAGTTCGCATGCTTGCAACTGAAAGATCCCAAATACTGAAATTTAAAAGAAAAGATCCCACATGCTGTAGACTGTATGCCTGTAGACCAGGCATAGCCAAATAAAAAATTATTTTAAAAATCTCAACTCTCCCATTAAAAAAAATGGTTAAAATGGTATGTTATGTGCATTCCACCATAATTTAAAAAATCAAACCATAGAAAGCACTTGGAGCAGTGCCTCCCCAGCCTGTGTTAAATACTATCCCCTTGCTTCCAAAGATGAGTCGTTGTTCAACTCTATGACTTTGACTTGCTCAAAAATCCCACCCCTCTGGTGTCTTTCTTCTAGGTTGCTTTCTCACACCCCCTCCCACCACTTCTTCTGGGAATCCAGGGAACTTTCTATTGCTTCCAGGCCACGCTGGAAGTTTCAGGAGGGCTGTTTAGTGTGCTTTCTGCTTAAACACTCTAGGGCGCCATGCTTCCCTGGGGTCTGCCCACCCTCTGGGGTGCCTCCTGAAAGCGACTCAAGTTCCCTTCTATCCTCCATCTTCACGAGCTCATCAGGGCTTCTGCTGCCTTCCTGGTTGTTGTTTAGTTCCTCAGTCACATCCGACTCTTTATGACCCCATGGACTGTAGTCCGCCAGGCTCCCGGCTCAATCCTTAAGCTATTGTCTTTTCATTCACTCATTCATTTGGCGACTATTTATTAGAAATTTCTCTTGCCTTCATCACTATTCTTGACACCAGCTATTTGGTGAACAAGACAGGTGCAGTGGAAGAGACCAGAAGTCAAGAAGTTTCTTCTTTGAAGGAACATATGATGCTGCCGGTAACTGTTATACAGAAAAATGAAGTGGAGAAAGAGGACAGAGAGAGAGACATGGGGTACTTGAGGTCCTAGGTTCCCAGAAAGGTTGTCAGAAACGGGCCCCTTTTTCTTCCATCACTGGTCCATATATCCAGGAACGGTATTATTCTTGTTTTCCTATATAAGTGAGTTCCACCACTTTTTTGAGAGACTCCCCTTCCCCACCATTAACTGGGTGGCGAGACCTGATTGAGTCGATTCTGTTTGCTGGAGAGAATACCAGCGATGGTTCAGGTAACCTTGAGCATTTATTTGCATTGGAAAACGAAGACAATCCCTCTTGCAAAGAATATTTTAACGAGTGATTCCTGTGGGGGTCGCCGCCAGAGGGCAGGAAGCGTTGGCTGTGCAGAGGACACAGCGGTCTCTTCAAGCCTCTGTGAGTTGGGGGAGGTGGAGAAATCCCTCTGCCTGGTGCCCCCCCTTTCCCCCTCCCCCCGCCCTGTCCTCTCCGCGGTTTTCTTTTGCTGCTCAGGCCCGACCCGCAGCGCCAAGGACAGCCATGAGATGGCAGTGTCGCTCTACGCTTGTAGCCGGACGGGCGCGTGGGTTGGAGCAGAACTAGGGGCGGGGAAAGGCGCCAGGGGACCCGCGTAGGGGGTGGCTGCCAGGTGGGTGAGAGCTGGCGGGGCCTCGGGGAGCCTAACCCGAAGGAGAGGGCTTCCGACTGGTGGTCCCACACTTGCAGAACGTGGGGAAGGGCTGTTCCTGGCCTCAGTTTCCCCACCTGCACACACAGAGTCTGGACTGTCATTCTTTTGATCCTGCCCCAA
>SJXQ01011492.1:410839-475861 GCA_006408695.1 Aepyceros melampus
GTGCTGTCGCCCCCTTCCCCGCTTCAGTGATTTAATGGCTGTACCGTGGAGGTTCCCAGAGTAAATCATTTCATTCTGCCTTCCTTACCCCCGCCTGCCACCGGATGCAGGGAACTTGGGAGGCATGAGGCTTCTGTGTGAGCTGCGATGCTTGAAGCCAACAATGAGGGAAGTGGTTGCCATGGTCCAAAGGAGCACAAGAAACCCCTCATTTGTTGACGTGAAATCTGAGAGGGTGGTTTCTGGGCTGGCAGAGCTCTTGTAGGGGCCTTGTGCCTAGTTGTACGTGGACTCTCCCCCACCCCTCGTTGTATGTGGCTGGGCACTTCCTTTTTTTTTTTTTCTCTTGGCTCTAAAATTGAATGGGGATAGAGAGAGTGCATTTCCCTTTGAAGCTATGGGATTCAGCAGATAAATCACCTCCCATCACCATAGGGAGATGGAGGCACCCTGGCAACTGAGGCAGCAACATGGGGTGGTAGTGGTCCCACCAAGCCTTTCCAGAGTAAATGGTTGGACTTGGAGAGCAAGAAGTGTTCTGGAGCATCTCCTCCAACAACCCTCTCTGCAAATGGCAAAGGAGACTCAGGCATGGAAAGTGACTTGCTTAGGGTCACACAGTAAATTGGTGACAGATTAGGGCTCATGGTTCCTGTAATTTCTCTTTCTCTCTCTTTTTTTAAAAACTCCTCGCCCAGGACTTTTCCACTCTAAACAGAGGGGCCTTTCTGGTCAAGGAGTTCTACTTTCTGGGCCTTCAGAGGATTGTGACTCCATTTAAGGAGCCCAAGGTCATGAGAATGACAGCTACTGGGGGTGGCCAAAATAGCAAATGTCAACTCAAAAGGCGGGTAGCAAATCATCACAAGGACAATGATGATGATGGTGGTGGTGGTGGTGATGATGTTGGTAATGGTGGTGGGATGATGGGATGATGGTGATGATGGTAATGGGATGGTGGTGATGGTGATGGTGATGGTGATGATGGTGATAACGACGGTGATGGTAATAATGGTGATGGGTGATGATGAAAGTGATGGTAATGATGGTGATGGGATGATGATGGTAATGATGACGGTGATGGTGATGTTGTTGGTGATGATGGTGATGGTAATGATGACGGTGATGGTGATGATGTTGGTGATGATGGTGATAATAGGGATGGAGATTGGTGATGATGGCAATGGTAATGATGATGGTGATGGTAATGATGATAATGGGGATGATGACTTTGGTGTTGATGGTGATGATGACAGTGATGGCAATGATGGTGATGGGATGATAATGATGGTAATGATGATGGTGATGGTGATGATGGTGATGGTGACGGTGACAGTGATGGTAATGGTGGTGATGGGATGATGACGTTGGTGATGATGGTGATGATGACAGTGATGGTGATGATGGTGATGGGATGATAATGATGGTAATGATGATGGTGACTGTGATGATGTTGGTGATGATGGTAATGGTGGTGGGATGGTGATGGTGGTGATGGTGATGATGATGTTGGTGGTGATGGTGATGATAACAGTGATGGTGGTGATGATGGTGGTGATGATGATGTTGGTGATGATTGTGATGATGATGATGATGTTGGTGATGATGGTGATGATGGTGATGATGACAGTAATGGTGATGATGGTGATGGTGATGATGTTGGTGACAGTGATGGTAATGGTGGTGATGGGATGATGATGGTAATGATGATGGTGACTGTGATGATGTTGGTGATGATGGTAATGGTGGTGGGATGGTGATGGTGGTGATGGTGATGATGACAGTGATGGTGGTGATGATGGTGGTGATGATGATGATGTTGGTGATGATGGTGATGATGGTGATGGTGATTGGTGATGATGACAGTAATGGTGATGATGGTAATGGTGGTGGGATGGTGATGGTGGTGATGGTGATGATGATGTTGGTGGTGATGGTGATGATGACAGTGATGATGATGTTGGTGATGATGGTGATGATGGTGATGGTGATTGGTGATGATGACAGTGATGGTGATGATGTTGGTGATGATGGTGATGATGGTATGGTGACAATGATGGTAATGGTGGTGATGGGATGATGATGGTGGTGATGGTGATGATGGTGATGGGATGATAATGATGGTAATGATGATGGTGATGGTGATGATGTTGATGATGATGGTAATGGTGGTGGGATGATGATGATGGTGGTGATGGTGATGATGACATTGGTGGTGATGGTGATGATGACAGTGATGGTGGTGATGGTGATGGCATGATAATGATGGTGATGATGGTGGTGACGGTGATGATGTTGGTGATGATGGTGATGGTGATTGGCGATGATGGTGATGGGATGATAATGATGGTAGTGATGATGGTGATGATGTTGATGATGATGGTAATGGTGGTGGGATGATGATGATGGTGGTGATGGTGATGATGATGTTGGTGGTGATGGTGATGGCATGATAATGATGGTAAAGATGATGGTGATGGTGATGATGTTGGTGATGATGGTGATTGGTGATGATGGTAGCGGTAATGATGATGGTGATGGCGATGGTGATGATGGTGGTGATTATGATGGTGATGGAATGATGGGGTCATGATGGATTCACATGCTTCTGAAGTTGCTCCCTGTGTTGCAGGGACCATCTCAGACTTTTCCTCATCTAAACAGGGTCATACTGTAATACAGGCTAAATGAACACCCTCATTATTCATAGTTTACAGATGAGGATATATTGAGGTCCAGAGCTGCCAAGTAACTTGCCTGAGGTCACACAGGGTCAGGATTCCAGCCCAGGCACTGGTTTGTGCTTTATCCACCTCCTCACACAGCCAGATTTGCCTCCACAACCTTGCACAGAACTGTGTGGACAAACTAGACGCACATTCCAAGGTGGTGGGTGGTTATTTCACTTTTTTTGTGCTCTCTCTCTGCAACAAATACATCTATTAATTCAAGCTAAGGTTTCCAGCCATAAAAATCAAACAGATTGGCATCAGCTCTGCAGGCAACTAGGAATCCTTTGAGTTCTGTGCCCTCAAGGGATTAGACAGTTACATTAAAGGGTGAGACTTGGCAGACAGACACCCCTCGATCTTTCTATTTTGTCTCCTGCCCTGGTTCTTCTAGTTCAGTGTAGCTGAGAATCAGAAACACTGCAACTAGCTCCGATCTACACTTACTGTGCATCCTAAGACCTCTGCTGATTTTACTTCATTGAGTCCTCAATGGCCCCCATGGGCTCAGGACTTGTGCTTGCCCCACTTTACAGATGAGGAAACTGAGGCCCAGAGAGGTGCCTTGACCTGTCAAGGTCACACAGCCACAAAAGGATGGGCCATGGATGTGAAAGCACAGTGTATCTGTCTCAGAGTCAGTGCTCTTAGCCACTACCTTCTCTGTGTTTGCAAACACTGAGTTTTGTGGGCAGTTTATTAGATTTTGAGACTAATTTAGGCCCAGAGGATTCAGGGATGTGTTTTGAGTTGGAAACAGAGCTCAGTCTGTTTTGAGAAACCCATTTTTGGAAATTCTGGTGCCGTTAAAGACAGCTCCCTTGCTTAGGAGCCGAGGGGGTACATTGGCAAGGCAGGATGTGGCACATTTTTTTAGTCCCAAATACTGTTTTGAAAATACTTGATATTTTCTAGCATTTCTAGAATGTTTATTTGCAAACGTTGTTGTTGTTCAGTTGCTCAGTTGTGTCCAACTCTTTGTGACCCCATGAACTGCAGCCCTCTGGGTTTCCCTGTCCTTCACCATCTCCCAGAGCTTGCCCAAACTCATGTCCATTGAGTCGGTGATGCCATCCACACATCTTATCCTCTGTCATTCCCTTCTCCTTTTAAACTCCCTTTTAAGGTAGTTTTGCATCTTATAATTTAGCAGTATGTATTTTATTAAAATTTAAAAAAATTTACTGAAGAATAGTTGATTTACAATGTTGTGATGGTTTTAGGTGTACAGCACAGTGATTTAGTTATACATATGTACACTTTTTCAGATTCTTACGCTTATAGGTTATTAAAAAAATATTGAGTATTGTTCCCTGTGCTATACAAGAACCTGTAGGTCCTTGTTGGTTATCTATGTTAAGATAGTAGTATGCATATATTAATTTCATACTCTTAATTTATCCTTCATCCCTTCCCCTTTGGTAACCATAAAGTTTATTTTCTAAGTCTACAGGTCTATTTCTGTTTTGTAAATTAGTTCATTTCTGTCGTCTTTTTAGATTCCACAAGTAAGCTATGTTATGTGATTTCTGTGTTTCTCTATCTGGCTTACTCCACTTAGTATGACCATCTCTAGGTCCATCCAGGACTTGGTGTTTTGGTAAATTGAGCCCATGTGGAAGGCTTCAGGCTGCCTTTGGGCCATGTCTGGCCTGCGGGCATCTCTTAGTTGCCAACATAAAAAGTGGGAGATGTCAGTATCTCCATCCAGGTTTCTGGCTTCTTTCAAGAAATTGGGAGATCTGAATCTAGCCCCTTCTAGCCCCCTAACCTCTCCAAACTCAGTTTCCCCATCTGTAGAATAAGCCCTGTCTTAGTCCCTCCTGGCTGTGATAACAAAGTACCACTCCGTGGGTGGGTTGTAACCCACAGACATTTATTTATTCTTGACAGTTCTGGAAGTTGGGAAGTCCAAGGTCATGGCACCAGCATAGTTACAGTCTGATGAGAACCCTCTTCCTGGTTCATAGATGCCCGTCTTCTCACTGTATCTTCACTTGGTAGAAGGGGTGAGGGAGCTCTCTGAGGTTTCTCTCTTTTAAAAAATATGGTTTCTTTCTTTCTTTTTTTTTTTTTTGCTGTATTGGGTCTCAGTTGCAGTACATGGGCTCTTCGTTGCAGTGTGCAGGGTTCTTCTGTTCTGGAGCATGGGCTCCACAGCCCACGAACTCAGTAGTCGTGGCATGCCAGCTTTCTAATTGTGGCGCTAAGACTTGGTTCCCCCATGGCATATGGGATCCTAGTTCCCCAACCAGGGATGGAACCCCTACCCCCTGCATTGGAATGTGGATTCTTAACCCTTGGACCACTAGGGAAGTCCCTGGGGTCTCTTATAAAGGCACTAATCCCATCATGAGACTCCATCCTCATGACCTCATTCACAAAGGCTCCCCTCCTACCATCATCACACTGGGGATTACGTTTCCACGTATGAAGTCTGGAGGGACACAACTGTTCAGACTACAGCAGGCCTTGAACTCTTCTGCTGATCTTGGCACAAGGTTGGGAGATACTAACAGGGAGACTGATGGAGGGGTGTCCTTCAGGGGTGGAGGGAAGAGAGGCAGGAAGGGAGGGACTGATGGGCTCTTTGCTGCAATAGTCAAACCTGTGAAGAGAAGGATAAGGCTGCCTACCACGTGGTTTCTCACTCCATGATTTTGCTGGATTCTTGGGCCTCTCCCCAGGGCTCAGATGTATTCCCAGATGGGGAAGGAGCACCGAGACTCAGAGGAACTCAGGGACTCACTGAGGACCACACAGCCTGTGAGTGGCAGGGTGGGGTTTCCTCCCCAAAGTGCCTGACTCCTGTCTTCCCTCTCCCTAAGGTACCTCCATGGCTTGGAGTTTTGCCTCAGTTTTCCCACCTTCAGGCTTAGGTGCCTGTGACCTCGGGGGTTTACATTCTAGGGCAGGTGTGGTGTGACTGAGCAAGGGACAAGAAGCCAGCAAATCCATAACCAGGAGCATCTTGGACAGTAATTTATGCTCCTTGTATTCAGTACAAAGCAATGCAATGTGGAGAGTATGGGTGGTCCAGGAAGACTTCTTGGAGAAGGTGGCATTTTTCTTATCTGAGACGTAAGGGATTGGAATGAACCAACCTGGAGAACGGTGACAGAGGCAGGAGGAACTCGACTCTCTGAAAGGTTCTTTGTGCGGAGCCTGGCCTGCATCAAGTGATCAAGATGGTCATTGACCACTTGAGCTCAATCATTCATTCAACAGACATTAATTGGTGCTCAGCACTGAGGACACAGCAGGGAGCAGAAAAGACACCCTCCGCTCCCCACTCTGAGGAGCCGTCATTCAGGCAGTGTAAGACAGTAGTAAAGCAATGGACAGATACATAATTTAATGTCAGGTGGTGATAGCCCCACTGGGAGAAATAAAGCAGGGCCACCGTCACTTTTATTCTCCATCCAGGTGTTTGTTTGGCATCTTCCCGGCAACTCAGGGCAGGAGGGACCCCTGATGCTCACTCTCTGCCAAGGGAAGGTGGGAAAGAAGCCCAGGTTCTTTGGAGTTGAATTCTGTCATCTTCTCTTGCTCAGCCTGCCTTGGGGCCACAGTTGGGGTGCACAGAACTCCCCTCCCTGACACCTGACTCCTGAAATGATCAATACCCTCTCCTTATGTTTCGGCCCCAAAATAGTTACATTTAAAAAAAAATCAATAGAGTCCAATTGGATTTGCTGTATTTTATTACTGAAGGTGATGGAGACTCTAGAATTGCCCAGCACTTCTGAGCCCCGGCTGTTTTGCGGTGTTAACCTAAATTAATCTGTTGGGGGACCTCACTCATCATGGCTGCACTTCAGAGCCCAGGATTCAGTGCCTAGGAAGGGTGACTCAGAAAATACTGCATCTTTAATGTCTGCTTGGGCTTGGAATGCCTCCCACCAGGGCTCTTAATGCACTGGAGCAAATGGACACATAAAAATACTGCTGTGGCTGCATCCTGAAGCTCGCGGGGCTCACTCCATGTGGCTGGCGGAGGGTCCTGGCTTTCTTTCCAGAACTCTGGAGTGGTGGAGGGGCCCTGCCTGTTCTCCAGGCTCTCGGAACCCGTGATGCCCTTTGTTTGCCTGGTTCTCTCCGTGCTGTGCACTGTGGATGGATTTATATCCTTGGTTTGCTATGTTTCTCTCTGTAATTGTGCCATCTGCCGCTGCAGGCTCTCCTGGGTGAGCTGAGGGGGCCAGGTGAGCGGGGACGGGGGCACCTGGGCAGGGTGGTGAAGATGCTTTGGCAAAGGGGTGGAAGGGGGTGGCCAGGTGGGAGGGGACTCTCTTCTCCCTGAGTCTGTTCTAAAGACTGCACAAGAGGGAGTGGAAGGGGAGGGGCATGGTGTAGATGAAAATGTTTTCTCAAAAAAAGTTGTTTTTAGGGTGACATTGCAGTGGAACTTTTCCAGGCCAGTGGGAGCCGCTGGCTGCCTCTGGGCCATATCTGGTCTGCAGGCTTCTCTTGTTCGTTACTGGTATTTAAAAAGTGGAAGATGTCAATATCCAGGTTTCTGGCTTCTCTCAAGAAATTGGAAGATCTGGGAGCACTGGTCTGGCTCCTTGACCTCTCTGAGTCTCAATTTCCCCATCTGTAAAATGGACCTGTGTCCCCTGTGCTGATCTTCAAAACCTTACCCCAGTTCTCTTCCTTCCTCCATTCTGCCTTTGTTCATTGACACATGTTTTCCTGTGCACCTGCGTGTGATAGGCCTTAGACTTGGAGCTGGTGATACGGCAGGTACAAGGCAGGCAAAGGTCCCTATCCTCGTGGGGTTAGCATTAAGGCACAGGGAAATAGACACTGAAATAGCTAAATAACTAAGATATGCTGTTTATTAAATGGTTGTTAATGGTTTTGGAGAAACATGAAGTGAGGGAGTGGGGAGGGAGTGCTGGGGAGAAATGTTCTGCAATTTTAAATAGCAGGATTAGGAAGGTGACTTTGAGTAAAGACCTAAGGAGGTGAGGCAGCCAAGTGTTCCAGGCAGAGGGAACAGCCGGTGTAAAGGCCCTGAGGTGGGAAGGTGCCTGGCAGGTTCAAGGACAGAAAGGAGGCCACTGAGGCTGGGCAGAGTAGTAGATGAGATTATAGGGACCAGAACCTGGTAAGGACTGTGGGTTTTGCCTCGAATGAATGAGTCTGGAATTACTGGCAGGTTTGAGCAGAGGAGGCGGTGGTTTGAGTCACAGGAACCAGAAGCAGGGAGAGCCCCGAGGGGCTATTGTAATATTCCAGAGATGTTGGTGGCTTGGATCAAAGTGGTAGCTAGAGAGGAGGTGAGAAGTGGTGAGATTTGGGGTGTAGTTTGAAACTTACCCTATGGGATACGCTGATTGATAGACTCATTCAATAAATATTTATTGGGAGCTAATTATATACCTACCGCTGTACTTAGACGGAGAAGGCAATGGCACCCCACTCTAGTACTCTTGCCTGTAAATCCCATGGATGGAGGAGCCTTGTAGGCTACAGTCTATGGCGTCGCAAAGAGTCGGACACGACTGAGCGACTTCACTTTCACTTTTCACTTTTGTGCATTGGAGAAGGAAATGGCAACCCACTCCAGTGTTCTTGCCTGGAGAATCCCAGGGACAGGGGAGCCTGGTGGGCTGCTGTCTATGGCGTCACAGAGTTGGACACGACTGAAGCGACTTAGCAGCAGCAGCAGCTGTACTTAGAATAGTGGCCAAATCAATATATACATACATGTATATAAATACTTATTTATTTATGGCTGCACTGGATCTTTGTTGCTGTGCACGGGCTTTCTCTAGCTGCGGTGTGCAGGCTTCTCCTTTTGGTGGCTTCTCTGGCGGAGCACAGGCTCCAGGGCGTGATGACTTCCGTAGTTGTGACACACGGGCTTAGTTGCTCCATGGCCTATGTGATCTTCCTGGATGAGGGATCAAACTGGTGCCCCTTGCATTGGCAGGTGGATTCTTAACCACTAGGCCAACAGAGAAGTCCCTCAAATCAATGTATGCTAACGGTGGACTTAACAAACCGAACTTAACATCTATCTGTAAGTTGGGTTTTTGTCTTTTATGCATTCTTCCCAACGGCCCTGGGGAGAAGATTGGGATGGATGAGCCTGTGTTTCTGCATCTGTCAGACAGACATAAAGACACATCATTAATGAGGATAAAGTTAAGAAGATCCTATGAGACGATAGATGCAGATGCTTCTTAGCAAGTGCCCAGCACATGCTAAGTGCTCAATAGTTGGGGACAGTTATTAATAATGCTGGTAAGACAGTTGTGGAAACCAGTGTTCAGATGTACTATTTGCCCCTAGAAATTGGAGGTGGAGGTCAGATATGAACTGTGAACCTATCAGCTTTAGTGTGGGGTTCATTTTTCTTGCTGGAACCACTGATACGCTAAGAAAAATGTTTCTCCTGTGTTCCTGATGTGATTGGCAGTTTATTATTGTTAGTGTGCCACTTCAGATATACTTGCTTATTTAGTAGGTGTGTAGCTGAAAAGTTGTGTGTCAATCAAATGTTATTTTCTTCATCCAATTTCACAACAGTTGAGAGATGTGTAAATTCCATCTGACCCTGTGCTGGCCTTGGCTCTTGTCTCATTGCTTGTTATTTTCTGTACCCATTAAACTGGGCATCACCAGGCTAGGGTCCATAGACCAAATCCGGCCCTCAGCCTGTTTATTGTGTAAATAAAGTTTTATTGCACCAAGCCTGTTTGTTTACTTACTATCTATGGTTGCTTTCTCACAACAAGGGCAGGGCTGAGTAGTTGTGACAGAGATCATATGGCTTGCAGAGCCTAAATAAATTGCCTACTATCTGGCCCTTTCAAAGACAAAGTTTGCCTTAAATGTTCAAGTAGGGAATGCTCTGTAAATGTGTGTTTATAGCACCCTATGGTCAAAACAAGTATCCTCTTTTAATGTCTAAAAGGTTATCCAGCTTGTTTGAATAAGAAGAATTGTGGGTTTGGTATCTCTTGCTTAAAAAAGAAAAACATATTGATCGAAAGTTGCCATCAATTCAGTAATGCTTTTGAACGACTAGGTTTTGGTAATTACAGTAGCATTTATGTAACATTTTAAAAATAGTAGCACATGTGTGTGGGAGATATTTTTCACTCTGCAGGCAAAGCTTGATGGCTCATGGCTCAGAAGACCCCTTGTAGGGATGCTGCTGGAGGGAGCTGGTATTAAAGGAACCTACTGGTCAGTTATTTTATACTCAGAATGACTCCGATCAATGGATCTCTTTTATGACCTTGTGTTTTTTCATATTTGGTTGTTTTAAAGATTAACATGGCCTTTTCTCTTTTATCTGTGACACCGAGGTCTGTGATATTTTAAGTTTCCAAATTTAAGACTTTAAGTGCACTCATGGAGATGATGTGCCAAATGCAAAAGTATGCCAGTGTATTAAATCTGGATTATCATAGTCGCAAAGTCCAAAATTGGGAATTTTTGTACTAGTCCCTGAAGGTGGGAAGCTTAAGGAGGAACAGCTTCAGGCATGGCTAGATCCAGGGACTTAACACTTTCCTAGTGAGAGCTTATGCTCTCCCTCTGTCTCTTGGTTCTCTTTTTCCCTGTGTTCATCTAATTCTTTGATGGCAAAGCTGACTATCAGCTTTCTTCCAACCAGCAAAAGTCAAATGTCTCTTTCTTAATTGTCCCAGCAAGAATCTCAGGCTTGACTTTTACTGAACTAACATAGGTTGTGTGCTGACCTCTCAACCAGGAACTGTGGCTGTGGGGATGGAATCCTTCATCTGATCAGCCACTCTTAAGTCAGAAGCTCATCTCAGGAGCCAGAATTGGAAGGAACTTGCCAGAGAGGTAGGCAGGGAATTGTTTCCCAAAAGAAAATCTGGGTGCTTCCACCAGAAGGAAGAAAATGTATTCTGACAGGCTCCTGGCCCCGCATCCACCGCCCCCACCCCCGCACCCCGTGGGTCCCGCCCCAGGTCGGGAGAGCTCTCCTGTCTGGATGGATGCCTCTGGTGCTCTTCCCTCAAGGAGCCAACACTTCCCTCTCCCGCGCTTTGTGGGCTCTCTTCTGACTGCTCCTGAATCTCCCGGGGCTTCTGTTTTGTGCAGGTGACCTCTGAAACCCCAGTTCAGTGATCTCACACATATCTTAGTTGCTTTGGTTGAAAACACAGACTATTTGGAATGTAACCTGCTAATATATATGAAAAGAGAAGTTGATCTTTGACCCAGCAATCTCACTGCTGGGAAACCTATGCTTTCTAGAAATAAAAGCAACACTGGTAAGGTTGTATGCTCATGGATATTTATAGCAGCATTGTCTGTAATGGTGAAAAAGAGAAAGAAACACCTTGATTGTTCATCAATAAAGTAATTCTGGACTAAATAGTGGTATTTACGTGGTTGGACCACCATGTAGCTATTGGACCTCCCTTGTCCTGGAGGGATGACCAGGGCTTATTGTCAAGGAGAAAAGTGAACAGCAGGGCAACTTAGCCTGTGCATGCCATTTTAATAAAAACAACTCACCCAAGCCTCCTATGTGTATAAAATAGGTACATTTAGATGGTGCTTTCTATGTGGCAGTCATAGTTCTAATATGTCTACATGTATCAACTCATATTCACAAGAAGCCTGGGAGATGTGTGGATATTATTATTATATCCATTTAAAAATTATTTTTAATTGAAAGATAATTGCTTTACAATATTGTGTTGGTTTCTGCCATACATCAGTATGAATATGCCATAGGTATACATACGTCCCCTCCCTCTTGAACCTCCTTCCGACTTTTTACCCCATCCCACCCCTCTAGGCTGTCACATAGCCCCTGTTTGAGTCCCTTGAATCACATAGCAAATTCCCACTGGCTATCTGTTTTACATATGGTTGTGTATATATTTTAATGCTACTCTCAATTGGTCCCACCCTCTCCTGTCCCTGCTGTATCCATAAGTCTGTTCTCTCGTCTGAGTCTCTATTTGTTGTTGTTGTTTAGTCACTGAGTCATGTCTGACTCTTGTGACCCCATGGACTGTAGCCCGTCAGCCTCTTCTGCCCATGGGATTTCCCAGGCAAGGATACTGGAGTGGGTTGCCATTTCCTTCTCTAGTGGATCTTCCCGGCCCAAGGATCAAACCCACGTCTCCTGCATTGCAGGTGAATTCTTTACTGATAAAGCCCCCTGACTCTATTCCTTCCCTGCAAATAGGTTAATCAGTACCATTTTGTTGGATTCTGTGTATATGTGTTAGTATATGATATTTATTTTTCTCTAACTTACTTCACTCTGTAAAACAGGCTCTGGGTTCATCCACCTCACTAGAACTGACTCAAGTTCATTCCTTTTTATGGCTGTGTAATATTCTATTGTGTGTATATATATATATATATATATATATACCACAACTTTTCCATTCATCTGTCAGTAGACATCTAGGTTGCTTCCATGTCCTCACTATTGTACATAGTACTGCGATGAACCTGGGATACATGTGTCTTTTTCAAATATGGTTGGGATTGCTGGGTCATATGGTAATTTTATTCCCAGTTTTTAAAGAAATCTCCATACTGTTCTCCATAGTGGCTGGATCAATTTACATTCCTACCAGGGCTGGGGTTTTAATCCAGGTACTTTGGATATTCACCAGCAGACCATGCTGCCTCTCACCCCTCTCCCATCCCTTCACATATGTGCTTTTATATTATTTTATTAGTGTGGGAAAGGTGTGGCTGGACTATTGACCTTAGTGAAAGAATGGAGGTGGGGGGTGGTGGGAAAGGAGTGGGAGAGTTTCAAGGAAGGAAATCAGGAAAGTTTGAGACATTTCAGCCACAATAGTGCTGATGTTCTTAAAAAAATAATGCTGATTTTTAAGTAGAGAGCCTGGCTCTTTCTTTTAAGGTTTCTGGGTCCCCACTGGGGCTGGTGAGATTGCCTTGTTTGGGACCTCCTGAATTGCTGCTCTGCTTTGCTGGTGCTAGGGGCTAAGTTGCATGGGACTCAGGAGACCCAGGAGGGATGCTGCTTGGTGTTTCACTGAGGAAATAAAGCAGGGCTGTGGTGTGATGGGTGTATTTATTGAAAATGGGCTCATCAGTGAGCGACAGAGAATTAAAATAGTGATGATATGAGAATTACCTGGCAGTCAGTAACACCTGGACTTGGTGTTTTCACTGCAGGTCCCAGATTTGCTCCCTGGTAGGAGAACGCAGTGGCACCCCACTCCAGTACTCTTGCCTGGAAAATTCCATGGGCGGAGGAGCCTGGTAGGCTGCAGTCCATGGGGTCGATAAGAGTCGGACACGACTGAGTGACTTCATTTTCACTTTTCACTTTCATGCCTTGGAGAAGTACATGGCAACCCACTCCAGTGTTCTTGCCTGGAGAATCCCAGGGACGGGGGAGCCTGGTGGGCTGCCATCTATGGGGTCGCACAGAGTTGGACATGACTGAAGTGACTTAGCAGCAGCAGGGTAACTAAGATCCCACAAGCTATGCGGCTTGGTTAAAAAAAAAAAAAAAGTGTTGACTTAAAAAGTAAGAGTTTATATCCCAAGTCAGATTCTGGAGCTAGTAGCCCAGGACTGTAGGTTGGCTCTGTTCTGTGAAAGTCTCATGGACCCTTTCTCATTCTACCATTTCAAGGTTGACGTCTTTGCCCTCATGGCCCAAAATGGCAGCTGCAGGTATAGCCATCTCATCTTCATTCCAGGCACCAGGATGGGGATGCAGATACAGAAAGGGTAAAGGATTTGTATCAATTGTCTTTTACAGAAGAGTCCTAGAAGCAGTCCCAAGATGCTTCTACTTATATCCTGTTGGTTATGATGAGATTACATGGCCACATGTAGTTGTGAAGGAATCTGGGCAATGCAGTCTTCCTTTGAAGTTGCTGAAAATAAAAGTTCTGTTACTCAGGCAAAAGAAAAGAATGGATATTGGGGGGATAATTAGTAGCTGGGGATGACCACTTCAGCAGGAATAGCAAAGCATTTGGAGAGAAGTTATAAACAATCGGGATCTTTTATAATTGCACTGTGTGTGTGTGTGTGTGTTTGTGTGCCTGTGTGCGTGTTTGTGTTTGAGATTTTATTCTTCCTCCTAGGATGGGAACCTGGGAGACAGATTTTCTGGGTGAAAGCAGTTTGGCGATTGCACAACACTGCCTCTGCCAAAGCTGTGAAAATGGTTTAAAAAATGTGACAAGATAGGCCCCAAGTCCCCTTTGTGTAATTTCCTTCCCAAAGGTATCTGCTCTGTTTATCAGTTTGTTGTGTATTTTTCCCTGTAGGAATATATATAATTTCTTCCGCAGTATCCATGTACATATAGAGCTATTTTTTTTTTCAGTCACTGCCTGCTGTTTTATTTCATGTCAGGGAAATATCAATGTATATTTAGTGATTTTCTTCTGCCTCAGCGCTCCCCTGGTGGCTCAAATGGTGGCTCAGATGGTAAAGAATCTGCCTGCAATGCAGGAGACCTGGGTTTGGAAGTTCTCCTGGAGGAGGGCATAGCAACCCACTCCAGTATTCTTGCCTGGAGAATTCCATGAATAGAGGAGCCTGGTGGACTACAGTCCATGGGATCACAAGAGTTGGACATGACTGAGCGACTAAGCACACAGAAAATTGAAGATTCCCCAAACATCGAAAGGAGGTTTAGAAAGATATGCAGATGTCCATCCTATCCAGCAGAAACACTGTGCAGAAATCAGCACCCAACCTGGATCTCCAGACATTTGAGGAAAGCCAGGCAGGGTGTGACTGAGTAACTGTTATTGAAAGAACTGACACCTGAAGAAGTGGAGTTAACAGAAAAACAGGAACGGTCAGGGACTGGTTCTTAGAACCCAGGCCTCTTGCCAAGAGGTGCTTGCTTTTTGATGACAAGGACTTGACAGTGCTTCCCACGGCTCCATTCCCAGTGGTTCCAGCGATGGGTGATCCCCGAAGGACTTAGAAATGCTAGTCCCTCTACTCACAGCATTTCTCTAGATTTTGGGAGCGTCAGTCTTAGAAGAGAGCCATCTTCTGTTCCTCAGTCTGTGCCTCCATAGCACTTAACACAGACACGTTCCTTTCTAATGCAACAAGTTCTCTAGAAAGCACCATGAATTTATGATGAATTTTTAATTTCCCTATGATATTTTTTTCTCCTTCCACCCACTCCCCCACCCCACGCCCAGCCCAGTTAAAGTGTTTTTCTCTTAAATTTATGGGCTGAGCTGTTAAGAAGGTCTGTATATTTCAGGAGAAAAAAAGTGCTGGGGAAGAGGGGGTCGGCCTCATCGTTTGTAACAGCTTCACTTAAACAGGCTCCAGAGTGGCCTCCCTGTCCTACTTGATCAATTTGCCTGTCATCTCAGATTATTTTCTAAGGGCAACTAAATTCTTCTCTTCATTACAGCATTGAGGACAATATGAGGGAGGAAGCTGCTGAAATTCCTTTTTCAAGCTTTGCCATCCTGTACAGTTCCCTAACTCTTATTCTCTGTCTTTCTTTGTGAAAGTTTTTAATAAGTGTTTTAATGAGAGGATGAATTTCTTTGGCACCTCCTGTCAGCTTTCTATCTCTCACTGCTTGATTATATAGTTTGCTCCTCCTTCGGCTGCTTTACAAACTGTTTTCAAACAGATGACTGAAATTAAGATCATGAATTGAGGTGTCAGACTGCTTGGGTTTAAATTCCAATTCCGCCACTTGCTTGCTCTGTGACTTTGGGTGAATTACTTAACCTCTCTGTGCCACAGCATGTTCATCTGTGAAAGGGGGAAAGTAGGAGCTCCTACTCTTTGGGATGTCAGGATTAAGGGAGATCTTGTGTAAGAATTCAACGTAGTGCTTGAATTCACATGGGTCTGTAATAAATGTTCAGTTCAGTCACTCAGTCATGTCCGACTCTTTGTGACCCCATGAATTGCAGCACGCCAGGCCTCCCTGTCCAGGCCCCCCTCCCTCACCAACTCCCGGAGTTCACTCAAACTCATGTCCATCGAGTCGGTGATGCCATCCAGCCATCTCATCCTCTGTCGTCCCCTTCTCCTCCTGCCCCCAAATCCCTCCCAGCATCAGAGTCTTTTCCAATGAGTCAACTCTTCGCATGAGGTGGCCAAAGTACTGGAATTTCAGCTTTAGCATCAGTCCTTCCAAAGAACACCTAGGACTGATCTCCTTTAGAATGGACTGGTTGGATCTCTTTGCAGTCCAAGGGACTCTCAAGAGTCTTCTCCAACACCACAGTTCAAAAGCATCAATTCTTTGGCACTCAGCTTTCTTCACAGTCCAACTCTCACATCCATACATGACCACTGGAAAAACCATAGCCTTGACTAGATGGACCTTAGTCGGCAAAGTAATGTCTTTACTTTTGAATATGCTATCTAGGTTGGTCATAACTTTCCTTCCAAGGAGTAAGCGTCTTTTAATTTCATGGCTGCAGTCACCATCTGCACTGATTTTGGAGCCCCCCAAAATAAAGTCTGACACTGTTTCCACTATTTCCCCATCTATTTCCCATGAAGTGATGGGACCAGATGCCATGATCTTAGTTTTCTGAATGTTGAGCTTTAAGTCAACTTTTTCACTCTCCTCTTTCACTTTCATCAAGAGGCTTTTTAGTTCCTCTTCAGTTTCTGCATAAGGGTGGTGTCACCCGCATATCTGACGTTATTGATATTTCTCCCGGCAATTTTGATTCCAGCTTGCGCTTCTTCCAGCTCAGCCTTTCTCATGATGTACTCTGCATATAAGTTAAATAAGCAGGGTGACAATATACAGCCTTGCCGTACTCCTTTTCCTGTTTGGAACCAGTCTGTTGTTCCATGTCCAGTTCTAACTGTTGCTTCCTGACCTGCATATAGGTTTCTCGATAGTAGCCCTGGTTTAATCGTCTTCTTCAGCCATTGAGTTTTTAATTGAACACTTGCTAGATGCCTGGGTGCTCATTTTTGTGCTTTTTTCCCCTTATCTTTTCTTCCATACTACTTCATACCAAGCCTTGTTGTATGATAGTGGTTGACTGCTATTTTGCCTTCCTCTGAGACTAACACTCTGATTTTGTTTTGGGAAATCATTGCCTACCAGCTTTGAGGTGAGGTTTGGTTATTGATAACTTTCTCCTGCTACTCCTCCATGGGCGTGCTAATGACTCGTGCCTGACCAACCAGAACATCTTATCTCCTAGGCTTCAAGGGTTGGCTCGGGCTTGGGCACATGACCCAAGGTGGGCCAATGAGATCCAGATCTGGGATGTTTGTTGCAAGCCCTGGGAGAGCGAAGCTTCCTTTTCCGTTGCAGTTGCTAAGTTGGGAGGATGAGAGCCTAAATATATCTGTTATTGTTGCTAGGTAACAAGTTTAAGCCACAAACTGACGGCTTAAAACAATCTGCATGTATCACTTCATGGTTTCTGTGGGTCAGGAATCCAGCGCAGGTTAGCTTCTGTTTCCAAATCTCTCACACGGCTGCTATAATGGTGTAGGCCAGGGCTGAGCTCTCATCTGAAGGCTTGACCATGGAAGAGTCTGCTTCTGTGCTTACATGGTTGTCGGCAGGATTCAGTTTTTGTGGGTCCTTAGACTGAGAGCCTCAGGTTTTTGACACGTGGTCCTCTCCATATAGAAGAGAGTGGCTTCACCACAGTGACTAAGTGACAGTTCTCTGACCTAATCCCAGAAGTGATCTCCCTTCTACACTGAGGTATGACAGTGATCAGAAGAAATTTACTCAAGGGGAGGGGACCACACCAAAACCATGAATGCCATCAGGTGGTGAATATTAGAGATCATCTTAGAAGCTACCTACCATTCTGGAACTGCATGAAAAGGAAGCAACATGTGCAATAGAACACAGTTGAGTGCAGCTCTTAGCATGCAAGCTGTTGCTGTGGACCGTTACTTCCCCACCTTGTTACTAGGCAATGGTTACTGCCGGATCATTATTGGTCCTGCTCAGCCATTGGTCAGCACTGTAGTTGGCCTCACCCACAACTGACCAAATGTCAAGGAGTGGGTTAGTGGTCCTGCTCGGTCACTGGTCAGTGCCACAGTGGGCCCCTCCCCCAAGCAACCAACTCTCAAGGAGTGACAGTTAGGGATCTTGCTCAGCCATTGGTCAGTGCTGTAGTGGGCCCCACCCATAAGTGACCAACTGTCAAGGAATGACAGTTAATGGTCTTGCTCAGCCACTGGTCAGTGCTATATTGGGCTCCACCCACAAGTGACCAACTGTCAAGGAGTGACCGTTAGTGGTCCTGCTCTGTCATTGGTCAGTGCCATAGTGGGCCCCTCCCCCAAGCAACCAACTGTCAAGGAGTGATCCTGAGTGAGGCAACTTGGTCTATGGTTGGAGTGGTGGTTGTCATGTGGAAAGTGAGTTAAGAGGCAGCATCCTGGGCTCCTCTGGCTTACCCAGCCTCAGGCCAGTAGGTGAGCAGGAGGAAGAGGGGGACCTAGTGAACAGTCTGGGGGCTGTGTCCTGCAGAGCTCCAGCGCCCTCGTAAGGCCTCCCACAGGTTGGGCCCAGACCTTGAGGCAGAGGTGAGCTTCCCCCTCATCCCTGCAACCTAATGGCAGTGGCTGTCTGCATAGGATGAAGTCTGTGGGACCTGGCTCCCACCGTATGAGTGGCCTGAGGGCTGGCTGGGTGCTGAGTGCCCACTTCCTCAGCGATGACAGCTGGCGGGGTCTGGGGACTTGGCTCTGAGGGGGCCGCCAACTGAGTTCTGCCTCCTCTTAGCCCGGGCTGGACCTCAGAGGGTGAAAGCTGTGCCTTGGGACGTTACCATTTCTTGTCAGGACAGAGAATAACATTTGTTTGGTGGAGGCTTACAGTAACATCCTTACCTGACCACGGCCTGACCTCAAGAACAAAGAATCTGACGCCAAGATGTTGGCAACAATGACTGTGCCCCTCCCTCCTCCCTCCTAGAAAAGGGCTTTGCTGAGAGCTTTTGGGGAGCTTGGGGCTTTTTCTAAAAGATAACTTAATTGATTGGAGAAGGCAGTGGCACCCCACTCCAGGACTCTTGCCTGGAAAATCCCATGGATGGATGAGCCTCGTAGGCTGCAGTTGATGGGGTCGCTAAGAGTTGGACACGACTGAGTGACTTCACTTTCACTTTTCACTTTCATGCATTGGAGAAGGAAATGGCAACCCACTCCAGTGTTCTTGCCTGGAGAATCCCAGGGACAGAGGAGCCTGGTGGGCTGCCATCTCTGGGGTTGCACAGAGTCGGACACGACTGAAGTGACTTAGCAGCAGCAGCAGCAACTTAATTGATTTGTTTTGGCTGTGCTGGGTCTGTAGTTGCAGTGCATGGGGGCTATTCTGTAGTTGTGGTGCTCGGGCTTCTCACTGCGGGGGCTCCTCTTGCTGTGGAGTGCGGGCTCTGCGGTGCTCGAGCTTCAGTGGTTGCAGTACGTGGGCTCAGTAGTTGTGGCTCCCAGGCTCTAGAGCACAGGCTTGGTAGTTGTGGCTTAGTTGCTCTGTGGCATGTGGGATCTTCCTGGACCAGGGATTGAAACCTGCACACAAGGAAGCAATTTGAGAGTTTTAAGGCATGAGCCACCTAGCTCCTTGCAGGGTACTGCAGTAAACCTTTCTCTGCTTCAAGCTCCCATGTTTTGGTATTGTTTGGTCTCACTGTGCGTTGAGCACACGGATTTGTGTTTCAGTAACTCATGGGGGAAAACAAAGCCAAGGACAGAGAGGGGGAGAGTTTTCTTGCGACCCTTTTGAAGTCTCCAAAAGTAGCTGCTTCTGCCAACTTGATCTAGAACTTCCCCAGTTCAGGAACCAATACATTTTTCCTTAAGATACTTTGAGTTGGGTTTCTGTCACTTGCAAGAGTCTTGATGACGTCTTGCAAAATTCTCAGATTCCCTTGCCTGCCAATGACTGCTCCTCCTTGGAAAGCCTTTACATTCTGTATGCTTGACAAAATCTAGAAAGTGTCATATGCCTTACCTCTCCTTGAGTCTGAGCTCATGGAGGGCAGAGTTGTGTGAATTTTTTTTAACCCCCTTTCTTGCTCTACTGCAGTGCCTAGAATGCTGTCAGACACAGCAGATGCCATCTGTCAGTAATTACCAGTATGTGAGGCTCTTCCTTGTCCCCCCTCCTCCCTCTGCCAGTTAAAAGTGTCTCAGAAATGATCTCAATCTCCCTGCACCTGCCTTTGGGTTGGGACGTTGGATGTCAAAGGCAAAAACATCTCTGATGCTACCCTCCAGAGGCAGTGCACATCTGCCGACAGAAATCACAGTGAGACTGAATTTCATAGTGGGTGGGTTAACGTAACAGAAAGAACAAGTCACAAACAGGAGTGCTAATCAGAGGTAGTGCTTGGCCAATTCCTTAACATTTTAGGTTTTAACTGATGATTTTTATGATGACACTGTGCAAACATTTACTGATACCAATATTATTTTTTTAAATTAAAAACATTGAAAAATTGAAGTATTGTTGATTTACAATGTTTTGCCAGTCTCTGCTGTGCAGCAAAGTGACTCAGTTTTACGTGTATAATATGTACATTCTTTATTCTTAATATTCTTTTCCATTATGGTTTATCCCAGGAGATTGGATATAGTTCCCTGTGCTATTATACAGTAAGATCTTGTTGTTTATCCATTCTAGATGTAATAGTTTGCATCTGCTAACCGCAAAGTCCCAGTCCATCCCTCCCCTTCACCCCCCTACCCCTTGGCAACCACAAGTCTGAGTCTGTGTCTGTGAGTCTGTTACTGTCTTGCAGACTGGTTCATTTGTGCCATATTTTATAGATTCCACATATGAGTGGTATCATATGGTATCTGTCTTCTCTTTCTGGCTGACTTCACTTAATATGATAATCTTTAGGTCTGTCCATGTTGCTGCAAATGTCATTTCATTCTTTTTTATGACTGAGTAATATTCCGTTGTATATGTATGCCCTATCTTCTTTATCCATTCATCCGTTGATGGACGTTTAGGTTGCTTCCATGTTTTGGCTATTGTGAGTAATGCTGTTACCAACATTTGTGTGTGTGTGTGTGTGATAGGATTTAAAAATTTTGTTTCTAGGATCAGTAGAATTTTCTTGCATGTCAAGAAAGTATGATCTCCTATCTGATGCCACTATATTAAAAAAAAAAAACATGCTTTTCCCACAGATCCATGTTAACATGCTTTTCATGAGTGAAGTCATTCCATTACAATGACGCGGCCTTGGAGGTCACTCAGGGTCACATCCAAATGCATTTTACTCACTGGAGGCCAGCCCATATTCAAGGGAAGGGAAATTTGATTCCCTCTCATGATCAGAAGAGTGTCAAAGAATTTGCAGGCATATTTTAAAGCCATCACAAGTGCCTTGGAGAAAAATGGCTGCAGGTAGAGGGGCCTCAGCAAGGATTAATCAGTGAATTGTCTAAGGGTCATGAACCTCCACGATCTCATGCCAAATGACCTGAAGTGGAGCTCATGTAATAATAATAGAAATAAAGTACATAATAAATGTAACATGATTGAATCATCCTGAAACCATCTCCTACCCCAGTCCTTGGAAAAATAATCTTCCTCGAAACCAGTTCCTGGTGCCAAAAAGGTTGGGGACCGCTGGAAAGGACCTGTGGCCAGTGATGGATGGCCAGAGGCCTCTGGTCAGTGATGAGTCTGACCAGTGACAGAGTGATGGAGGGACCCAGGAAGCTTGTGCTCTGAGGGATAGGATGGAGGGTGGAACTGTCCAAATCCCCAGCTGGGGGCAGTGGACCTGGTCCCCTTTCCTGTTAGTTTTTCTTGCTGTAATAATGTCCTGCTGGCCTTCCTCAGAGGCAGCAGATGTGCTGAGCCCTTTTCTGGTGATGTGCCTTGGGAGCCTATGATTTAAATGAGGCCCCTTATAGTCTCTGGACTTGTGTGTGGTCAGCAGGCTTGGGAGGGGTCCACCACCACAGGGCTACTAGTCACAGCCTTCTATCTTATCCTGGCGGTGGCTTTGGTTCCTAGGAATTCTTCTCCACCCGCCTCCCTCTCCCTCTTTATTAATTTGCTCCTTCACTTCTTTCTAAGGGCTTCATTTCGAGTTCTTTAGCATTCCAGGATGGTGCTGGTGGCTACCTATCTCTGTGTGAGAGGCTTGAATTGGAATGTTAATTTCACCTGGGGCCCCCACATATTGTTTCTGTGCTGAGCACACATTTAAAAGGGGAAAAATGTAATTGGCTCTTTCTTCCTGGGCTTCTTCCAGGAACCCCTGGGGGAACGAATGGGAGGTTTTAGAGTTTCTGTGACCTGCTGATTTTTCCTTGCAGCGTTCTGGAACTTCAGGTCCTGAGGCACACATGGAAGGAATCTTTGCTACCTCCTGATCCAGTGATTGTAAGCCAGCATCTCAGGGCCACAGACAGCCAAGGGGCCTATCTATTTGGCCAGCCTAGTGCTTTAATAATTTTTGAGCCAATATTCAAGAGCTGAAAGCTTTAGTATTAAAATATGGATTTTTGGCTTCTTTATGGAGAGCAGCAGTACCGGCTGCACTGCGTCCACATTCCCAGAGAGTGACATGCGACTGCAGTGACATTCACCAATTTATTTGTCAACCCAGCCATCACATATTTAGTTGGGCATTCGGTGTGCCAGGCACTATTGTAGGTGCTGGCGATGTCGCCCCTACTGTCAAGGAGCTTGCATTCCATCCAGAGGGCACGGCTCTTGTATGTCACCTGTCTGAGCCCTCCAGACCAGCACTGTCTAATAGAATCTTCTGCCGTGATGGGGACGTTTATATCTGTGCTGTCCAGTATGGTAGCCGTGAGCCGCATGTCTCTGTGGAATACTTGAACTGTGGCCAACTAAGGAACTGAACTTAAGATTCTGTTTCACTGGAATTCATATATGCTGCTGCTGCTGCTAAGTCACTTCAGTCATGTCCGACTCTGTACGACCCCATAGACGGCAGCCCAGCAGGCTCCCCTGTCCCTGGGATTCTCCAGGCAAGAACACTGGAGTGGGTTGCCATTTCCTTCTCCGGTGTATGAAAGTGAAAAGTGAAAGGGAAGTCGCTCAGTCATGTCCGACTCTTAGTGACCCCATGGACCGCAGCCTACCAGGCTCCTCTGTCCATGGGGTTTTCCAGGCAAGAGTACTGGAGTGGGGTGCCATTGCCTTCTCCGGGAATTCATATATACTTAAGTTTAAACAATATTTGGCTTCTGGCTGAAGTATTGGACAGTGTGGCTCTAGGGAATTAAATTTGCATCTCCCACTCATCAACTAACCCAACTCCTTCATTTAATAGTTGGGGAAACTGAGATACATGGGCTGTGCAAAGCCAGGATTGGAACTCAGATCTCCTTGATGGCTCACCTATGATGTCTAGTGTAACTGACACCGGTTAAGCAGTGAATGGGGATGACATTAGATATAGTTGGAGAGGCAGATGGGGCAGAGGTTGTGCAGGACCCTGTAGACTAAGGGGAAGAATTTGGATTTTTAAAAAAATAATTTATTTTGATCACATACAAATTAGCTATTTTAACGTGTGCCATTTAGCAACATTTTGTCCATTTACAGTGTTGGGCGACCATCACCTCTATCTAGTTCCAAAACCTTTTTATGACCTCAACAGAAACCCCATACCCTTTATTTTTATTTCTTGGCCTCACTTAGCAGCATGCAGGATCTTTGTTCCCCAACTTGGAGTTGAACCTGCACCCTTGGCAGTGAAAACACAGAGTCCTAACCACTGGACTTCCTGGGAATTCCCAGAAGCCCCATACCCTTTAAGCAGCTACTCTCCTTCCTCATCCCCCAGCACTGGCAGTCTACTTTCTGTCTCTCTGAATCTACCTATTCTGGACATTTCGGAGATGCAGTCCTCAGTGTGCGAGCTTCTGTGTCTGGCTTCTGTCACTTAGCATGTTTTCAGGGTTCATCCATGCTGTAGCAGGTATCAGTGCTTTGCTCCTTTTTATGGCTTGAATCATGATCCACTGAGTGCAGATGAAATTTGTCTTGAGAGTAGTGGGCAGCCATGCAGGGTCTCTGGCAGGCGGCTTCTTTCTAAGCATTGCTGGAAGGAAGTTCCATTCTGCAGCCTAGTGCTAGACTTGCTTTCCTTCCCTGGGTTTGCTGAAGCCAGTTTTCAGCTTTGTGTCTGGGGTCCGAGGTGCAGGGCTGTCCCAGCTGTCACTCCTGATCCTCACATGCCCCTCACCCTGTCACCATGAGAAACCTCCTAGGACCCCCTTCTGAATTAATTTGAGCTTTCAGGGGGCTTTCCCTTTCCACATGCTGCCTGCCACTTGGATGCCCACCAAAGTGCAGGTCAGTGACTTACCTGAGACAAATTGTGTTTGGAAAATCGATTTGATTTGGGAAGGGAGCTTCCACATTGAGGAGAAGGGCTTGTGCTCCAAGTGGCCTTGCCTGGGAATCGGGGACCACGGGTAAGAGGCTTGGGGATTATTGTATTCTCATCAGTTTCTCCCTTTATGTCTGTTAGTATTTGTTTTCTGTATCTGGGTACTCCTATGTTGGGTATGTTGATGAGGGTAATAGCCTCTCCTTGTACTGATCCTTTTATCACTATATAGTGTCCCTCTTTTTCTTTCTTTATAGCCTTTGTTTTAAAGGCTATTTAGTCTGATAGGAGTATTGCAGTTCCTTTTTTCCTGTCATTTTCATTTGCATAAAATATCTTTTCCTATCCCCTCACTTGCAATCTGTGTGTGAGACTTTGAGATTAAAGAGAGGAAAAAAAGGAAAATGAGACCCTCCGTCCAGTTCAGCCTGAACAAGCATGAAGGGCATCTTGTCTTTATAGTTAGCTCTGGGCTGGGAAACAAACACACAGAACCTGGCCAGCCCAGCACAGCCAGCCAGCTCCAGGTGGGGCCCAGGCCCTTGAACCCGCTGTTCCCATAGGTGACCCAGTGGCCAGCTGGGTCTCCTTGTCCTGGACCTGGAGAGCAAGCGTTGGTGTGGCAGAGGAATGAGTGTCCTAGCCACAGGGACAGTGCTCTCCTGGGGCGTGGGGCTGCCAGATTTCCAATTTCCTCTGCTCTGGACCCTGACAGCAGGGCCAGGCGCAAGGACCCCTTTCTTCCCTTGGCGCCCTCTCCTCCTGCCCACCAAGGTGCTGGTCATGCCTGGAGTGCAGAGACACTCGTCTCTTGTTTGTCAAACACTGCCCGTCACCGGGCAGAGCCACTTGGTAGAGTCCACTGTCTCAGTGGCTCCTGTATTTTGTGGTGGTTCTTCTTTTTTCCAGTAGTTTTCTCTTTGACACTATGCAACGCAGGACTATTGATTTTATTTAAAAAACATAATGGTAGCAAGTTGTATGTGTAAATTTTCTCCTAGTAGAAAATGAAGATGGTCCCCAGTCCTGAAGGCACCCTTCCTTCCCTGGAGGTGGACTGCTGCTGCTGCTGCTGCTAAGACGCGTCAGTCGTGTCCGACTCTGTGCGACCCCATAAACGTCAGCCCACCAGGCTCCCCCGTCCCTGGGATTCTCCAGGCAAGAACACTGGAGTGGGTTGCCATTTCCTTCTCCAATGCAGGAAAGTGAAAAATGAGAGTGAAGTCGTTCAGTTGTGCCCGACTCTTAGTGACTGACACCATGGACTGGAGCCCACCAGGCTCCTCCACCCATGGGATTTTCCAGGCAAGAGTACTGGAGTGGGATGCCATTGGACTACTCTTAAAATTGCTTGTCTTTCCAGATGCTTTTCTGTGAGTCTCACCTGTATCTGTTCATTTGTTTGGTTGCTGATTCTTTAGTTCAGCACATAGTAATTTATTGAGTATTTACTCTCTGTGTCAAGCAGTGTTCTAGACTCTGCAGAGTAACAATGAACAAGGCAGACAGAAATCTCAGCTCTGGTGTGGAGATTCTAGTGGGGGAAGTGAGTGCTCTGGAGAAAAAGGAGGGAGTGGTTGGGGAGTCCTGGGTAGGAGGAGGGGTTGCCATTGAGAGGGCAGTCAGGGTTGGAGGAGAGCCGGCTGAGAAGATAGTACCTGAGCAGAGGTCTCAACTCCATAACTGGGGGAAGGTTGTGCTTGCTGTGAGAGCAGCAAGTGCAAAGGCCCTGAGGTAGGAGATGCTGGGTGTGTTCTTGAAACAGTAAGGAGATGGGTGTGACCAGAGGGTCCATAGAGCAGAGACCAGTTTAGTGATTAGGCCGGATCACAAAGGGCTTAGCAGGCCCTTGCAGGACATTTGACTTTTACCCTGAATAGAATGGGACCCATTGGAGTGTTCAAGCAGCAAAGTGACCTGGACGAACTCCCACTGTAAAAAGTTCCCTCCGCTGTGGTGCTGGAGCCAAACTGATGTGGGCTGGGCTAGGGTGGGGTGTCAGGCAAGAGACCCGGGGGAGGCTGCAGCAGGGCTGGGGGCTTGGACCAGGGGTGGCAGCAGAAGTAGGGAGCGAGGAGGGTCAGGGGTGTCCCCGAGGTTCTGGCCTGAGCTCCTAGAAGATCTGATTTGAACCAAATCAGCTGGTGGCAGTGGTTCTAGGCAGTGGTTGATTGGAGATGCCTGGTCCAAGCAGAGGTGTCAGGTGTACTGCTGGATTTGTGGGTCTGGTGTTGAGATGTTTAACTGCTCCCAACCAGCTCTGCCTTCCTGTCTCCTGCCCCTGCCTGGGGTCAGCCTCCAACTCTGCAGACCACCTTGAGCACTGCCTCCCCTCCCCAACAGGAGCAGGGAGCAGGACCCGCTCCCTGCAGACTGCCTCCCTCTGGCCGGAGGTGTGTCTAGGGCAGGGCAGGTGGGAAAACAGGGCATCCAAACAAATAAAAAAAACTTCAACCCATTTTGGGAGCCCTCGCGTGGCTTTCCTCCTCCTTCCCAACCACCCCATCCTTCTTTGCACTCATTCTGGCTTTCTCTGTCACCAAAAAGAACAGAAGTCTTGATTTCCTGACTCCTTGTTAGCAGGGGTGAGTGAGGAATGCCCTCTCTCTTTGCTGCTCTGTTGGCCACCCCTGATCTCCCATTTAACCGTTTCCTCCAGGGAATCTGAGCAAGCTGAGCTCCTGCCCACAAAGCTGAGTCTGGGGACAAGGTGAGGGACAAGGTGGGGTGTAAACACTATTGTGAGATGCTCCCAGCTTCATTCATGGATGGCCTGTAATGAAGACATAAAAGAACCTGCAATGCACTTGTTTGTTTCAACTGGGAACAGAATTTGTGATTTTGGTTATCTTTTTCTCCAACTCTTTAAGAACCCTGAGCTAACCGCTTCCATCTCCCCTGAAGATTATTCAGTCCTCCGTACTCCATTCTAGGAGCTGACTGTTCTTGCTTCGGTCCTGATGTTTTTGGTAGGCTTTGTTTTGTTCTGGATGGCCAGGCTGCTTCCTAACTCAGAGCTGCACTATTCTGCTGCCTTTAGAAATCTCAGCAGGGAGGGAGGGAGGGGGTTGCTTCCACTTACATGGCCCCGGCACCTGCTGAATCTCTTTGGATGTGGCCTGATTTAATGCTTTAATACTTTTGTGTGTGTGTGAGCTAAAGTATTAATATCAATATAAAATTAATATATAATTAATTTTAGGGAACTTACTGGCAACAGGTTCTAAATAGCTGGCTCCACTATTTTTCTTCATATTGACGTGAAATTTACTTAACATAAAACTATTTTAAAGTGTGTAACCAATCCAGTGGTTTTTAGTACATCCACAGTGTTGTGCAAGCACTGAATCAATCTAGTTTCAAACCATTTCATCACCCCCAAAAGGGAGCCCTGTGCCCCTGGGCACCCACTCCCCATCCCGCCATCGCCTGACAACCACCCATCTACTTGGTGTCTCCGTGGACTTGCCTATTTTTGGTATTTCATGTAAATGGAACATACTACGTGGACTTTTTATATCTGGCATCTTGTTTTGAGGTCCAGCCATGGTGTGGCCTGTGTCAGTGTTTCATTGCTTTTTAAGGGCTGAATTGTGTTCCACTGTGGGGATGGATACATTTTGTGTGTTCATTCGTCTGTTGGTAGACATTCAGAGTGTTTCCAACAGTTCTTTTTTGTTGTTGTTGTTTTTCCTCTTTTTTTCCCTTGTTTGGCTACACTGTGTGACATGCAGGACCTCAGTTCTCCAACCAGGGATCAGACCCACGCTCCCTGCAGTGGAAGCCTGGGTTCTTAACCAGTGGACTGCCAGGGATGTCCCTACCTGGGTTACTTTTTAAAAATTCTGTATATGATTTTAATGGGCAATCCATGTGCAAGCCATTGGAACGGCCTTTGACCCCTGCCTTGGAGGGTGGGTGGGGGTAGGCCAGCATGGGGGTAGGGAGCTAGAACTGTGAGCCTGCCAAAAGACGCTTTTATTGTTAGACAAATGGCTTCTCAGTGGGCACTCTGTGGTTTCTTGTCCAGTGGTGCCTTCTCCAGCCCTGGCTGTCTCTTGTAAATAACCACCCTGTTTGATTTTTCTGCTTAGCACTTATCACCATCTGAATGAATCTCCCTTTGTTGCCTGGATGGATGGTTTACTTGTATACAATCTCAATTCTTTTGCTCTAGATGAGAGTGTGGTCTCCATGGGAAAAGAGACTAGAACCACCTTGTTCACTCACCCCTGTCTTCCCAGCACCTAAAGGGGTTCCTGGTGAACAACGTCAGGTTAGAATCTAAATTTCTGAATTTCTGAAAATGTCGGAGGCTGGGCTGCTGCCAAACCTGCCTTTAGAATAACTCATGCAAAAAAAAAAAGAAAAAGAATAATTCATGCATTCATCAACCCATTTATCCATCCATTTAGTCATTTGACAAATATTTATTAATGCTCACTCTGTGCCTGGCAGTGTATTTCAGTGCTGACAATGCCCCTTCTACCAATGAGCTCTCAGACTATTTGTGAGACAGGTAAACAATCTCAATATAGTTCAGGGAGTTAACCTGTGGAGGTGTGAAGTGGCAGTAGGAACCATTAAGGTTAGCTTTAGGAAGAGGTGTGTCAATTAGGATTATCTTGGTTGCAAGTAACAGAAACCCAATTCAAGGTGATATAACTAAAAGATAATTTAAAAAACTTATGTAACTGGAATGTCCTGTACAGGCGTCAGGTATGGCTTGATCAAGGGCCTCAACTGATGTCATCAGGACTCGTTCTCTCTCTGTCTCTCAGCACTAATTTTTTCTCTGGTGGTTTTATTCTCAGGCAGGGTCTTTTCAAAGATGGACACTAAAATAGGGCTCTCATCCTACCAGCTTAGCAACCACAGTGAGAAAATGACCATCTCTTTCCAATGGTTCCAGCAAAACCCCCAGATCTAATTTTTATTGACTGCGACTAGGTCGTGTTCCAATCCTTGAGCCAACTGCTGTGACTCTGATTAGCCCGACTTGGGTCATTTGCCTCTCCTGGAGCCAGGGACAGGGTAGAATTACTTCACCTGTACCACCTGGGCAGAGGGTGGAAGTAGAGGGAGTCCTGCAAAGAAAACTAAGGCATGGCTACCATGGGAAGGGCCAGAACCACAGATGCCCACTCTGAAAGTCTGGCTTAAAAGAGCTAAGAAGAGGAAATTCCCTAGCAATCCAGTGGTTAGGACTCCCCACTTTCACTGCCGAGGGTCACTGGTCGGGGAACTAAGATCCTACAAGCTGTGCCAGGTGGGAAAAAAAAAAAAAATGGAGAGCGAGCGAGAGAGTTAAGAAGAGCTGATTGCACTTAAAAAGGATGTTCTGGACATTTGGTTCCCTCCACTCATCTCTGTTCTGCACCCTCTTTGCCTTTCCCTGTGCCTGGGAAGCTGGCCCTCAGGGCTGCATCATCTGGCCCTTTTTGTCCTTCAGCTTCCAGTTGGATGTGGCCAGTGAGAGACCAGGCTGGAGCTCCAAGGGTGGGGCAGGAGAGAGTGGAGGCGTCCGTCCCAAGCTCCTCTTGCTTCACGGTGTCTCTGCCGGAGCTTCACCTCTCCTGTTCCAGCAAGGAAGCCTCGCCTCCCAGATGTGGCTGTCACTGGTGTAACCACACTGTGCTCTTTCCTGGTCCCTTAAAAGCCCGGGGAAGTAACAGTTCCCCGCTCCTGCCAACATCTCCATGCCTCACCACCATCACTATCTGCCGGTTGCTATCTGCTCGTGTCCTTTGACTGAAATCTCCCCATTCGACCCATCCTGGAGTGTGAATTCTTCTTCCTGCCAGGACCCTTATGGACACGGAGACATTTGCCAGTGTGCTCGTTTCCTATTGCTGATGCACAAGCATAGTGGCTTAGAAGGACCTGAATTTATTATCCTACAGTTTATTATCAATCTTTTGGAGATTGGAAGTCCAAGATGGGTCTTACTGGGCTAAGATCAAGGTGTGAGCAGCGCTATATGTCCCTTCCAGGGGCTCCAGGAAGATTCTTCAGGGGAGCTCTCCTGCTTCCTTGCCCTTCATTTTTTCATTAAAAAATACTTTTTTTTTAAATAAAAAAAATTTTGGGGGGGGCAAGCCATGCGACTTGCGAACTTAGTGCCTCCGACCAGGGATGGAGTCTGAGCCCCCTGTGTTGGAAGTGCAGAGTCCCAATCACTGGCCTGCCAGGAATTCCCAAACTCAGTTTTTAATACCTCCCCTCCTTAAGCTTCTTTCTTTAACTCTCAGCCTTGAAGGCTCTCTTTGTGTCTCTGTTGAGAAAAGAGCCAAGATCCCTTTCAGTCTTGCCTCACCCTTGAAATTACTCTATTATCGCGGCCGGATTCTCTCTGCTCTGTGAGTGTGGGCAAATTGACAGGATGTTAAAGGATGTTTCAGAAAAGGTCACTGATAACAGGCCTTTGATTAGTTCCTGAGAAAAGGAGTCGGTGATTCCTTTCCTGGGCTGGAACAGGAGCGGGGGTTGGGGTGGGGTGGAGTTGGGGGGTACAGCCCATGGCTGCACAGATGGCTGGTCAGAAGGGGCCTGGCTGGGTCAGCCGCAGGCCTGAGCTTGCGGGACGCATCACGCCTATCCATCACTGGGGCCCTCCCCACGTGGAGGATGCCGTGGCCGCTGGCTGTGATTCTGGTGTTTTGCAAGCTGGAGCCGTTGGGCCCCTGAGCCGCTAAGCTGCACAGATGCCTTCCCTGTACGCTCTGGTTTGTAATTAAAACACAACTTGCCACTCTGATTAGATTGAGTGGTTAAGTTCATCTGGAAGAGTTTTTCATCTGCATTGTGTAATTAGCAACATATGATGCTTGTATTAGCTCAATTAAAAGTTATGGTGATTAATATGGGTATCAGAGCAGAACCATAAATCAACAGATTCGGGGCACTTGGAGTTCAGGGGCTGGAAGGCAGAGAGCCAACCACTGCCCAGCCCCCTGGGAACATAACTTAGGTGCAGCCTGGCTGTGCTCCTGGGTGGTGAATAAACAGAGGCTGGAGTCTGGTACCCAGCTGGGTTACTTCTGACATCGCTGGACCTCAGCTTCCCCATCTGGAAAATGGAGGTGCTAACACTTGCCCCTCGGATTATCCTGCGATATGTTTTGCAAATAGTCCTTTTTTTTCCTGTCTTCACCCTTGATTCAAAAATGGGCTGACAGGCATTACCTATCAGCATTAAAAACCATTTCTCCCTTTGACCCAGCCACGCTGAGATTTTTATCATTCAGATACATTTCCGTGTGTTCAAAAATGTGGAAATTGTGCTGATAGTGATGGTAGTGATTGTTTGTCATAGGAGAGATTTGGGAAGAGCCTAAACTGATTAAAGAAATTATGATATATCCAAGCAAGGAAATACTTTGTAGCTGTTATTAATTAAAAAGAGAACGTAGCAGATCCATTTATAGTGACACAGAACTGACTCTAAGATGTGCTGTAAGGGGCTTCCCTAGTGATCCAATGGGTAAGACTCTGTGCTCCTGATGCAGGGGGCCCTGGGTTCAGTTCCTGGTTGGGAACTAGGTCCTGCAAGGTACAGCTAAAGATTCTGCATACTGCAAGGAAGATGGAAGATTCTGTGTGTTACAACTAACACCTGCACAGCCAAATAAATAAATATTTTTTAAAAATGAAAGAGTTAAGATGTGCTGTTAGTGGATAAAGCAAGATGGAGCATGGGGGTGTACAGTACGGCCTGCCGTGTGTGTGTGTGTGTGTGTGTGTGTGTGTGTGTACAAAAGAATACATATGTAAATGTTTGCAAATATTGATTCCCTTGAAATTAGCAGCTCCTGGGAGGGGAAAGGGTTGTTTCGGGGACAGGGTAGGAGGTGACTTAATTCTTGTTGGTGTATCTTTTCAATTTTGTGCCATTATATATTTATTATTTACTATTTAATTAAATTTAAAAATATTTTAGAAGAAAAAAGAGGCAACCACTCAACCCACCTTCCTCCAAAAAAACTGAGAACAAAGGGCCTAGTCTAGTACTTCACATAGATTTTCTCGTTTAGTCCCTGTGACAGCTTACTGAGTGATTTTTCTTTGCTGTGGAATTTTGTATCTGGCTTCTAGATTTTTTAGTACAGAAATGAAATATAAAAATCTTAGACACCCACACCATGACATTCTAGGATGGGAGAGAAGAAACTTTTGCCTTGCCCAGATTCCTCCTTGTTGCTTTGACCTAGATTTGGGCGTGGACCAAGGTTGTGATTACAGACATGTCACCATGAGCTCTTCCCATCAGCCCCTCCCGCTGGGCTGCCAAGGACCCCTTAATGAAGCTTGATGGCCCCATATGTTCCCTAATATATGAGATGCTTAGGTTGGGTAGCAGAAAAGGGAAGCATATAATTCTTGTTGAAGCTTTTTTTTTTTTTTTTCAAAAAAGAAAATCACCCAGCAATGCCACTTGTAGGTTATACCCTCAAAATTCAAACCAGATGCTCAAACAAAATACTGTTCATAAATGTTCACAGCAGCACTATTTACAGTGGCCAAAGGTGGACAAAATCCAAGTGTCCATCAACAGATGGGTGGACAGAGAAAACATGGCACTTCCATGCCATGCAATGATATTATTCAGCTTTTTAATAAAGTACTGGTCCTTGTTATACCTGGATGAACCTTGAAAATTCTGAGTTTTAAGAACTCAGACACAAAAGACCGTATACTGCATGGTTCCATTTATATGAAGTGTCCAGAACAGGCAAATCTTTAGAGAGAGAAAGCAGGTTGGTTGTTGCAGGGTGCTCAGGGGAGGAAGGAATGGGGAGTGACTGTTCAGTGGGTACCAGTTTACTTTGGTGGTGATGAGCATGTCCTAGAATTAGAGATGGTGATTATACAACGTGGTGAATGTACTAAATGCCACTGAATTGTTCATTTTAAAATGATTAATTTCATCTTACGTGAATTTCACCTCAATTAAAAAAAATTAGAGCCATCTGGAAGGGGAGAGGTCCTGACCCTCTGATTATTCCATCATTGCTCAAGAGATCAATATCTGGAATGTTGTGATAATTTGGACTTGAAAAAAAAATACATAGCCTGTTTAGGGAGGTTTCCAGCAGCTCCTTAGGGACTCGTGACAGAGACGGAGGAATGCGTTACCAGAGTTTGGACCAATATTCTGGATGATGCTGACAGCACATTATAGTTTTTGCTTTCTGTCATATTACATAGAGGTGCTTGTTTTTTGTGTATCCTTTTGGAGTTTCTTTGTGTGCATCCAAGCAATTACTAATATACATTTTAATTTTTTTCTACTTTTCTCATAGGAAAAATAGCATCCTTTTGCATTGCTCTGTGGCATGCTTAGCAATACATCTTGATAAACGGAGGTTATTTTGCATCAGGGTCTGGGGAAGGGACTCCTTCCTTTCTCCAATCACCATTTTTCAGAACGGAGGCCGTTCTTGCAAAGAATCCTGGGGCCACCCAGCCTTGCTGCCTGGAGATCTGTAAGGATGGCTATGGGAGCTTGTTCGGCTGCAAACCTTTAACAAGCCTACAAGATGATGCCATTTCATGGAGGCCCAGCCAGTCCTTAAACAAGTGCAGATTAAATCCCTGTGTATTCAGTATTGATTTGATCTGGGCGTCCTGCCAGTCTTGGAGGAAGCCAAGATGGTGATGCAGCCCTCTCTCTCGGCATCTCCAAGAGGTCTGGGATGACGACGCTGACTGGGCTCGTGTTTTCTGGCAGTAGGTGAGGGAAACACCAGGCTCTTGGCTTTGATATTTTCTTGGTCGAGCAGGGAATCAGCAGGTCCTGGAGGCTGCATAGCCTCCTAATGGGTCTCTCTGCCTTTTTTTTTTTTGTCTGTCTGTATCTGTTTTTCAGATTGTAACCAGAGTGAGCCTTTTAAGATGTTCAATCAGTTTGTGTCCCTCCTCTGCTCCAAGTCCCTCCTCACCCCCTCAATGGCTCCCAGCTCACTCAGTGTAAAAATCCAAAGTTCTGAGCAAGGCCCACAAGTCCCTGTACCCTTCCTTGTTCTTCGCCAGCCACTGGCCTCATGAGAGATCCTGAGAAGTCAAGCACACCCCTACCCCAGGGCCTTTGCATGCACTGTTCCATCCATCTGGAATGGTCTTCCCTGACATTTGCATGGACCACTTGCTCAGTTCAACATAATTCCAGTCATATGTCATCATATCAATGGGGCAGTTTTTTTTTTTACTATCCTGCCTCCAATATTACCCAACCCTCTTGTTCTTATTTCTTGCTTTGTTTTCTCTCAGCATTTATAGTCATTTGACATAGAACATAATTATCAGTTTATCTGTGTTTTGCATTAGAATGTCAGCTTCATGAAAGCAGTGACCTCCTTTGTCTAGTTTATTAATGTACCCCTAGGACATAGAACAGTGCCTGGCACATAGTAGGTGCTCCTTGAATACTAATTGGAGACATGTTTAATGAGCATTTTGTCATGTACTTGACACATGAGGGTTTAGCGAGTATAAGACATACCCCTTCTCTTTAGGAAGTTTAATGTCTAGTTGGAGAGGTGAATGTTATCGTTTTGTTCATTGGGTTCTATAGGCACAGTGCCTTGGGCTCACAAGTATATCTGGGATTAAACCTCAGTAAAGCTGGAAAAAAAAATATACAAAGCAGTTACAACAATCAAGTATGTATTTAAATCATAAGCTTTTATACATACATTTTGTAATCTGCCCACTTTAATTTTAATGAATCAGTGGACATTAGGTTGTTTCTAACATTTTGTTATTCTTCACACAGAGCTAGAAATAATTGTTTGGAAATAGAAGAAGAAACAGAAAACTTGAGACCTGAAAAAGTCATTGGTTCCAAAATATAGAAAGAAAATGGTAATACAAAAAATAGTGTTCAGATAGCCAAAAAACATAAAGTTGACTGATCAATCTCAGTTTGCCTTGACTCATAAAATAAGTTTATATAATCTGGGTTGCCAGGAGCATTTCAATACATTTAGTCCAATGGAAGCCTTGAAGAAGCCTGGAAAGGTCCTAAAAATGCCTTGGAGATAACTGCCTGAAATAAAGCGATTAAACAGAGTGTGATTAACCCCCTGTAGGAACAGTAGAAATTTAGAGAAGGGAGAGTCAGGGGCAGTTCTGGGAAGGCTTCCTGGAGGAGGTGTGACTTGAGTTGAAAGTCTGATAGAATTTGGATAACTTGTGGTGGAAGAGGAGACTGGAAAGAGTAGGTTTCCTGACTACTTGGTGCCTGGGCCAAGTCAGTGAGCTCAACACAATGGCACCCCCTTGTGGAGTGGTCTCCCTGCCAAGGACTGCCGCTCAGACTTGTGTGGCCAGGCAGTCTGTCTTTTGAGGTGAGAGCAACTGTCTTGACAGTTACCTCTGAACATCTGCATAAGGAAAAATTGGATTGCCTCCTGGGCTTCACACTAAAGTTATTCTATAACTAGGCACATGCTATTTCAGAATAGGGGAAAGAAACAAACCCACCCAGTCTTTACTGGAATGGGGCTAAAAGGAGCAATGGGTGTTTTGCGATTTAGAGAGCAGTATGTTTCTCTGCCCCCTTGACTTGCAGGGTGAGCTGCATCGTTTTCTTTTATTAAAAACTTTTTATTTTATATTGGAGTACAGCCAGTTGACAATCTTGTGATAGTTTCAGGTGGACAGCAAAGGGCTTCAGCCATACATGTACATGGATCTGCTGCTGCTCTAAGTCGCTTCAGTCGTGTCCGACTCTGTGCGACCCCATAGACGGCAGCCCACCAGGCTCCCCCGTCGCTGGGATTCTCCAGGCAAGAACACTGGAGTGGGTTGCCATTTCCTTCTTCAATGCAGGAAAGTGAAAAGTGAAAGTGAAGTCGCTCAGCTTAGTGACCCCATGGACTGCAGCCTGCCAGGCTCCTCCGTCCATGGGATCCTCCAGGCAAGAGTACTGGAGTGGGGTGCCATTGCCTTCTCTGATACATGTATCTATTCTCCCCCAAACTCCTCTCCCATTCAGGCTGCCATGTAACATTGAGCAAAGTTCCCTGTGCTATACAGTAGGACTGTGTTGGTTACCTATTCTAAACACAGCAGTGTATACATATTGATCCCAAACTCTCCAACCATCCCTTCCCCCATCCTTCCCCCATCTCACCCCAGCAATTGTAAGTTTGTTCCCTAAGTCTTGAGCTGAATATTTTGTTGTTGCTTATTTATCACTACTTTCCTCCTTCATTGACTCAAGGCCGTGTACAGAAACACATCAGTGTAATAAGATTAAAACACTGGGGGACTTCCTTGATGGTCCAGTGGTTAAGACTCTGTTCTTCCAATGCAGGAGGCACAGGTTTGATCCCTCGTTGGGCAACTAAGATCCTGTATGCCATGTGCTGTGGCCGAAAAAAAAGGTAATGTTTATTCCCACCCATCCCACTAATCAATATCTTTGTTGAAGGATTGAGCAGGAACTGTAGATTCAATAAATTATAATGAACTGTAAATACAGTGCAGGTCATAAAGTGAAATCGCAAGTCTTGCAAGAAATGTAGGATTTCAGGAAGTCAATGAAAGTGATGTTGGCAAATTGCCGGACCCACAGCAGAATCATAGGCCAATGAGGAACTCTCAGGACTGGAGCCGTGAGAGCTGGAGAATGTGAAGAAGAGGAAATCGACCGAACTGTTAATTTAACGGATGCTTCAAAATAGAATGATTTGAATACCAAAGCAATAAGAGATGACCTTGAGAAATTGATGATGTCCTGAAATATTTTTGCAAAAACACGCATCTTTATGGCCATGTTAACGAAAGTCAAATGAGAAGAGAAGGACATTGCATCTTGCTTTTAATGATTTTGTTGGATGAATCAAATGATTACTCTCAGCTATTTCACTCATGCCTTAGTCTAAGGATTGGCCAGTGGTTGCATTTGTAATTTACATTTTGTAAAACATAAAAAAGCAGTCTTATTTGCAAAAGTTTTATTTCATTTTTTTCTAAAGTGCTAATCATACCTTTTTTTTTGGTAGTAAAATTCACATAATATAAAAATCACCATTTAAACCACTTTAAAGTGTACAATTAGGGAAGTCCCTGGCAATCCAGTGGTTAAGACTCCAAACTTACTAAGCATACAGGTTCCATGCCTGGTCAGGGAACTAAGATCCTGCAAGCTGCATGGTCAAAAAAAAAAAAAAAAAGTCTATATTACAGTGGCATTTAGTATATTTACAACGTTGTTAAAACCATCACTGCAATCTAGTTCCAGAACATTTTCATCACCTGAAAATAAAATCATATCCATTAACAGTCCTTCCCCATTTCTCCTTCCCTCCAGCCCCTGGCAACTACTAATCTACTTTCTGTCTTTATGGATTTGTGTTTTCTGGACATTTCATACAGTTGAAATGATATAATATGTGGTCTTTTGTGTCCGGCTTCTTTCATTCAGCATAATGTCTTTAAGGTTTATCCATGTTGGACAGCATGTGCCAGAACTTCCTTTCTTTTTATGAGTGAGTAATATTCCATTGTATGGATTTACCACATTATGTTTGTCATTGCTCCGTTGATGGACATTGGGGTTGTCTCCACTTTTGGGCTACTGTAATTAATGCTGTTATGAAGACTCGTGTGCAAGATTTTGTTTGAACATCTATTTTCATTTCTCTTGGTTGTATATCTAGGAGTAGAATTGCTGGGAGCTTCCCTGGTGGCTCAGATAGTAAAGAATCTGCTTGCAATGGAGGAGACCTGTGTTCAATCCCTGGTTGGGAAGATTCCCCTGGAGAAGGGAATGGCAACCTACTCCAGTATTCTTGTGTGGAGAATACCATGGACTGAGGAGCCTGGTGGGCTACAGTCCATGGGGTTGCAAAGAGTCAGACACAACTGAGTGACTAACACTTTGAACATTTGATTGTTCTAAGTGTCTTTTGAACATGGTAATTTGATGTTAATTATGTTCTATGCTAATCCTGTTAATTATGATACAGTAAGTCTGTGGTAATTCTGTCGTGCTTTTTTTAATGGTTAACTTTCTGCTCTTAGCTTGCTATCAGTCCAAAAATCCCATTTTACCATGTGATGGATACTGGGGCTCCTTCTAGTCTTCGCCTTCTGTGAAAAAAATGTAGCAGGCATCTCCTTCTATGTAAATCTTTGTGTGCAAGTTCAAGTATACCGGTTTAGTTTTCCTTTTAATGCAACAGGAACAATTCCCCATTCCATTTAGTAGCTTGCTCCCAGGTATGGGTGTCAGAGTTGCATATCCCACAGAAATGTGTCAGACCGAATTAAGCAGCCCAAACCTGGGAGTTAGCACCCTGGCTTCCAGAGTCAGCTCCACCATGCACCAGGTACTTAACCTCTTTGACTTTAATGGGATTAATAATAAGATTAACTGACATTTCTTGAGTACTTGCTATGTGCCAGGCACTCTTTTAAGCTCTTTTGTGAAGTGGCTCAGTCGTGTCTGACTCTTTGCAACCCCATGGACTGTAGCCTGTCAGGCTCCTCCCTCCATGGGATTCTCTAGGCAAGAGTACTGGAGTGGATTGCCGTTTCTCAGTTTTCTGAGGGAAGTCTCAGTTTTCTCATCTGTAAAGTGGGAATAGGATTTACCTAGCAGGATTTATTGGGTTGGTCATTCCTCCATTGATTAATTTAGCCAGGATAAATGAAGCCCACCATAGAAGGTGATGGAAAGTTGTTCCAAGGTCCCAACTCCCATGGAGCCCTCCATCTAGAGGGAAGGTTCTCTAGTATTAAAGCGAAAGCATATTTAGTTAGGACTGAACCCAGTATTTTGTAAACTCTTGGGGACTGGTAGTTATAATGGATAATCACGTGTGTCATAAACTGTTAAGTGCTGCGCCAGAATCAGGTAGAAATGGTATTGAAAATTCTATTGTCTGTTAGAATTTGCATGGAGTGGTGCTGAGAAAGATATGGGGGAGACACACGTTCCTTGCTACTGAATATGTTTTACATTTGTTGAGGGCTGACTTTGTATCAGATCTGTAAGTGCTTTACATGTATTAACTCATATAATCCTCATAAAAACTCCATGGTGGGGTGGGGGGGAAGACTTCCTTGGTGATCCAGTGGTTAAGAATCCACCTTCCAATTCAGGGGACATAGGTTCAATACCTAGTCAGGAAATTAAGATCCCGTATGCCTCGCGGTAACTAAACTCTCGTGTCCTGACTGCTGAACCCTCATGCCACAACTAGAGAGAAGCCTGTGCACCATAATGAAGAGCTGGCATGCCACAACGAAGACTCCACACAGCCAAAAGTAAATATTAGAAAAAAAAAAAACCCACAGGGAAGGTACTATCATCCCCATTTTACAGATGAAGAAATTGAGGCACAGGTTGATGGAGTAATTCACTCAAGACCACCAGCTTGGCAGAGCTGGGGTTCAGACCCAGGCGGTCTGGCTCTAGAGCCTGAGATGTGAATCACTTTGCTCTGTGGGGCTCTTTTGATGGGTCTGGAGTACTGGGGTAGGGAGGAGGGGCCAGCCATGCCACAAGGGCAGACTCCTTCCAGGCCAGGAGGGGCGGCGTTGAGGACTGTAGTGACCCACCTGGGACGGCTTCCTCTTGATCCCAGGGCAGCCTCTCTCACAGGATCATGCAGAATCAGCAGCTCAGAGACCAAGGCAAATTTGGCAAGCCAAGAAGAAACTGTGGTCCCTGGCCTAACCCCTTGCCACTATCATGCTGGTTCAGCATCCCACCACTGACACCCGTGGGTTTCCTCTGGCTATCAAAACCACTCTGCTTGTGTGCCAGGCTGATCAGATGTCCAGGAAGTAATGAATTCCAGAAGTCCAGTTCCTTGCTCTAGGATAATGCTGAGTTTTTCCTGTGCTTTCTCTTACAGCTGCCTGGCAGGATGGAGTCAATTGGTCACAGTGTTCGTGCTGTAACGAGAGTGTTCTAGCTTGTTAACTCTCTTTATTGACCTCTTCCCATCTCTGTTTCACTTCTGACTCTCCGCCCGATGTTTCCTGGGGTCACCCCTATCTGCATTCTAATTCTTATCTCAGATCTGCTTCAGGGGTTCCCCAGAGTTGCTGGGATCAGGCCCATCATACTCTGGAGCCACTGGCCTGAAGCCCACCTCCCCTTGCCCTTGGTTTCTGAGCCTTTATAGCACAGACCCTGAAGCTTCATTGAGGTTGAACAGGCTGGAACCTGCATGGCCTCTCATTCCCTGGCCAGCTGCCTTCATTAGCACCTCAGAGGCTCCTGGGACCCGAACACATGCGTGTGAACAACTGCAGATGGCGTGTGAGAAGGGATTTGGCCATCTGGATCTTGATTAATGGAGAACTGTGGAGGTTGGCACCTTTGGACTGGGAAGGCAGCAACAACTCTCTTGGCTGCTGACCCTGAAAAGATTTTGGGGAAAAGTCAAACAGTTTGGGTCTTGATGCTCTCTGGATCTCAGCATTTCTGAAAACGCTGCTGTGTCCACCATGATTCCCTGGAAACCACAGAGAGCAGGCAACTCAGATGCTTTTGTAACAGGGCAAGTGGTCAGAGCTGAACTTTTTCAAGCTTGGAAGGCTCTCTTCTGTGGTTGTAAACACATGTGTGCTTTGGAGGGGCTGGTGGTGCGCAGGGGGATTGCTAGAATATTCTCTATGGTAGACAACCCTGCAGGCCCACTGAATAGCCCCGTCGCTTCTCCTTTGCTGCTAGAATAATATTCTAGAGACGATGGGCCTTTGTGAATCCTGATTGGTCTTAGCTATGTGTCAATCAGCTCCTTCTTTGCAGTGATTGGTCTAAAGCTGGCCATGTGACTAGGTTGTAGCCAATAAATAGGCGAGCAGATGTGCAGAAGGCTCTTTAAGAAATGCTCTCACTTAGAGATAGGAGTATGCGGGGGCGGGGGGGAGGCAGCGGAAAGTCCTACTTTACTGCCCACCTCCTTTCTGCTCGGGATGCAGTCCCATGAGGACGTGATGGCTAGCGTAGCCACGGTGCGGTGGCGGTGGAGAAGGGAGAGCTGGCCAGCATGCTGAGGAAGGCAGAGCAAAAAACTGGAAGCATGCCTGGGTCCCTAATGACGCCACCGAGCCTCTGAAGCAGTCCTGCAGCCGCCTACCTCTGAATTTCTCTGCTTAAGTAAATAACACGTCCTTATGGCTTAAACCACTTTTAGTTGGGTTTTCTGTTATTTCAGCCAAATGCATCGTGATGGGTTAAGGTCACCGTTTTCAAGAAGTCTTTCAGGGGATTCTTTAATATTTCATCACTTGATCCAGGACTTGTGTGAACTCTCAGCTCTTTACTGAATCAGGACTTATATATTTGTCCCTGCAATGCAAGTGCACTGAATTCCAGCCAAAAAGGGTCACTGATGTCACTTGGTTCATTCCTTCTCAGGTCAAGACCCCACATCCTAGAAGACTGTATTGACATCTCTATTAGGAATCTTGGGGTTGCTATGAAGAGAAACTCAACTCAAACTGTCTAAATAAATAACCTGTTTATCTATCTTTCCATCTGTTGAAAGAATTTATTGGCTCTGCAATGAAAATAATCAAGACACAGAGGGTCTACTGTTTCAGCTTCAGGTATAGCTGTATCCAGGGGCTCAAATAGTGTCACTGGAAACTTTTTTTCCTGCTTCTGGCTTTTTTTTTTTTCTTTGTTGACTATGTTCCTGGGCAGATTTTCCTCATGAGGTGTCAGGATAGCTGCTGATACTTTCAGATTTGTATGCTCCCATCCTCCCAGTTCTGCAATCCCAGTGGAAAGAGAAACAGTCTTCCACAATACTTTTATAATTTCTCCTAGAATTTCATCAAAGGGGCCCAGCTAGGGCACATTCTGGACCAATCAGTCTGCTTAGGAGGATGAAAGAGTGAAAATGAAAGCTGCTCAGTCCAACTCTTTGTGACCCTATGGATATACAGTCCATGGAATTCTCCAGGCCAGAATACTGGAGTGGGTAGCTGTGCCCTTCTCCAGAGGATCTTCCCAACCCTGGGATCAAACCCAGGTCTCCTGCATTGCAGGCAGATTCTTTACCAGCTGAGCCACCAGGGAAGCCAAAGAATACCAGAGTGGGTAGCCTATCCCTTCTCCAGAGGATCTTCCTGACCCAGGAATTGAATTGGGGTCTCCTGCATTGCTTTACCATCTGAACTGTCAGGAGGATAGAGAATGCCATTTGGCCTGGGTCACATGCTGGATGGTATCAGTCTCTCTGAACCTCATGGGCTTGAAGTGGGGGAGAAGGGCTCCCGAAAGAAAGCTGAGAGGGATGAACAGAGGAAGGGGACTGGAGCCCAGGCAGGCAAAAACAACAGATGTCTCCTGTGCAGTCTAAGGTATTTTGGGAGGAGAGGAGACACTGCAGATTTCCTGTAGTTTCTTTTTTTAATTGCTAGTTGTAGAACCTTTTGTTTTTTTAAAAAAATCTTGCACGTGAGGCCAACATGTAAAGGAGAAGGATGTGGTGCTTTTCAACCTGCAGCTTCAGGGAGAGGGTGGGGCAAGTTCTTATCTGTTTGAATTGGTAGCTCAGTGCTTCTTAAAGTGTGGTCCTTGGTCTGGCAACCTGGAAACTTTAGCACCTGGAAACCCATTAGACATACAGATTCATGGGCTTCTGCTCTGGACCCAGGCAACCAAAGCTCTGTAGGTAGGGCCCACAAATCTGTGGGTTTCTGCCCCCCAACTTTAAACAATTATTTTGACTGCACTGGGTCTTCATTGTGGTGTGCCGTCTTCTCCAACTGCTGCACGTGGCATGTGCAATCTTAGTTCTGTGACTAGAGATGGACCCTGACTCCCCTGCAATGGAAGGTGGATTCTTTTTTTTAAATCTTTTGTACTGATATATTTTACTTCATTATTTTTAATTGGAGGATAATTGCTTTACAGTGTTCTATTGGCTTCTGCTGTACAACAAACGTGAATCAGCTATAAGTATACATGTGTCTTCTCCCTCTGGAGCCTCCCTCTCACCACCCAAGGTGAATTCTTAACCACTGGACCACCAGGGAAGTCCAGGAATCTGTGTTTTAACAAACCCTCCTGGTGAATCAGAGTATGCTAAATCTTGAGAACTACTTAATATAGAATACAGAGGTGGAGCCTCTTTTGGTTTGGTTGCCGGTTTGTGGCCTGTCCACACTGCTGCTACCCTCTCTCTTCCTTTTGTGAGTTATGTTAGTTTCCTAGGTTAGGCCACGCTCCCTCCAAAGGCTCTGGTCCTTCCTGGTCTATTTCAGCTTCTGGTGGTGGCTGGCATTCTTTAGCTTATAGACACATCATGCTAATCTCTGTCTCTGTTGTCACCTGACCTTCTCCCTGTGTGTGTCTCTGTCTTCTATTTTCTTAAAAAATTTTTGATTTATTTGGCTGCATTGGATTTTAATTGTTTGTTGTGGCATGTGAACTCTTAGTTGTAGCATGTGGAATCTAGCTTTATGACCAGGAATCGAAGCTGGGCCCCCTGCATTGAGATCATGGAGTCTTAGCCACTGGGCAACCAGGGGTGTCCCTATTCGTCTTATAAAGACACCACTTATTGGATTCAGGACCCACTCTAATCCAGTTATGACTGCATCTTACCTAATTACATCTGCCAAAACCGTATATCCAAATAAGGTCACATTCTGAGGTTCCAGGTGGACAAGAATGTTGGGTGGGGCACAGTTCAACTGCATGAATTACTCAGTGAGCTCAGAAATGTGAAGTTTTATACCACAACCATTCCTGAGAATGGAGTAAACAGAGCCTTACTTTAAGCAGGAAAACTTGGGCATATTTTTCTCAATAAAAACAATATAAATAACCTTGCACATTTATATTGCCCTTGTTCCTATGGTTTTTGAAATGTAGTTTTTAGTGGTGGAACTCTTTTATCCCGCAAAAAATATTGTGCAGGAAGGTAGGCTGGAAGACACAGTGGTTCTGACTCTAGCCAAGTTGGGAGCTCGGCACACTCTTTGCCCAAAAGTATTTTTTAAATTCTAGGATTCCAGAGTACAGAATTTGAAAGCAATTGCATATACATTTTTTTTCTCAAAAAAAGTAAAAAGACAAAAGGTTCGTAACTCTCATACCAATCCCCGTTAATACTTAAAAATACGCACATACAGGTTAATACAGTTCAAATAGTACATAGTATATACAGTTATAAAATGAAACTTCTGTGTTCCTCTCCCCCCAAATTTAGTCTTTAAAGATACCATCTATGTGTCATTCCAGAAAAATCTTACATGCACGTGCAGTCTCTGTGTGTGTTCTGTATGCTTTTTTATCTATATGAAGGAAAGCATAGTGTACATAGTTTTTTTTTGGCTGCACCGTGTGGCTTACAGGATCTTAGTTCCCTGACCAGGTATCAAACCTGTGTCCCATGCAGTGGAAGCTTGGAGTCCCAACCACTGGACCACTATTGTATTTTGATTTAAAAAATTCACTTATATTCTAGAGCTTTCCCCCCAAATGCACATGATAGATGTGGCTTAACCTTTGTAATAGCTGTGTAATATTTCCACTGTCTGCATATATTATAATTTATTTAAAAAACCTCCCTGCTGATGGGTATTTACGTTGTTTCCAGTTTCTTTCCACATTATACACAATGCTGGTGTGAACGTCTTGCGTTCTTCTCATGCATCCTCACTCTCTCACAGTTCCTTTGCTAAAATCCCGCCTTAATTCTTTTTAGAGCTTCTCTCCAAGAGTGTTTCCAACTTGAAGGAGATGGAAATTTAAAAGTGAGGTGGTCACCTTACATTGCAGGCACTTGATCACTTAAATTTCCTCTCCCAAGAATTTCTTCTTAAAAAAAAAAAAAATCAGCCTCCCACTTTTCTAACTTTAACTTACTTCTCTTTTCTAGACAAATGCCTGCAATAGACAACCTCTGATCACGGAATTTTCTGATGAATTCCCAGCCAATAAACAAACATCTCCTGATTAGTTGAATTGTAAATTGGCTTTAGGAGAAAGTTTTAGGCACAAATATAGAATTGACACCTGCTTGCCAAGACAGACAGGGATGTTCTGTAAATATTGGGACAGGGTTAAATGTACAAAGTCACATTATGCATTTTTCCCCTCTCATAAATATATAAATAGCTCCCATGTTGTTCCTAAGGACCCAAGCTTGACTTCTTTGGGCAATTAATTAATTGAGGCGTCAGGCAAGTTGTTTTGTTCTTTTCTGTTTTTAGATCTGGCAAAAGTATTGTTATGGACTCCTCTAGTGAATGAGTACTTTTGCCTGGAAAATCCCATGGACGGAGGAGCCTGGTAGGCTGCAGTCCATGGGGTCGCTAGAGTCGGACACGACTGAGCGACTTCACTTTCACTTTTCACTTTCATGCACTGGAGAAGGAAATGGCAACCCACTCCAGTGTTCTTGCCTGGAGAATCCCAGGGACGGGGGAGCCTGGTGGGCTGCCGTCTATGGGGTTGCACAGAGTCAGACACGACTGAAGTGACTTAGCAGCAGCAGGCCTTTAGTCATTTAGGACTAGCTTTGGCTGTCTGCTGCTGCTGCTGCTAAGTCGCTTCAGTCGTGTCTGATTCTGTGCGACCTGTCTAGAGCAGAGGAAATCAAAATAATAAGGACTTAAACATGGGAGAAATTAATTTTCATCTCTTCCCACTGGTGTAGTGACTCCATGTATCAAAACATCGTGGATCCCTTCTACCCTTGGCTTTGTCATTCTCGGCCTGTAACTTTTATTCTCATGGTCCAAGGTGGCTCCAACTATCACTTCCACCTTCTGGCCAGTGGCTGGAGGAAGCGGGTGTCCCTGCTAGCTGTTTCAGCTCTCTTTGAGAGCCATCTCAGAAGTCCCCCACTGAACTGATGAAGTTTTTTTGCTTAGGACTCTATTCATGGAAACATAAGCTTGTCTCTCCAAGCCCACCTCACACAGTGACCACCCTAGGATCTGGTACAGTTTTAGACAATAGCAGCCATTTAGTAAGTACTTGTGGCTTGATAATTGGATTTTCTGCTAATTTAATAGTGCACTGGAATTTCTTTTACTGACATTATTATAGAATGGTGTATAAGGGTCTCTCTCCCACAAGAGGCCAAATGAATCTTTGTAGTTGGGGATGTGGACACTTTCCTTGGAAGTCCCTTAGCAGTTTCTGGTACATGGTAGCCCTTTGTACATGTTTATTGGGCATGGTCATCAGGCTATTTTTTAAAACTTTTTATTTTATATTGGAGTATAGTTGATTAACTATGTTGTATTAGTTTCAGGTGTATGGCAAAGTGATTCAGTTATATTTATGTATATGCATTCTTTACAAATTCTTTTCTCTTTAGGTTATTACAGAATATTGAGCAGAATTCCCTGTGCTATATCGTAGGTCCTTGTTGGTTATCTATTTTAAATATAGCAGTGTGCACAAGCAATCCCTGGCTTCCAGTCTATCCTTCGCTCCCACCTCTCCCAGTAACCATAAGTTCATTCTTCAGATTTGTGAGGGTTTTTTTTTTTTTTTTGAGTCTTTTGGGTAAATATGTTCATTTGTATTATTTTTTTAAAGAGATTTTACATATAAGTGATATCATATATTTCTCTTTTTCTGTCTGACTTCACTCAGTTTGACAGTCTCTAGGTCCATCCATGTTGCGGCAAATGGCATTATTTCATTCTTTTTAATGGATGAATATTATTCCATGTATATTTCCATTGTAGCACACCTTCTTTATCCATTCCTCTGTCGGTGGACATTTAGGTTGCTTCTATGTCTTGGCTATTGTAAACAGTGTTGCAATGCACACTGGGGCTGTTTGTTGAACTAGCGCTGATCCTGTAGACTCCAGGATAAGAACATTTGTTGTTCTGTGACATCTATGATCAGGTGAGAATCTTTCTTTCCTTTTGGCTTCAAGTTGGAATTATTTTCATATTTCTTATACTGAGTATGTAGATTGGTGTGATGTTGCTCTTGCCTATCTGCTGATGTCGGATGTTGGGGTGGACCTCTTATCTGCTGCGGTTCTCAAGCTTTGCTGTGTAGCATCATCTCTTAAAAAATGTCAGTTGCTCAGTTGTGTCCAACTCTTTGTTACCCTGTGGACAGTAGCCCACCAGGCTTCTCTGTCCATGGAATTCTTCAGGCCAGAACACTGGAGTGGGTAGCTATTTCCTTCTCTAGGGGATCTTCCTGACCCAGGGATCAGTCCCTGGTCTGATTCCACTTGCCATGGGGCAACTCAACTCACGCTCTACAACTATGGATCCTGTGCTGCAGAGCCCACGAGTCACAACTGCTGAAGCCTGTGTGCCCTAGAGCCTGTAGTTCACAACCAGAGAAGGCACTGCAATGAGAAGCCTGTGTACCACATGGAAGAGTAACCCCCACTCGCTGCAACTAGAGCTGAAGACCCAGTGCAACCAAACATAAATGAATAATACAAAAAATAAACACCATCTTATGCCATCTGTCTGCTCCCACCCTGTCCGCCTGGCCTTTCTGTTCTTTGGAAAGGCCAGCTGAGCTCTCTGCCTTTGGGACTTTCAGATAGACTTTTCCCCTGTCTGTAATCTTTTCATGGGTGCCTGAGTTTGGTCCCGAGACAAAGATTAGGATGCAGGTAGATCACTGGAGGGGTGGTCACAGGCAGTGGGGGTGGAGACAGGGAAGAGAGCACAGGTAATCACAGGCGTGCTGATGGGCAGATCACAGGGCGCCTGGGGCTCACTGCCCCTGGGTGACTGGCTATAACACACCTCCAAGCAGTCCCACCCAGCCGCAGAGGAATGGAGTTTTATTACCACCTCTCCACCCTTCCTGGCTGGCACTGCCCATATCAGGCTGAACATGCTCCAGGGGCCAGGGGAGCCTAGGTAGCCAGAGGGGTAGGTGTTCGAGGTTCAGTTCAGTTCAGTTCAGTCGCTCAGTCATGTCCGACTCTCTGCGACCCCATGAATCGCAGCACACCAGGCCTCCCTGTCCATCACCCTGTCCATCATCATTGAGTCCGTGATGCCATCTAGCCATCTCATCCTCTGTCGTCCCCTTCTCCTCCTGACCCCAATCCCTCCCAGCATCAGAGTCTTTTCCAATGAGTCAACTCTTCGCATGAGGTGGCCAAAGTACTGGAGTTTCAGCTTTAGCATCATTCCTTCCAAAGAAATCCCAGGGTTGATCTTCTTCAGAATATATATGTATTCTATATATATATGTGTTCGAGGTATAAGTCACCGATGTCTGGGAGCTGCCCGTCAATGCCTCAGGTGACCTCCAGGGGGCGCCCTGGGAATACGCCTTTGGTTTGATAATCCCCACTTCAAACAGGCTTTCTTGGGACCTCAGGTTAAGTTCTTTCTCCCGGTAGAATGTGATCTCAACTTATTAGTATAAGTAAGCGTGCTTACTTAAGTCAAGTTCGCCTCCTGGTTGAGGGCAGCTCTCTCCATTGCTGGTTGCTGTATTCTTTCTGCTTAGCAACAATCTTGCCACACAGCGTGGAAGCTTGGTGTATGTGGTCCAGTGAATCAGTCAGTGGTTCTAATGCCCGTTGATTTCCCCGGAGTTGATCAGAAGGGCCATGACTCCAGAAGCAGGTTTCCATGTGCCAACGACCTAATCTTTTGCACTTTTCACCTAAGAATGAACAAAACCCTGAGATAAGGAAACACAGAGCAACTGCTCATATTTGTTTTTCAAAACCAGACTTGATTATATTTGGATTTTATGCTCCTTCTTTTTCTCTTTTTCCTGAAAGGATTGGCTTCTTAGAGTAAAGACATTGGGGAATTTCTTGGAGGTTATTACATATTTTCTCTCACGTGGCTGCCTCTGTTTGTCAAAACAATCTCAAATTTGAGCTTTGCTTTCTCTGCTTTATGCAGTTTGGTTTCTTCTCCTTGTTCCTTCTCCTTCAAGCTTCGGGCTGTTCTGCTGAAGTTAATTCCCAGGAGCATGAAGTGTTGATTTTGTATTTGTTCATTTATTCCAGTGCATTCAAAGAGCGATTTTTGTAAGTCCAGTGTTCTGTTTTCGGGTTTGATTTTTGAGAAAGATTTTGTTTGGAAAGTTCTAAAACTCAGAGAAATATATGGAAGAAAAAGATGAGAAAAGATGATTGAGATGGCTAAGATAAATGGAAGGTTGAGATCACAGGAGAATTTTATAGTTTTGCAGATCACTGTTGATCTGTTTCCTCTGAAAACACTGGGTATTTATTTGCATTTAAAGTGTTGAGAATAATTAGAAGGAAGAGAATCTGGGGGTTGATAAGAAAAGGGGGGAGATAAGGCAAATAAATGGTATACCTGAAGGAGATGAGTTCATTTCTTTGTCAAGAAAATATCAGTTGAACCCCATCCAGTCCCAGTCTCTGATTTAGTGCTTGGAACAGAACATGAAAGATACAGACCTTCATTCTCAAGAGAGTTTCATTCCCTAAAGGGAGACCAAGTTTCCATCCAACGTGATATTATGGTAGTATGTGTCCAGAGAGAGGGTGGGAGGGCAGAACTGAGATGCCAGGCTTGGGAGGGTCAAGGACGGCTTCCTGGAGGAGTGATGAATGGGCAGTTCAGTCTTGTCCATTCAGGAGAGAGACAGAGGAGGAGGAGATGAGTTGAAGTCTCAGGCTTAGGAGTTGGAAGGGAGGAGGAGTGTAAGATGTATAAGTGTGGATGACTCAGTCAGGCCAGGGGGTTCTGATATGCTCTGGTGGTGGTGTTCCAGGTGGCGCTCGTGGCAAAGAACCCACCTGCCAGTGCAGGAGACATAAGAGACGTGGGTGCAGTTCCTGGGTTGGGAAGATTCCCCTGGAGGGATCTTCCAGTACCCTTCTAGTATCCTTGCCTGGAGAAGCCCAGGGACAGAGGAGCCTGGTGGGCTACCTTCCATGGGGTCACAGAGAGTCGGACATAACTGAAGTGACTTAGCGTGCATGCACTGATCTGTGTCCCCAAGGATAGACCTAAGGCTCTCTTGCCTTGGAGGTTGAACTAGAGTCTCAGTCAGGATTCTTTTGGTTATAGAAAACAGAAACCCAAGTCAACTGCTTAAGGAAAAAAAAAATTAAAAAGAAAGTTTGAGTTCTGGCTTCAGGTATGGTTGGATCCAGGAACTGAGGATATTCCACTGGAGCTTGGTCTCTTTCTTTTAGTCTCTGGGCTCTACTTTTTTCTGTGTTCGTCTTACAGTGGCAGGGCAGCTGGGAGTAGCTGCAGCCCACATCCGTGCCTTTCTGTAGGCCCACTAGAACATCATACCTTTTCCTCAGTGATGCTAACGTCCTGGAGTTGAGTGTGAGTTGGCCCAGGTGCACACACTTGAGATTCGGAGGTGGAGGTGAGGGAGAGCTACTGTCCTGTTTCTCTAGGCAAGTGTCCTAGCGGAGGTGATGGGCTTTTCTGCGGGCAGTGTCAGCAAAACCACTGACTGCTCCTGAAGGGCTGCAGAGGCAGGCGTGGGGACCAGTTTTGATGGGGTGGATTGTAGCAGGCATGGTGCCACAGCAGCAGCCTGTAAATTGTGACTTCTTCTGGACAGTAGTGGCTTCCTCGCGGTACTGGCTTCCGGATAGCGGCAGAGCTGGCGTGACTCCGGAGGTGGCAGCTATGATGGTGACTTCCCAGTTCAGCTGGTAGCTTCTACATCATCCAGGGGACAGTAATTCTTCATGCCCTGGATCATCCAGGTGGCTCAGAGGGTCCTTTCTGAAATATTAATCTGTAGCGCCTGCTTCTTCTACCTTCCCAGTGATCCCTAAGCCCTTTGCTTCCCTCTAAGGAGTCTCTCTCTCTGCTTCAGCTACCAGGAGTGGTTCTGTCGTCTGCAACAAAACACTGACCAACACGTTTAGTGGCTGCAGCCGTCACACTGGAGCTGAGGGAATGCACTCCAAATTGGTTTGGGAATAAGTCTCTGTCACTTCCTTGGCATCAGTGTAGAACCAGCTTCCCAGAATTGCTATTCTGATTAGTGGCACGTTTCTCCACTGTCAGCTCCCTTTGACAGGACGTTATTCGAGCTGACATCTTCCCAGGGCTCACCTGCATATCTCCTGGGCCCTGCTGACTATCTTGCAGGCACCCTCATTCCCAGACCTTAAGAAACCTTCACTTAAATGAAACGTCTGGCCCTGGATGGTTGAGGGTCAGAGAGTAGGCATGAGTCCTTGATACCTTCACTTGAGGTCCAGGAGGCCATTTTTTTGGAGGCGGTTGCCTCACAGCTCTCGGGATTTTAGTTCCTCAGTCAGGGATTGAACCTGGAAGCCCAGCCCCAGCGGTGCAAGCACTGAGTCCTGAGCAGTGGACCACCAGGGAATTCCCCAGGAGGCCATTTAACAAAGTACATGCGCCCTAACTCTATTATCACACTTTCCCGGGAAACTGCAAGCCCATCTTTTCTGTTCAGAGGCCGCTTCCTGGGCCACTCAGCCCTCTTCCAGACCAGGTTGAGTTTCCACCTTGTGTCTCCTTGACCCCTCCGTTCTTTGCTTTCATGCGCTCAGCTCATTGTACTTTGTGATTAGGGATTGTGTGGTGGGCTTACTTGGGGGACATCTGCTCCTCCCACTGGGCTGGAAGCTCTGAATGGCCAGGACCTTGACACTGACTTAATCCAGAGTGTGGGCCTGAGACACCGTTGCTGGATGAGTGATCCTGTGAGCATGTGGAGGGGTGTGACCATCTCCAGAGCTCCCAAAGTAGTGAGTGGCAGTGGGCTGGGACGGAGCAGTTTCCTTTAGAGCTGGGATTCTTGACCGACTTTGTGCCTTGGGCCCCTTTGGGAGATAGGCAAAGCTGTCTCCGGAAAATGTTTGTAAATGCAAGGAGATCCAACCAGTCCATCCTAAAGGAAATCAACCCTGAATATTCATTGGAAGGACGGATGCTAAAGCTGAAGCTCCAATACTTTGGCCACCTGATGTGAAGAACTGACTCACTGGAAAAGACCCTGATGCTGGGAAGGATTGAAGGCAGGAGGAGAAGGGGACGACAGAGGATGAGATGGTTGGATGGCATCACCGATTCCATGGACATGAGTTTGAGCAAGCTCTGGAAGTTGATGATGGATAAAGAAGCCTGGTGTGTGCAGTCCATGGGGTCACAAAGAGTCAGACTTGACCTAGTGACTGAACAACGGTAACAAAAATTGAATCACAGAGGAAACCAATTTTATTGGAATCTAGATATCGAAATATGAGAAAAAAGCAATTTAGTACACTCACAGTCTTGTGTAATCATTACTGCTGTCTAGTTCCAGAATTTTTCATCACCCTAAAGGAAACCCATACCCCTTAAGCTCTTCTTCTTCATCCCTCCGCTGTCCCCTTAGCAACCACTCATTTACTTTCTGTTTCTATGGACTTGCTTGTTTTGGATGTTTCATATAAATGGGATCATGCAACGTCTGGCTTCTTTCACTCAGCCTCGTGTTTTCCAGATTCATCTATGCTGTAGTACGTGTCAGCACGTCATTCCTTTTTTCCCCCTTATGACAACAACCAAATACCATTGGCACTAATGGAAAACCAGTGTCCCTTGAAATAATTCGAAGGCAACAACTAAAGTACTTTTGTTGGCTACTTGTGTTTTATTGGTTTTCATTTTTCCTTCCATTTTCATAGTTTCTTTTCAGAATCCTACTATAAAAGAGCCATGTTGAAAACCAAGACCCTGGAAAGAGGGTGTGAACCGTTCCTTGTTTCTGGGAGCTGAGCTGAGCCATGATGCAGTTATGGGAGAGGGTGGAGGGCTTGGTACTCTTGCCTTCACCCTGCCTGTCAGGGAAAGAACCCCACTGAGCAACCCTAGCCCTGCCCTTTTCCCCTGCATGTTGATCTGATCTTGGTCACAGGAACCCATGGTAGACACTAGCATCCTTCGGGTTCTGACTCTAGAAGTCATGGCTAGGGCACAGTTGGTGGAGAGAGCTCATTGCCCTCCAACTGGGGCCCCTAGTACCTTGTGGCCAGTGGGCCAGTTGCCAGGATGAGAGCCTTAGTGGGAACTGGTGCAGGTCATCACAGCCAGCTTTGGAGGGACAGCAGCCACTCCTTGAACCAGGAACCAAGGTCAGATTGGAGCTGTTAGGTACTTAATGAATGCAAGCCCCTGGCTCCTTGCTTACCCAGAGTGTGTTGAGGACATGGCATCGGGCACAGGCCTCAATGTAGTGGGTTCTGCCAGTGTGCAGAGAGCCCAGGAGGTGGGCGTGAGGACAGGTGAGCGGGTGCCACAGACTCTCTCAGCCTCTGGCTTGCTCTGCATTGTGGCTTTGCAGGAGCCACATACCCATCCCACTGCCCTGCTCCCCAGCTGCTCCTCAAGATCCATGAACTCAGGATCTGCCTACCTTGAGATGCTCAAGTCGACTGGCCCAGATGGCCTGATGCATGGGGGAGTCCTGAAAACGACTATCAAGGTGAGATATAAACTAGGATGTTTGTGTGCTGCTGGCACATGGCAGGGCAGGCAGAGGCAGGCCACTGACCGCAACAAGTAAATGCATTCTGACCATGGGCACTCTGGCCCTGGCAGTGACCGGTGGCACCTCTCCTGTGACCTAATTGGCTTTCTGCTTGGTGACAAGTGATAGCTCGGTATCAAGTGGAAATTGCTCTGCGCTGAATGGAATGTCAATCCTGTGAGATCATAAAACCCCCATCGCTGTCAGTGTGAGCTTGGGGAGCGCCCCTCCTCTCTCCCATCTTCCCCACCAACCGCTGAATGAGAGCTTGTTTGGGGTTAGGGAGCAAGCCGATCAGTGTAAATAATGCATAGGATTATTAATATGAATGGAGCCCTCGTTAAATCCATGAGGAAGTCAGCTTCCTGGGCTACATCTCTTGCCCTGTTTATTAACATGCCATCCCATCTCTGATGCCGTGTTTCGAAACAGTGTGCCAGTGTTATGATTGTGATTACTATTATTATTTGTGTGGCAGCATTTGGAAGCCCTTATTAAGTGATTCCCATTTGCTTTGGCATGAATTCACAGTATGCACGACTTCAGGACAATTTCAGTGTCTTTAGCACACACAATGCCATTTAAAGAGGAAGCTCTGGATACCAGGGTTGGCCTCTGTGTACAAACACTGATTTTTCCATTTCGGGCTCTTTTGTGAAATGTTAAGTGCTTTGATTCTGTTAAAGCAGAGCGGAGCCGGCTCTCAGGCGCATTTCCTTCCGCCCTTTGTTCCCCTGGATGAAAGTGATGGATTTTGTGGTCTGGAGGAATCCGTCATTTTGGCTCCATCTGCTTGTTAGGCATCTCCAGTTCTCCGATGTGATGCTGTTTGGGGTTTTAGAATTTCATCATATCTTGCATTGGGAAAGACTAGGTGAATGGAGGGGGCAGGGGACAGTATTTTGTACTTGTTTTAAGTTATTACCATTCCCACCATGGGATGGATACTTTTAGGAGGCATTAAGTCAAGTGAAGGGAATCTGAGAGGTTCGTTGCCCCTATGCAAGGACATGCCTCCAAACGCTGCTTAGTTGCTGCCAGTGACATGATGCTCACCACCTAGAAAGGTAACACATTCCATCAAAACTCAGATCTGATTGTCAAGCTTGTTCTTCTTCTTTCCGTGTGCCCGTAATCATCCACCCCTTTGAGCATCTATAGAGTAGCTCTGAAAAAGTCTAAGCATGCTTACCTATTTGACATTCTCTTCCTGCTGGTTTTAGGAAACAGCTTGCCTGAAACGGTTTGATACAAAAGGCTCTATCTAGTCCAGAACCTCTCAGGAGATAGATTCTGGGGTATCCTTGGGGTTCCCCCAAGATTCTGCTTGTTCACAGAAGATGAGATCTCAGCAAATCTATGCCTTAGCCAGCCCCCTCCTGTCTGCATTCTGTTGAAAGATGTTCCTTGAAGATTTTGCAATGTGACTGACTCCCAGCCCTCATACTCTGACCCCCTCCTTGATTATCAGTTTTGGTTCTGGGGCCACGAATGTACCTTTAATCCCATGTGACCAATCACAGATCACATTCTGGCCAATCAGAGCAGAGCCTACCCCCAGACACTGTCACTGGCTCTGGGATGGACCTGACCTGCTAGAGGAAATCTGGGACAATGTTTTTCTGGGACAAAAGTTTTTCTGGGACAATGCAGGAATGTGGTACTATGGTTTACCCCTCTGCCTCGCGCACCCTTCCCTGCCCCCTCACAGAGGGCATGAAGTAGGACCTCCCTCTTGCTTTTTCATTTCCTTCAGCCAATAAACTCCCTTTTCCTCTTAGGCCAGCTTGAGTTGGTTTTCTGTGATTTTGCCGCTCAGAAATGTCCTGAGGCACTTAAGTGCTTCAGGGCACATCTTTCAGTGTTACTTTGGATTTGCACATTGATTCTGTGCAGGGAAGACTTTAAAGAAAATCCCTACCAATATAATTTTTATTCCCAGAAGCAAATCTTGAAGATGGTGGTCAGGAAGGAGAGTCAGAAATACCTACCACCCACAGGCTTGCTGATACTCATTGCTAGTAGTTTAAGCAATGGTTCTGCAGTTCTGGGGCCCTTGTCTTATCTTCCTTCAGGGGAAAAATTAGGAGCTGGTGGGAGACACATCTAAGAAAACAGAATCTCAGAAACACCTGAAGAAGCAGCTTTATGAGGGTAAACCAGATTAACTCTATCTTGATTCCATCTGACCGTATTTAAATATCTTAAAGCTTAAAATGGCTTTATCTCAGAGGAAAAAGAAGGAATGAAATCTCCGACTGGAGACTTCAGTTATTGTAATATTTTAGGTAGGTTATCAAGGGCCATCAATTATTAGTTGCCACTGGTCCTTTACTACACTAACTTTATTACCTTTATCTGGATTTATATAGGGTTTGATAGAGTTTGTATGGCTAGATGCATAACAGAAAGCATTTCAGTATGCTTTTGGCTTTCTGTCTGAGTGTGCCTCATGGAAGGCCTAATAAATTATAAATCAATGTATCTATTCCAGTTAAAGGTATAAACACAGTTGATTCAGGCTGTTTTATTTATGTTTTGGGTTATACTTCAAGCTGGTGTTTTTTTGGGGGAAGGTGCCTCACGGGGGAAGGGGCAGCGGAAGTGGGGGAATGTCTGCCCAGAAGTTGTTAATCATCAGCTTGTACCATGATTCTCCTTCTCCCTCTGCCCACTCCTGCTCCCTTTTCTTCCTTCCACAGGTGCTATCCAGGGATGCACGCCAATAACTGCCCTTTACTCTTCCCTCCATCTTAGTCTTCTTCCTGGAGAACCTAACCTGTGACATCTCCCTCCTTCTAACCAGCTACCTGGCCCCCAGAATTCCTCCTTTGCCCCTCACCCTGAGGTCACGTAGCTCACAAAGGACTTAGTGACACATAAGTCTTACCCTTGCCCTAATCAGTGGTTACTAGTCTGGGGGCCAGGCAGGTATTTAATCAGGAGGTGTCTTCGTTTGGGCTGTTGTAACAGAATACCATTGACTGGGCAGCTTAAACAAGATTTATTCCTCGCAGATCAAGAGGCTGGATATCTGAGATCAGGGTGCTGATGTGGTTCTGGGTGTCCACGTTCTGGCTTATAGACAGCCCCTTCCTGTTGTATTTTCATATAATGGAGAGCAGAGCAACTTCTTAGAAGGGTACTGATCCTATTCATGGGGCTCTACCCTTGTGATCTGATAACACCCCAAGGCCCCATCTCTTAATATTATCAGACTAGGGGCTAGGACTTCTGCATATGAACTTCTGGGGGGACACAAACATTTAGTTATAACAGGAATTATTGCAAGTTGGGCTCCCAGAGGTTAGAGTGCAGGGTGTCTAATGGGGAGTGTCCCCATTGGGCTGAGATGGTTGAACTTTCACAGCCCTGGCCTTCATCTGTCACTAGCTGTAGGTTACCCTAGGAATGGGTGTGACCTTGGACTCTGTGACCTCAGGGCATGTGTAGCCCATACTCACAGCAGCTGGGGCCACAAGGCCCTGGTGGCAGTGGGATCTGGGCAACGTGTCCCTGTGCCCGTCACAGGACGTGAGGCAGGATTGAGAGCCATGGATGAAGTCCCTGATAAACTAGTCCTGATATTTCAGGAGCCTGCAGAAAACTGGCTCATTTACCTGCAATAAATCCCTGTTGCATAAGGGAAATGTCAAGTTGTTTTGCTTTTGGCAGAAATAGTTACCTCGATGTTCTGTGTTGTGCTTGTCAGACCTTCTCTGGCTCCTTGGTGCCCTGGTCCTGGGCCTGCTGACCTCACTCTCTTCTCGTGTCCCCTTCAGTTCTCCCTTCCCCCCAGTCTGGGGAACTCACTCAGTCTCTAGGCAGGAAGCTTCACTCTTGCTCATTACATATTCTATCAAATCTTTTGTCTAAACACAGGAGTACTGAGCGCGCCCCATGAGGCACAGGGTTTTGAAACTCAAAAGCTGAACATCCATTTTTCTTTTCTCAGCTCTCTTTGGGTCCCTCCTTCCCTGAGGCAGTGAACACAGAAGGCCCAAAAGACTGGATGGGAAAGAGGGGGTGGAGAGCAAGGAAGATGCACTGGGCCCAGCAAACAGTGATTTATATTTCAAAAATACCATCCCAACTTGTCCTAAGAATGTAGGTGTTGAGCCTGGTGGAGTGAAACTGGTGGGGCCACAGAAAGAAATGAGAATGATGCTTAGAAGGAAAAAGTTGATTATACTCACAGAGCATAGAGAGAAGGGGTCCCACATGCCACATAGGGCCATGGGGGAAGCACAAGGGGAGTCAAGAGGCAGAGAGGAGCAGAGAGAAAGCTGAGAGCCTTTACTGAGCTTTCTACAGGAAAGGCCAGGCAGGGCAGAGTAAACAGCTTGGTACTGAGTAGTTGAAAGAGTTCCCATGGAACTGCAGGGGTGGTCTCTAGTGGCCTGGCACCTGGCTCTGGGTTAATTTAGGGCAGGGGAAATATTGGCTTGGTGTAAGAGTTACAAAAAGAGGTCATTGGGGTTGTGGACTTGGGATTGGTTGATGTTGGGTGAAAAGTGTGTTCATGGCAAGCTGTAAATATCTCTAAGAATCAGCTGGCCCTGGATGAGCAGACACTGTCTGGGTCTTTGAGGCTCCCAAATGCCAGAACATCAAAAATATAGAAAATAAGAAAATATAGTTAAGATAATTGGCTGTGTGATGCATGGGTGCCAAATAGACAAATACAGACTCTAAGAAAACACAGTTAAACACAGCCACACTTGTGATCCTGGAGGGCTCCTCCCAAGGTCTGTGGGGAAACAATCACAGCTGTCCTTGCCCTTTACTTCCTGGAAATCTAGGTTTCCATCTATTCAGTTAAGAAACCCAGAACGATGTGCCAGTAGCTCCCAAGGTGACGTTTCAGCATTTCCTGCTTTAATGCTTCCATCTCCTTATTTGATTTTGTAGTAACATTTAATGAAGTTTCTTTGTCTACAAAGACAAGATCATTTCCAACAATTGCTAATTTAGCACTAAGTGCAATGCTCTGGAGCGATTGGGGTCTTCTTTAATTTCTTTATGTCCAAATTGCCAGTTTTAACAGATTTCAGAAGGGCACAGGTATCTTCCTGGGGCTGGCCTGGGAGTTTGAGAATTGAGTGGCATGGAGGAGTGTCTTGCTGCTTAAGACATAGTACGTTTGACTCAGAAAGTGAGACTGGTTTTTAGAATATAAAAAAGTATCTTAAATTTGGGCTGAATCCAGCTAGCTTTCTTAAAAAATATTTTTATTTATTTATTTGTTTGACTGTGCCAAGTCTTAGCTGTTTCAGGCAGGATTGTTAGTTGTGGCTTGTGAACTCTTAGTTGTAGGACCTAGTTCCCTGCCTAGGGATCTATCCCAGGCCCCCTGCATTGGGAGCATGGAGTCCCAGCCACTAGACCACCAGGGAAGTCCCTGAATCCAACTAGCTTTTAAATTCAATATTAAATAATATGAAAAAGCATTTTAGCAAAGAAGAACTGGTTGGAAATGTATTTTGTGATGAGATTTTTCATTGAGGATGGGCTTTCATATATTGTTGTTTCTGGATCTCTTGCTGAAAGCAGCTGTATGAGCCTTTAAACCCAGGATTGCAAACTCAGAGATCTGCAGTGCTCAGTCAGGCATATAAGGGAGTGAATCAGGACGAGTGGAAGAAAGTTGCTGCTCTCCGTCTACGTTTTGATTCTTCTTTGGATAGAGACGAGTGCAAAGGAATATTTCTGTACTCTAACAATACTGTAAGCTTGATGAAGCAATGGAAAACCCAGACTCTTGGTTGGTGGGACTTAGGGAAGGGGGAGGATTGTGGGCAAACTGGAGACCACGTGCTGCAGATGGAGGAGCTGGTGGCAGCTCAGCTCTAGCTAATCGGCTCCACTTAGGAGGATAGGCCCAATGTTGTTAGAGCTGTTTTTTCCCAAAAGACCACACACTTGGAGTTTTAGGTGAAACCTTCCAATTCTGTAATAGTAACAATCGATTATGGGGACTTCCCTGGTGGCCCAGTGGTTAGGACTCTGTGCTCTTAATACAGAGCGTCCAGGTTCAATCCCTGGTTAGGGGACTAGATCCCACAAGCTGAGACTAAGAGTTCACATGCTGCAACTACAAGGTCACGAGTGCCACACTAAGACCTGACATAGCCAAATAAATAAATATAAAAAAAAATCACCCCAGCCCCTCAATCAATTATGATAAAAAAAAATAGCAGATGGGCAAAAGCCAAACCAAAAGATAGCAGATTGGAATACATCTCTGTGCCACAACCGATCTATGACCTCAAGCTTCCTAGAATTTGCTGGAAGGATTTCTCCAGCAAATCCTTGGACTAAATTCCATCTCCTACTTAATTTAGGAGAGTTCCATGTTCTGCCTTCTTATGGACAGGAGTATTCCTCTAGTATGCTGGTGCGCTCACTACCTAGCAAGGTAGAATTCCCACTGTTAAGTGGCCAGAGTTGTACTTTTTTGGTGCAAAAGAACAGAAACCAAAGCAAGACAAAGCTGAGTCCTGTCAAGCCTCATGGCAGAATGCTGTGTGCTGGGCCTCAAGAAGCTGGAGGCAGGAAATGGGAAGCCACCAGAACCTGCTGTCACTTTGCCCTCCTCTCTGCACCCTTGCTTTCCTTCTCTTCTGTCTCCAGGCCTGCTTTTCTCCTGTTTGCTCATCCCCATGGTGCAATGAGGTTGCTCCACAGCTTCTTCCTTTAGGCACTTGTGTTCCAGCCTCCCACTGGGTCCCACACTCCCTGTCTCTGGGTCTCAAGTTCACATGCCTGAGAAGGAGAATCTGATTGACTCCCCTAGATCAGGTGTCCAGATCCAGGTCAATCAACTATGGCCACAGGGGGCAAGGTCACACAGGAGAAAGACGGCACCTCAACACAGAAGGCCAGCTGCTAGGGTGGATCATTCTTGTGATGCCTGGAATGGCCAGAATGCCTTCAAGGCTCATTTAACTGCTTTGCAGAAAGGCTGGAAGCCCAGAGGGCATCTGTTCAATTCTTTTGAGCTAAACTTTGTTGCAGGGTGATCATCTTAGGCCCTCCTCCCAAAGAAGCACACGAACCCCTGTCTACCACTGGGGCCTCACATCCCTGAAATGTTTGCCTCCTGGCTTGATATTTGTAGTCCTTCCACCTGGTTTGAGAACAGTGAGTCCCAAGGTCCTCTTCTGCCCTGGGTGCTCCCTCAGGAAAAGCTTTCATTGGTCAACTTCTTCTTAAAATGTGCCATCCTGATCCCATCTCAGCCTTCTGGGATAGTTACAAAAATAGTGACATTCATAAGAACTCAGAAAGCTCGCCAGATGATGAAACCAGCTTAGAACAATCTGCTTGCTCTGGGTGTGGAGTCCCGTGGAGCTAGGTGGGAGCAGCCTGCCTCCCCTGTGAGATGCTGAGATGGGGTTGTGAGCTGTCCGATTCTGAAATATCCATCTGTCATTGCTAAGGAGCTTGGCAGAGGAAATGACCCCCTGGGGGAGGCCGCCTCTGACCATCTCCTCCCTAGGTAGAATTAAACACTCTAGCCTTGTGTTTCTTTAGCACTGTGTCCATCTTCTCAGGATGTCTGTGTCCCTGTAGTAGCTTGGCCATTTGTGGTAAAAATAATAAGAGTTCATGTTTATGGATCTTTCACTATGGGTCTGGCACCCAGTTCGGCCCCTCACAAGCTGTAGTTGATTACTTGTCCAACATGTGCTAAAATAATAATAATAGTAATAGTAGTAATAATAATAGTAATAATGACCATTCATTGAGCAAGGCTTTAAGCCCGTATCACGTATCACTTCATCTTCGATCTTCATAGTAATCTGTCCTGAGGTTCACTATTACTACCTCCATTCTGGAACCACAGAAAGATAATATAACACATTCAAGGTCGTCCAGCCAAGAAGTGGTGGGACCGGGATTTGAACCTGGGTCAGACTTTGGCATTTGCCCTTGGCGTGGTTCTCTATCCTTATTTCGGTGGGTCTTAGCCCACACGGGGAGCTTGAAAGAAATAAGTGACAGAGGGAAGGAGCAAGAAACCAGAAGTAACTTTGGGGAGAAGGGGAATGTTCAAACCTTGCAGGGTATCCCAAGGGACAGCTTATTTTTGAAAATGCTGAGGTGAACTTGAACCAGGTTCTGTCCACTCTGCTCAATCAGGTTAGACCCAGAAGTAGCAGAAGACATTTGTAAGTGGTTAGTTTTGCCTGCCGGTTAAGTGAGCTGATAAGTCTGCCAGGGGCATCTCCATACCTGTCACCCCCAAAGGACCTGAGGAGACTGTCCTTCATCTCTTCAGCTGCACCGATCAGAGATTTGGTTAATTGCATTTCCCCTCCCCTGGGGCCTGGGAGTGTGCTTACAGGTGTCTTCCTACTTTTAAAAGGTGGCAGCTGTGACCAGGAAATGACAGGGAGCCCTCATCCTCTTTGATTCGAAGGAAGAACTGGAAGAAATTTGGGGAGCGGGCTGGAGCATGGGTTTGCATTTCAAGGGAAGTAGCCGAGTTCCATGTGACTCATCCCCCCATCCCTAGTTCAAAAACAAAATAGGGGCCAGGGAGGGGAAGGGTAGCAGCTCGCGTGTGAGAGTTTGTATGTGTGTGTGTGCATGAGTGTGTGAGTGTGTGTCTGAGTGTGTGTGTTGGGGGGAGGGGTGTGCCCTCCGGGGGCGGCATGGCTGTGCTGTATGCTTTAGGCAATTATCAGTTCTCTCTCTAATTCTGTTCAAGGTGACTGTCAAAAATCCACAGAAGACTCTCCTAATGAAATGGAAAAGTGTGCAAATTTATCCTCCTGCATGCGGATGCCTTTTCTTTTTATCTCCTAATAATTGCTCCCTTGGGTTCAGCTTCATGTATGAAAGGGTCTTTTCTTGTTCAACAATTAGTCGAAATGGTCTACCCAGTGTGCCTTCTGGAGTCTGGACCTTGGAGGATGAGATGCAGGGAGTCAGGGCCTGGGAGTGAGGTCTCTGCCCTTTCTCTTTCTTTCCCTTTTTTCTTTTTAATTTCTATCTTACAGGCGTGGTTTGCATATGGGTGGAGTGAGATGTTCTTAAGAGTGGATATGTCTGAGGGAAAAATAACATCTTTCAACAAGTCAAGATGAAAAGGTGGCCCCAGAAGGACAGATTCTAGTTGAAGTTGTCACAGCGACTGATTGTGGGTTTGATGAAACTAGTGTCTAATTCGGGGGAACAATTAGCAGATTCACCTGGGTCCTGTTTTAGGCTGCCATTGTCAACCTTCATCACCGAGTTTTAAGTTGTCTGGTTGCGTGTGTTTTTCTTTAAACCTGCATTTGAATTTCTCATCACTTGGGTGTTGCAGAAGCGATGCTGGGTCAGTTGGTTCGTTCATGTCCTGGCACCTGTCATCCAGCCCTGAAGATCTTGTGGAAGCCGAAGAGTGATTAGCTTCTCCTGCAAGGAGATGAGGGCTAGCTTCAGAAATCTGCTGCTCTGTTCTCTCTGACAGCCACGTCAGGAAACAGGGAGGTAGTTTGGAAATCACAAGAGCCTCTCTTTAAAAGAAGGAGTGTGTCAGTCCACAGGATTCATGTATTTTTAATACAGCCTCACTGAAGGAGATGCAGAAGCATCAGCTGTGCTTTAAGGAAGGTCAGGCGTGTGGGAGGTGCTGCCAAGCTTGTTTTGAAGGTTTGATTGTCCATGAGGTTGGAAGGCAAAAGCTTGGACTTGAGGCTGAGGTTGGCAAACTGTGAACCTGTGAGCCTAATCCGCCTCCGGCCTGTTTTTGTAAATAAAGTTTTATGAGAACACAACCACGCGCATTCACGTGCATGTTATTCACAGTTGCCTTTGGAGCTGCCAAGGCAGATGTGTCCCCCCTCCCCAACCCCCAGCTATTGCCATGAACCTTTTCCAAAAGCAAGAATGAAATTCAAGGCAACTAGGGACTTCCCTGGTGGTCCAGTGGCTAAGACTCTTCACTCTCAATGCAGGGGGCCTGGGTTCCATCCCAGGAACTAGCTCTTACATGCCATAGGGAATTAGAGCCTGCACGCTGCAAGATCCCAAATGCCACAACTAAGACCTGGTTCAGCCAAATAAATAAATATTTTTAAAAAGAAATTCAAGGCAGCTAGACTGGGCAACCGGTTCATGGCTATTGAGGGCTGTTTATTTACCTTTATTTCACCTTTTTGGGGCAACCTTCTTGGGGGGGGGAATTTCTGCATCTTGGCAGCAGTTCTGAGAAGTGGGCTTTGGGGGCAGAAGTTAGAGATCTTTGTTCTCCTCAGGCCTGTGATTCATTAGGACCTGCAGTTTTTGTAGGTAGAAAAATGGTTAAATAGCAGGAATTTCACATGCTTCAATCTTGGGCTGGTGCACTTTATACATGGACGCTCCCCATTTTTGTCGAAAGGTCAGCGGACGGAGAATAAATAGCCGAGCTGGCTTTTCTTTAATCTCTGCTCCTGCTTTTCTAAACATAAAGAGGTTCTGAGTTTTCTGGGTTTGGCATCTGCCACAGGCGCGGTGCTGGCAGAACCCTGTGGGTGGAAACTGCGCGTGTGGGGGATGCTCCAGGGGGCCTGCTGTGTTGCCGGGAGCTGGATCTGCTTTCCTGGATGCTGTGCGAGGCTGAGTAATGCCCCATCCCTTCGAAGATGATCCTAATTCCTGGAACCTGTGAATGTGACATTTTATGCAGAAGAACTTAGAGATGTGATTAAGTTGAAGCTCTTGAGATGGGAAGGTTGTCCTAGATTACCTGGGAGGGCCCCAAATGCTGTCTCAAATATCCTTAAATAGCGAGAGAGGCAGAGAGAGATTTGACAGAGAGAAGAGAAGGCCATGTGACCTCAGAGGCAGAGACTGGAGTGATGTGGCCACAAGCCAAGGAAAGTCTCGCCCACCTGAAGTCAGAAGAAGCGGGAACAGATTTTCCCCAAGGGCCCTGGGAGGAAGTGTGGCCCTGCTGACACCTTGATTTTGGCACAATGATGCTAATTTGGGCTTTGGCCTCCAGCATTATTTTAAGTGTTATTTTAAGCCACCGTTTGTTACAGCAGCCATAGGACACTAATACTGCAGTTTTCTAACTGTGCATGTTTTTGCCATTATTTCCCTTTTTAGCTCAAGAAATTTTTATTGAGAGCTTCTTGCATGTCAGGTACTGTTCAAGGGGCTGTGTACAAAACAGGCATGGTTCCTGCGTAATGGAATGTTATTCTTCGTGGGTGAAGTGGAAATTGACAAATAAAGGAGATGCTTTCATTTAGTGGTAAATGCTATGTTCCAGATGCTCTTGCTGCATAAGAAATTACCCCCAAACTTAATGCCTTACAACAACCATTTTATTATAGTCCTGGATTCTGCGGGTTGGAAATTTGACCAGAGCACAGTGGGGACAACTATTTCTGTCTCACAGTACCTGGAGCCTCAGCTGGGAAGTCTCGAAGGTTGGGGGTGACTTGATGGCTGGGGGCGGGAATCACTCCCAGCTCCCTCACTCACACGCTTTCCCCCTCAACCCCTCCCCCAACCCCAACCCTTCATTCTGACTCTC
>SJXQ01011492.1:476063-557658 GCA_006408695.1 Aepyceros melampus
CTCCCAGCTGGAGTGACGTGAAGATTAAGATTGCTGGTTTGAGTATCTGTATGCGTGTAGCCCCTGCATACTATGGGGTTTCCTTACAGCATGGTGGCCTCTGGGCTCCAAGTTTAAGGCAACCTGCATGGCCTTGTAGGACATTGCTTCCAAAGTCATACGGTATCATTTTGCTGCACTTCACTGGCCAAAGCAGTCACAGCCCACCCAGACCGAAGGGGAGGGGACCTCCCATCTCTTGGTGGAAGGAAGGACAAGATTACATTGTGGAAGGAATGTGCCAGGTGGGAGATGTGTTGCCACCATCTTTGGGAGATACCGTGAAGATGATGAAACAGGATAATGGGAAAGAGAGTGACTGGGATGCAGGGGCTACTTTATATGCTCAGTCAAGGCCTGCCAGAAAGGTGACACTGAATCTGAATTCTGAATGGGAAGACGGAGCCAGCCTTGGCAAAATCCAAGGGGGAAGATTCATCCAGGCCAGAGGAGATATTTGCATCTTTTTTGAAAAAAATGTTTATTTTATTTTGCCAGCACCAGATCTTGGTTGCTACACTCAGAATCTTCATTGAAGCTTGCAGAATCTTTTTAGTTGTGGCATGCAAACTACTTACTTGCGACATGCACCTGAGATCTAGTTCCCTGACCAGAGATCGAACCCAGGCCTCCTGTGTTGGGAGCATGGAGTCTTACCCATTGGATCACCAGGGAAGTCCCGAGATATTTGTATCTTTACAAACATATGGTAGAGCATCAGGCAATCATCGAGAGCACTGAGGCCATTTGGAACGGATGCCAAGGACAAGAATGACTGTGCCTGTGATGTCTCAGGCAGAGAGAAGACCAAGGGCAGAGAGAAGTCCCTGGGATGGGAGTGGGCTTAGCTTCCCCATCCTTCTGTTTTAAGGGCTTCTCTGGTGGCTCAGACAGTAAATAATCTGCCAGCAATGCAGGAGACCGGGGTTCAATAGGGGTCAGGAAGATCCCCTGGAGAAGGGAATGGCAACCCTCTCTAGTATTCTTGCCGGCGAATCCCATGGACGGAGGAGACTGGCAGGCCACAGTCCATGGGGTCATAAAGCCCTGTCATCCTACTGCACTTAGCTGTTTTCTGAGAGAATCTTACTTGTCCACTTGTTGATGCTTTATCTCTCCCTCTAGACTAGAGTGAGTATTTGTCTGATTTGGAAACCTTCATTCTCAGTGTGTATCAGAGCCCCCAGCATACAATAAGTGTGTTGTAAAAGTTGGTTAAGGGAACGATTCATTTCAGAGTGGGCCCATCTGGCCACAGGGCTGCCTAGCATAGAGTTTCTCCTTAATTGTGATCTGCGATATCTTCAGTAATGGTCACCAGATTAAGTAATTAAAGAAAAGCAGAAAAATGTTGTCAGCTTCCCAGACACTGAAAATCTGTCACTGGGTCAAGCTGGAACCCAGGAATGACGCTTATTCACGTGGGCCATTGGTCTTTTAAATGAAATCCTCTTTCCTTGGTTTGAAAACTATGCTGAGAATGGGGAAGGAGAGGAGCTGAGGAACCCCTCATCCATGGTTTCTGTAATGAATCCCCCGGGACTTGTCAGCAGAGGCATCGCACCCATTACTTACACACAGAAATAAAGATAAATGTGCCTGGATAATAGCCTTGGGAAGGTATAAATCTTGCTTGTTTATGGGAGAATGCAGCATGCTAAGACTTGTCGCTTTGATTCAGGTTCGTTTCGATTTATGAGGACACCCTTACCAGTAGGAGCTGAGATTTAGAAGCAAAAGGTTACGAGAGAAGATGGGTGGGTCCGGGCATCCTTGTGGCTTCGGGTCAAGCTCCCTGCGGCATCTTCCGGTCAGTTCTTGATGAATCCCTGTCGACCCAGGGGAGACCGTCTCTTCACTCGCTTTTGCACCCATCAGCTGCTGTCCTGGAGAGGGCTTCTCCTAACCACAGAAATTACATTTTCCTTTTGAATGAACTGTGTTTGCAGGCTATCTCGGCAGAAGCCCCTGATAATCACAGAGGACATGTGTCAACCAGGTTGGAGCTAGGAAGAGAGATCAGAGTGGGTGTCTGTGTCCTGAGATGCGTTTCATTTGGTCACTTCACTGTCATGGGTTTACATGTTTGTCAGTGGTTTTTGAGCTCTGGTCGTGTGCAAGCCTTACGCTAGATTCTGCAGTTTTTTCAAAGTGAGTCTTGGTCCCTGGAGTGTATCATGACTTGAATTAGTTCCAGCATTTCACAAGCTGCTGTTAACGTCCTAATGATCTTGTCACTATATACTAATGCTATTCTGACTTCTTCATATTTATCTTGAAACTGACCTACTTGTTTTCAAGCTTAAGCATCAGGCTTAGCTCTGTCCCAAGTCGTAAATCTTAACTGCTTTGTTCATCCTGGTTTGTTGTGCTAGTTATATTTCTTTCTCACTCATATGAAAAGAAATATATGTGTTAAAAATTCCCCTTGTCCACCACTTAAAATAATGCCGTGTTCCACCCAGTCACCTTCCCTACCATTGTGGTTTGCATACCTCATTTCAAGAAATAAAATGTTTGCTTTGGCTGAATGTCTTATTTACTTTGGCAACTCTGTGAGGCTTTCAACTTCTACCCGTTGGCTCCTATGATGGCTAATTTTGTGCGTCAGCTTGAATGGGACTAAAGGATGCCCAGAGATAGTAAAATGTGATTTCTGGGTATGTTTCTGAGGGTGTTTCTGGAAGAGATTAACACTTGAATTGGTGAACAGAGTAAGGAAAATTGCCATCACCAGTGATCGTGGGCAGCACCACAGCTATTAATGGCCTGCATAGGACAAAAGACAGAGGAAGGGTAAATTTGCTCTCTCGGCTTGAGTTGGAACGTCAATCTCTTCCTGCCCTCAGACATTAGACGCTTGTGGTTCTTAGGACTGGAACTACACCATTAACTTTCCTGGGCTTCTAGCTTGCAGATGGCAGATTGTGGTCTCCACAATCATGGGAGCCAATCCCTTAGAATAAATCTTTCTGTATATCTATTAATATATATCTCCCCTTGGTTCTGCTTCTCTGAAGAACCCTGACTAATAATCTGCTCTGTGAGAGGTTTCTGGCCTAATTGTTTTAGGGGGAAAGGTAGATCCTATCTTAAATTCTGTGACAGTTTTGATTGCCCAGTTTTTTCTTATTTTTCCTGCAAAATGATGTAGAAAGATGTTCTTAGATCGCTATTGACTGACTTCCAAAAAAATCAGAGAGTGACTCCCCAGAGTGACAGATCCTTTTTCATGGACCTGAAATGCACTATTGTATTCCTCTTGCTTCTGTTCTAGTGCCTAGAATGGGACTGTGTACCATTAGCTGCTCTAACATCATCTGACTTAAACGTCTGGTCCATTAAATAGACTTCAGTGGTCAGCTGAAGGATAGAGAGAAATGCTGCTTATTTCATTGGTTGGGAGACAAACTCATATATACCATGACTTATTTACTTGACCCCAAATCTGGAAGTCTGAATTTTCTGAATTTATTAATATGCAATGGCATCCCACTCCAGTACTCTCGCCTGGAAAATCCCATGGACAGAGGAGCCTGGTAGGCTACAGTCCATGGGATCGCGAAGAGTCGGACACGACTGAGCGACTTCACTTTCACTTTTCACTTTCATGCATTGGAGAAGGAAATGGCAACCCACTCCAGTGTTCTTGCCTGGAGAATCCCAGGGACTGGGGAGCCTGTTGGGCTACCGTCTGTGGGGTTGCACAGAGTCGGACACGACTGAAGTGACTTAGCAATGCCTTACGAGTATAGGGAAATAAAGTTTTTATTAGCTATGCAGTTAACCAATGAATTTCATTGAAATAATGACATTGCACGAACATGCAATGATTTCAGAAGGTCTGGGTTGCACAGAGGGTGAATGTAAGCTTACTCAAACCAGACAAAGGCCAGGAAGGAGGGTTGTATGTTCTCCCAGACACTAGAATTTGCTTCTGTAATCCATGGTCCTTATTTCTCCTAAGCCAAAGATGCAAAATGATGCCCCTTTAGGCTGAATCTAGCCAACAGATATAGTTTGTTTTGCTTATGGAGTGTTTCAAAAAAGACTATCCCAACATAAAATAAAAAGTAGATTATTGCTCATAAATATCTGGAGCTTTGGTCTGTCTTGAAACAGAGGGCCCTGCCGTCCCCCTTGGAACCAGACTAGACTCACTACTTTGCCGCAGTCACCACCAGCCCCTCTTGTCTCTTGCACTGAGGTTGTCAGTTACCATTCATAATCCTCCTTGAACCATCATTTTTCTTAAAGGGTCCTTTTTAAAAATCATTTCTCTGTTTCTCAGACTCTGTCAGAAACGAGAGGTAGTTCCAGAGAGCTGTGTGTTTTGAGAACAATAGGAGAGGACATTTTAGTAGAAGTGAAGATCATTCCTATGTACTTAATATGCAAGCAAGTGCATTGGCTGCTTCTGTTCATTCACTGTCGCTGTCTGGTCCCTGCAGGCATTTGACTTTCTGACCCTTGGATTTAGCTAAGAGGTGAGGGAGGAACTCTACCACACAGATGGTTGGTTGGGAAGCCCCTTGCAGAGCCTGGTGCCCCCAGATGCAATAAGCTGGCCTCCTGGGCCCCTTAGGGATGGAGTGGATTGGCGTCTGTTTCATCCTTAATGAATGAATTGAATAGCTCACAGCAGGGGAAGCTTTTACCCAGCAGTTTTCCACTTACAACTGCCCTCTCCTTCTTTCTGCAACTAAACAACTGAGTTTGCTTTTGTGTATTAGTCTGTGGACTTGGGAGGTGGCGATTTCACATCTGTGGGGACACTGATCTCCTCCAGTTTGAGGTCAGATTTCCCTTATATCTTGTCTCTGTACCCTCCAGACATGGAAGGCAGCCCAGAGTGGAATGAAAACTTGGTGTGAGTGGGTCTTTTCCTGCTGGATGGTGTGAATTGTGTCTGTCTCTTTGCGACCTCATGGACTATATAGTCCATGGAATTCTCCAGGCCAGAATACTAGAGTGGGTAGCCTTTCCCTTCTCCAGTGGATCTTCCCAACCCAGGAATTGAACCAGGGTCTCCTGCTTTGCAGGTGTATTCTTTACCAGCTGAGCTAGCAGGCAATCCAGGAGGTGGATAAAAGCAAACCGCTTGTGACATTGTGCAAAGCCGTTTAACCTTTCTGGGCCTCAGTTTCCACATTTGTACAGTAGGTCTAATAATAGCAACACTAATTCTCCTAGGTTGCTGTGATCAGTGACAAGCTCTTACTCATAAAGTACTTAGTGCCTGCCACAGAGTGAGGACCTTCTGTGTTTGTTCAGGGCCGTATATTCCCAACACCCAAGGGTACTTCTGTTCCATGGTGTAACTTCAGCACCTAGAACAGCTCCCGACCCTCAGTTGTTGGCCAATAAACAGTTATTGCAAGAAAGAATGAATGGATGGTTTCAGGGTGACTTTTGCAGTTGGTGTGCATCTGAGATATGGGTACAAAGACACAGTCTCCAAACCAGAAGCCAGACATGTGGTGTGACCAAGAATTTGGTGTCCCTTCCAGCTGCAAGAGGTGATCTGGGACATGTAATCTGGATGTTAAATCCTGGTATTTGTAAATGTGTTAATGGTTTATGGTGAGATGGGACCAGACATGGAAAAGTCACAACCATCTCAGGGAGTTGTGGCCTAGGTTCCCTTGCTTGGCCCTGCATGCTACTGTTGGGCTCATGTATTAGTTTCCTATAGGTGCTGTAACAAATTGCTGCAAACTTAATGGACTAACATAACACAGATTTATTATCTTTTGGTCTGGAGGTCTCTTCTCCTTTTACCTTCACTCTTTCCCAGCATCAGGATCTTTTAAAGGCAAAAGGAGAAGGGGGCAGCAGAAGATGAGATGGTTAGATACTATCACTGACCCAATGGACATAAACTTGGAGCAAACTCTGGGAGCTGGTGAAGGACAGGGAAGCCTGGCGTGCTGCAGTCCACGGGATTGCAGAGTTGGACATGCCTGAGTGACTGAACAACAGTCTGGAGGTCAGACGTCTGAAATGGTCTGAAGAGCTAGAGTCAGCGCATTGGCAGGACAGGGTTCCTCCTGGAGGCTCCAGGGGAGAATCTGTTTCCTCGCCTTTTCAGCTTCTAGAGTACCCACATTTTCTTTGGCTCGTGACTCATTCCTTCATCTTCCAAGTGCATCCCTCTCTCTTCTGCTTCCATTGTCACATCTCCTCTAACTCTGACCCTCCTGCCTCTCTCTCCTTAGGACCCTTGAGATTGCATGGGGCCACCTGGATAACCCAGGATGCTCTCTTTGTTTCAAAATCATAAACTTTATCACCTATGAAAGGTCACTTTTATCATGTAAAGTGACATATTTACAGGTTCTGGGGATTGTGCCATGTGCTAAGTCACTTCACTCAGGTCTGACTCTTTGCAACCCCATGGACTGTAGCCCACCAGGCTCCTCTGTCCATGAGATTCTCCAGGCAAGAATACTGGAGTGGGTTGCCATGCCCTCCTCCAGGGGAATCTTCCTGACCCAGGGCTTGAACCTGGGTCAAGATGTCTCTTATATCTTCTGCATTGGCAGGCAGGTTCTCTACCACTAGTGCTACCTGGGGATTAGGACCAGGACTTTTTTTTGGGGGGGGGGGTCATTATTCTGTCTGCTGTAGCTAGGTAGGGCCCTGGGGTGTCAGAGAGGGTAGGATGCTCTGGGTAAAACTGCAGCCAGGAGCAGCCAGGCAAAGCAGAGGTGACAGCTGCGGCTCCAGGCCTGGGATCCGTGTCTGCCTTTACACATGCTGGTGGAGGGCTTTGTTTATTCCTGGTTCGTTCTTTCTTAAAAAATAATTTTACTTATTTGTTTAGTTTTGTTTGCACTGCTTTTTCATTGCTGCATGGGCTTTTTTCTAGTCATGGTGAGTGGGGGCTACTCTAGTTGCAGTGCCTGGGTTTCTCATTGTGGTAGCTTCTCTTATTGTGGAGCTTGGGCTCTAGAGCACGTGGGGCTTCAGTAGTTGAAGGCTCAGTAGCTGTGGTTTAGTCGCTTTGCGGCATGTGGGATCTTCCCCAGTCAGGGATTGAACCCATGTCTCCTGCATTTGGCAGGCAGACTCTTTACCAGTGAGCCACCAGGGAAGCCCTGTGTCTGGTTCACTCATGATCTCTAGAACAAAGGTTGTCAAACTATGACCTGAAGGGTTTTATGTTTTGACATAGATGGGGCTGAAGGTCAGTGTTGGGGTGTGGGTTTGGGTTGGGGCTAGGCTTTTTCACGTGTGCAACTGTAGAAAAAAAGTCACTCAGATTTTCTTCTGGTGCTTCTGTGATTTCTTTTCATTTGATATCTGGAATTTATTTTAGCATTAGGGTGAATTAGGGCTCTGTAGCCAAATCCCAATAGCTTATCAGTTGTCTCAACATAAATTATCAAATAATTCTGTCTTTTCTAAATGTTTTGAAGCTAAGTTAAGTTGAAGTTGAATATGTTACATGGCACTTTGGAATGGGCTCCCCAGTGAGACCCACACTGATAGAGAAATAAGGTACTGGACGTAGGGATGGGTGACCCCCAAACTCAGGGGTCTAGGGACCAGGCATGCAATGTACATGGTGAAGCAGGTCAGGTATTTTCATGTTGAACATTTGGGAATATTCTTCTTATTCACAGAGAAACATGCTTTCTTTCCATCTTGGATCAAGGGGAGGGGCTGAATCATGGAGAAGCCAAATTCCAGTGACTCAAACAAAAGAGACATTTAAAAGTATTTTTGTATTTGGCTGTGCTGGTCTCAGTTGCAGAAGGTTTAGTTGTGGCATGCTAACTCTTAGTTGTGGCATGTAGGATCTAGTTCCCTAACTAGGGATTGAACTGGGCCCCCTTCATTTGGAGCATGAAGTCTTAGCCACTGGACTACCAGGCAAGTCTCAAGGTAGACTTTTTTTTTTTTCTCATTTCACCATCCTGATGTGGGCAGGAGGTCCCAGGTAGAAATTTGCCGTGATCTCTGACATCATCCCGGGATCCAGGGGTTCTCTTTCTCTTTGCCCTGGTAGTGTGGTATTTCATGGTGGAGGTTGCCTTATTCCCATGGATCATCCCATGTTGGGAAGGGAAAAGAGATAGGAAGTGGACGGTGGGGCATTTCCTTTTCAAAGGATGTGACCTGCGAATTGGATGCATCACTCAACTCATTCCCAGAACCTGGACCTAAGTCATGTGGGTACAGTTGGCTGCCAAGGGGCATAGGAAAGGCACAGCTCAAGCTTGGGGGATTCTATTACCAGGAGGAGAAAGGTGAGAAAGGACACTGGAATTAGCCATTTTCTGCCACAACAGCTGTCTTTTTGGCCCTTACTTTTGATATGCACATGGGTATAGAGGGCTGTTTCCCCACAGTAAGGAAAGAAACAGTGCAGAAGATAATCAGCTGTAACTGAACTCACACTTATGGTTGGGAAGACAATAGTGAGTGACAGAGCTGGGGGATGCCTTATCAGCTTCATCAGTGGGGAAGTTGACACTTGGCCTTATTTTTTGCCCATGTGTGGCACGTGAGATCTTTGTTCCCCGACCAGGGATTGAACCTGTGCCCCCTGCATTGGGAGCACAGAGTCATAACCACTGGACCACCAGGGAAGTCCTGAGACTCAACTTTTATCTGCTGATGATGGCAATGCTGGTCCACTTCCTCTGGAGGGCAGTTTTGACATTGTCTATCAAAATTACAAATGCACACAATTTTTGACTCAGCCATTCCATTTCAGGAAACATATTCGGAGAGACTGAGCACGTGCAGATTAACCTATACATGAGGTTGTTCACTGCAGCCCTGTAGTAGCCAAAGGCTGGAAGTAACCTAAATGTCCATCAGGAGTTGTTCAGTCTGACTCTTTGCAACACTGTGGACTGCAGCACACTGGGCTTCCCTGTCCATTAAGAGGGCCTGGTTAAATACATTTTGGTGCCTTCATACAACAGGGCAATATGCATCCATAAAAAAAAAAAAGAATGAAAACACTCTAATGTGGGCCATAGTAACCTGAAGATACTGCTAAGTGAAAAAACAAACCAGGATGCAGAACACGGCATATAGTATGTAATTATTTCTGTTAGAAAAAGGAAAAAGAATAGTGGTACATGGGTGTGTGTGTTTGGGGGGTGTGCATACGTGTGCTTTTCTATACATAAAATATTTCTGGAAGGTTGTAAGAAACTGATAACATGGGTTGCTTCTGAAGATTTGAATGGCTATAAAATGTTAGCAGAAGGGAGATATTTACTTGAGAATCTTGTACCTTTTGAAGTTGAACCATGTAAATAATTTTCCAATAAACTACAACTGTAAAACAGGAAAGATCTGTGAAGCTCAGAGAGGGCTAGCATTTCCTGAGTGTCACACAGTAGTTTGGAGCCAGAACCAGCATCCATTTCTGTACCTCCCGGCACCTCATTTTGTTTTCCTGGCAATCATCCCATGCTGCTGGTTTTTGCCTTTAGAGATGGTTCAGAAGAACCTCTCTACCTTATTAACTAGCAAGTTGAGTTGGAATACATTTTACCAGCTGATATAATTAATTTGGTGCTTTGCCAGAGCTGCTGTTTTCCTCTGTCTTAATAATAACAGCCCTTAGGCAAGACCTTCTACTGCAGGATCCTGGGCTGTAAGATCGACCTCTGATTATATCTACAGTTACTTTGCAGTTCTCTGAGCACACATGGGCCAGTTCCCCAGCATTGGCTTCATCACCTGAGCATTGGTAATCTTGGAAGCTGATGCAGGGGCCAGGGGACCTCATGGTAACTTGGAGGATCCTTGCTGCTTCATCTCTCTCCAGTGGCACCAGGAAAAATAATGATTTCTTGGCTGCAGAAGGAAGGGTACCAAATGTGGGACGTGTGTGGAGTGAGGCAGGCAGCCTTTCTGGTTCCCTGGCAGGGACGCCATTTAAATGACATTTTTCTTGCAGATGAGAGAGATGTTCGGAGCCTCGTTGGGACTGGAGTCTGGTAATTAGCTCTTTACCTGTGTCCTGAGATTTCCAGCACAGTCACTTGTCAGGGGAGCTTGGAAGAGGATACACTGTGTTCTGACCCAAAGATGAATGAGAACTTTCTCCTTGTTGAAATAAAATGAGAAATCTGAGTGTCCAGAGTTCGTGCTATCACTTTAAATCTCCTGTAGGATGTGGCATGGGATGTGACTGATCACTTAGATTGTATGTGTTACTATAGTATAGGTTCGCTGCTGCTAACTTAGGCCTTAAATAATAGCTTAAGGAAGACAGAAGTTTGTTTCTCTATCATCATCTAAAAAGGCATAAATAGCCATCCAGATCTTGTACAGCAGCTGCACTGCCACACCCTCAGGATTCAATCTCCTTCTGGCTCACTGCCATTCCTAAGGGGTGGGTCCTTCTTCCTGGTGTAAGATGGAGCCCCAGCCATCCCTTCCAGGGTCCTGAGAGCAGGAAATGGCCAAGGGCAAAAAAGTACATGTCCTTGCTTCTTAAGTTGCTTTTTTTAAAAAGGCACTTTATTTATTTGTTTATGACTGCACTAGGTCTTCCTTGCTTTGCTTGGGCTTTCTCTAGTTGTAGTGAGTGTGGCCTTCTCTTCAGCGCAGAGCACATGTTCTAGGCGTGTGGACTCCGTAGTTGTGGCACACGGGCTTAGTTGCTCCACAGCAAGTGGAATCTTCCTGGACCAGGGATTGAACCCATGTCCCCTGCATCAGCAGGCAGATTCTCATCCACTGTACCACCAAGGAAGTCCCTTAAATTGACCTTTAAAGAAGCCACCTGCAGGACTTCCCTGGTGTCAAGTGGCTAAGACTCTGAGCTCCCAATGCAGGGGGCCTGGGTTCAATATCTGTCAGGGAACTAGATCCCACATGCTGCAACTAAGAGTTCACATGTCAAAACTAAAGAAACTGCATGCCACAACTAAAGATCCCACTTGCCGCAACCAAGACCAAGCACAGCCAAATAAATAAAGTAAATGTTGAAAGAAAGAAGTTGCTTGCAAAACCTCCCTAATGTCCTACTTCCAGACTTCTCTCACCCTGTCCTGCCAGCAGAAGCTGATAAGGGCTTGTGTTCATCATGTTACATTGATGAGGCTCTCCCACCACAGGGTCTCATGGCAAATAGTCTATCATTATTTTGTGACTGGATCCAAAGGAAATGGCAGTGGGCTAACTGGGGAGAGGAAGCAGGGAAGGAGAGAAAACCAACTCAAGGCTGTGTATTGGCTGGTTACTGCCGTGGGCACCTGGGGTTCAGTCCAGGAGCGCTGGGAAGGACACCTTGTGGTTGTATGCCCAAGATGGGGTAGAGGGAAGTATTTGCCCACAGGCTGCAGTACCCCACAGTCATGGTGGGGTGCTCTCCACTTGTTCATTTCCTTGTATTTGAATTATTTACACAAGCAGAATGGCTGGGAAGTATCTCTGCAGAGACTTTGGTGTGCAGATCCTGCGGGTGCAATGATGGCCAGAACCAAAAGGATAGGTGGAAAGGAGGTGAGAGGGAGCATTGGTTATATGACTTCACTCAGCTGCAAAGACATCTGGGAAATGTAGTCTTTATTGATGGTGGCCATGAGCCCTGCAAAAACAAGCAAACAAAACCCCAGGGTTTTGGGGGCTTTTTTTTTTTTTGGTTATTGTTGAAAGGATATCGGAACACAGCTGGTAGAATTCCGGCACACCAGAATCTTTATTTGTCCCAAAATAAGGGATTTTGTCAGTCTCAGTGATCTTGAACTCAACTGAGGATATATAAAAAGGCCTTGGAATGGACAAGATAGCCATCAAAGTCCGTGCACTGAAGCATGTATTCAAGATCGCATCTGAGGCCTACTGACTCTTGATTTGGATGACAAATCTAACAAGCAGAGTGGTCTGCCTTCCCCATGGAAGCAGATGAACATGCAGGTATTGCTAAGGGTCTGTCTACAGATGGAAACCTAACTCTTTCTCCCAACTCCAACCTGTCCTTTATAGACTTTCAGAGTGGCTCACACAAAGGCAGAGGTCACTTCTTCCTTAGAAGTTTCTCAGTGCCCTTGGGAGCTTGTCCTTGCCTGTCTGCTTGGGAACCATACTCCATGCACACGTTCACTCTTCCAATGCCCTGTGTACATCATCCTTCCTCTTGCCTGGAGTCTCCCCCACCTCGTCCCCGGTCTGGCCACTCCTGGTCATCCTTTAGCTTTCTGCTGAACGTTACATTGACTAGGCTCTGCCACCACAGGCTCTGTTGGCAGATAGTTATCGTTATTCCTTGTTCGGTGCTCTTGCCTCTGTGTGACTGTGCTCCTGGTGGAGGTGGGATGGAGCTATGCCCATCTTGCTCATTGCTATGTTTTTAGGACCTGGCACCCAGTTGGTGCCAGTAAGTCTTTGTGGAATGGATAGGGATGGATAGATGGGAACACTCCTTCTCTGATCCCAGGTAGCTTCTTTCTAGCGTGTACCCTTGGTTCTTGGGTGAGAAAGGTTATAGAGTTTTTGCCCAGCTTCTTCTACTCCTGGGGTGCAGTTTCAAGCTCAGGCCTTTTTGGAGTGGGGGTGGTGAAAGATCAGCAGGGTGGCTCTACTTCAGAACTACTCCTAATTGCTGCTACTGGAGGCTCATCAGAGAGATCTCTGAGAGAGCTCCATGAATGAGTCAGTCATCCAGCAAGTCAGCCCTACTCAAAGTGGAACACTGCCTCCTGCTGGAATTTGAATGTATTCGAGACTGAGGCACGTTGGCATTGGCAAATGCTGGGTATCTTTTCAATTCCTACTGCCACCCCTTTACTTTCTTTTTCTGGCATAAGAATATGCATTTAAAAATTTTTTTTAAAAAGTAATTATTTTAGTTAGAGGATAATTTACAATATTGTGATGGTGTTTGTCTTACGTCAACATGAATCAGCCACAGGTATACATGTGTCCCCTGAAGCCCCCTCCACCTCCCTCCACATCCTATCCCTCTGGGTTGTGCCAGAGCACTGGTCTCAGATGCCCTGCTTCATGCATCAGAGTTGCACTGGTCATCTATTCTACATATGGTAACGTATATGTTTCAGTGCTATTCTCAAATCATCCCACCCTCGCCTTCTCCCACATAGTCTAAAAGTCTGTTCTTTACATCTGTGTCTCCTTTGCTGCCCTGAATGTGGGATCATCAGTACCATCTTTCTAAATTCCGTATATATGCGTTAATATACAGTATTTATCTTTCTTTTTCTGACTGACTTCATTCTGTATAATAGGCTCTAGGTTCATCCACCTCGTTAGAACTGATCAAATGCGTTCCTTTTTATGGCTGAGTAATATTCTGTTGTGTCTATGTACTGCAACTTCTTTATCCATTTATCTGCTGATGGACATCGAGGTTACTTCCTTGTCCTAGCTGTTGTAAACAGTGATGCAATGAACATTGGGGTACATGTGTCTCTTTCAGTTCTGGTTTCCTCAGGGTGTATGCCCAGCAGTGGGATTTCTGGGTTGTATGACTGCCACTCCTTTACTGTCAATTAAAAATATTCACAAACTTAAGTGCCTTCCTCAATATAAAACAAACTCAATGGATATAAAACTATGATTTCTCCTTAAAATGCTTAGAAAGCAGTCTTCCTCCCAACCTTGATTTTCAAACTAGTATTGAAAATTTAGAGACTACAAAACAACATAAAGAATTAAAAACCATCTGGGAAAAGTCAGCAGTAATTTACTTTCTTCCAGTCTTTTTATGGTATATATTAACATGTTTGTAAATACATATACACACATACCCCTGAAATCATTATCTTAAATGTAAAGGTTTATAACTTGATTTTTTTCATTTAATATGAGCTTTTCAGCATGTTCCTAGGTCTTTAAATATTCTTCAGGGATTAATTTTGAAGATGGCATACCACTTCTATGCAAGGGCATACCTTTAAAATATTATCAACCCTTTATATTTTTTGAGCAGTTAGGTTGTTTTGATTTTTCACTGCCACAGCTTTATTGCAAAAAATTGATTTTTCTTGTACTTCTGATTATTTTTCTTTTTTTGGAATTATTTCTTACAGAATCTTAGGAATACAATTCCTGGGTTAAGGGTGTGATTAGTTTTCAGTCTTTCAATTCATGTTGCCAAATTAATTTTTAGATAGATTATCTGTCTACATGCCACCAACAGTATCTGAGGGTTTTTTTTTTTTTTTGGTTGGTGATTTTTATTTTATTGAATCTTGAGCAATAATGATTATGATAATTTTAAAAAAGCCAATTTATTAGTTTCCAAATTACCTTCTAAACTTGCAGAATTGGATAGGTCATGTGTAGCTCTGGTTGATGTGTGAATAAGGCAGCTTTCTTTCCTTATTTGAGTGTTTCTTTATTCCCTATTTCCAAAACAGGATGTGTGTGGTAGCCCACAGGAAAAATAAAAAAATACAGCATAATAGTTAAAAACAACTTTTCTCATTTTACATTTTATTAAAACATTTTCATGTGTTAGAAATATTTGCATTCATCTTGCTGTTATGGGTGAGAATTCCACAGTTGATTGGTGATGTCTGCCACAGGTGTGTCTGTGGAGAGGTGGAAGATTTGCTGTTGAGAGTCTACTCTTCCTGACCATAGGGGGCTTGCGGCCATTTACAGATCAGCTTTGAACAAAAAAGTTTACAAATTTGGTCGGAATAGAATGGTAAGAGGTTGCCCTGTAATTGGCACTCAGCTTATTCCAACCCCTGCTTTTCTGCTGTCTCTGGCCCTCCTTTATGTTTTCAGTAGACTTGAACTGCAAACCTACTGTGTGCACATCCAGCCCCTGAAAAGGTAGAAAGGAGGCTGCGCTCCCCAAACTTTAGTTTTAATGCATTCCCTTCACAGTTTTTTTTGAGGCCACCTCTGGTATATTCCTCTGCTATTTTCAATTTAATGTGTAATTTTAAAACTCATTCATTGGCTTTATCTAAATATGTTTATTTTAAAAGCAATTTCTATCACTCTCACAAACAAAAGCCAGCATCACTTGCCATAAATAGACAAAACCCTTCAAAATGAAGACAATAAAAACAAAACAATGGTCTTAAATTCCAGCTTGGAGACTGTTGCTTGCCAAAGGCTCTTAGACGGAGACCTGCTGTCTCTCAGTTAACAAGGTGATCAGCCAAGTGTTAGAGGCTCATTAGCACCAGAAGGAGGCTTTCTGTCTTTAGGAGGTTTGCAGGGAAATTAGGAAGAGACTAACTTTCCAATTGTGAAATTTCATCTTCCTGAAAACATTTGGTAAACGGCCCTTCACACTGGTGCAGGGACCCAGGCGAGGGCAGACTTAGGCAGGCATTGACTGTAGGCAAAAGAGAATGGTGTCTTGGCAGAGTTCTTGTATGCTTTGGGGGATTGTTCGAGGACACAGGAGAAGTTTGTTTCAATAGCAGAGTTATTAATGAGTGGGACTCCCCAGGTGGCTCAGTGGTGAAGAACCCACCTGGTCAATGCACGAGATGCAAGAGACACGGGTTTGATCCCTGGGTTGTGAAGGTCCCCTGGAGGAGGGCATGGCAACCCACTCCAGTGTTCTTGCCTGGAGAATCCCATGGACAGGGGAGCTCGGTGGGCTACAGCCCATGGGGTTGCAAACAGTCGGACACAACTGAACAACCGAGCACACGCGCATGGCCCCCAAAGGGAGATTCCGATTTAGGTAAACACTCCCCCCGACCCCACTTTGTGTGGTTGGTAAGAGGCAACCTAGGACCTGATGGACCCACTTCTGTCTTTAAACAGTCACTGAAAAGCATCTCTTCCTCTGGAGGTGTCCTGTGTTGCTTGAGCTCCCGTGAGTTCTGGGCATGAAAAAAATAAAATTGAGTTGGCAGCACATCCAAGTGGCATGTGGCGCAGGCGTGTGCCGTTGGATTATTTTTATTTATGATAGCTGATTCACAATCGTCTCCATGGCGATGGGGGAGCTGAAGGCGGAGGAAAGAAGTGAGTTGTCGCGTTATTAAATGACCCAATGAAAGAAAAAAGCTCTTAGACACATTAAGGATTAACTTAGTGTCATGGCCTTGCCTGGTGGGTCATTACCCATCTCTGCCACAGATGTTGGTATTTCCATTTCCAGAGTGTTCTGAATGGTGTGGCTCATCTGTTTGCATTTGAATGTCATTCTCAGCTCAAATGCAGCCAGATGCTGAGGGTCAGAAGGGCTGCTGGCAAACTCATGGGGAGATGCTCCCTACCACAGAATGTTCGGGATATGCCATTTTGAATGCCAGTTTATACATAAATATACTTATGGGTTTTTTTTATAGACTTGAATAAAATCAAGTCTATAAAAATCATCTATAAATTAAATGTAAGAAATCCGGCATACAATGAACACCCAGGTACCTACCACATATGGTCAAAAGGTGACAGGTAGAGGATGACAGTATGTCTTGATTTCCCAGCTTTGTCCTGTTGTTTTGGCAAAACCCTTAATAACATCCCTTTTCACTCTCAGAATAGGTTCGGGTTTGGGTAATAAATTTTGTCAACTCTGCTTTTAAGCTTTCTTTAAGCTCCCCACCCCAGTCTTGTTCCCTCTTCCCTCACACAGAAACTCCTCTGAATTTTAGGTTTTCACTCCTTTGCTGTTCGATGTTCGCCTCCCTAAATGGTCTATTATTCTTTTATTATTTGGCCACACAGCAAGTGGGAGCTTAATTTCCTAACCAGGGATTGAACCTGTGCCCCCACCTTTGGGAACACAGAGTCTTAACCACTGGACTGCCAGGGAAGTCCCCAGTGGTCTATGATTTTGGTTCGTCTCTTTGTGAACTCTTGAGTGAAACTCTGCTCTGAGTTTTCTTTTGTGTCATTTCTCTTCCAGCAAACGTTGTATTTCAGAGGTGCATCCTTGTTGCTAGACGTAACAATGATTCGTCCTTCTCTATAGCTGTGTACTATTCCATGGTAAGAATGTGTCACAGTGTACCCATTTTACTGCAGGCAGACATTTAGATGATTTTCTGGTTTCCACTGTAATGAACAAAGGCTGATAGGAACATATGCCGGTGTGTATCCTTATGGAAGCTGGAGTGAACTCTCCAGGCTCTAGGTCTAGAATTGTTGGGTCATGTGTTAATTGCATTCCCAAGCTCACCAGATGGTGCTGCACTGGTTTCCAAAGTGGTGGTACAGTTTTTTTGGTTGTTGTTTGCTTTTTTTTTTTCTTTTGGCCATGCCATACAGCTCACAAGACCTAGTTTCCCGACCAGGGCTTGAACCTGGGTCCTTGGCAGTGAAAGTGTGGAGTCCTAACCACTGAACCGCCAGGGAACTCCCTGGTGGTGCAGTTTTAAGGCCTCACTAGTAATGTGGAGGTGTTTTGGTTGCTCTGTGTCCTTTCATCACTTGCTGCCAGACTGTTCAATTGTTACGGGTCTGATAGGATCAGAATGGTATCCCATCGTACCTTTATATCTCTAGGGCTGCCTGGGATTGTAGCCAGTCTGCACAACTCTGGGGCTCAGTATGAAGAGCCCAGCTTCCTGTAAATAGGCTCTATTCTCCAATATTAACTTTATAGTAATAAAGTTGATACTTGGCTCTATAACAGCCTTTTTTTGTTTTAATTGGTTGAGAACTTTGATGGGAAACAGGGATGTCCCCTAAGGGTGTCGAAAAGGAAAAACTCTGTGTATCTTCTTTGCTCTCAAACTCTTCCCCCCAGAACACTTCCACTCCAGTTGTAGGGAATGGGGCATGCTTTCCCCCACACCAGCCAGCTGTTCTCTGCAGCACCAGCTGAGTGTCCTACAATTGACCTCGATTTGGACACTGTCTACCTGGAGACGGCATTAGATCCTGCAGGTCAAGGGCTCAGTTTCGCAATATCGCCCCCAACTTCAGATGCCAAGGGCAAGTCCAGGTTGTCACCTGCCCTCCTGACCGACAGGCTGTAAATTGGGGTTTCCCACAGCCCCCTTTTCAGTTTCAACCATTTGCTAACATGACTCATAGAACTCAGGGAAACAGTGTGCTTACTAAGATTACTAGTTATTATAAAACCATACAACTCAGGAGCAGCCAGATGGAGGGATTCACAGGGCAAGTTCTGAAGGAGAGGACCTCAGAGCTTCCACGTCCTCTCTGGGTGCATGACCCTCCCAGCACCTCTGTGCGTTCAAACCCAGAAACTCTCAGAACCTCATTATTTTGGGTTTATATGGAGGCTTCATCACGTAGGAATGATAGATTAAATCAGGTCAGCCATTGGTGATCGATGCAACCTTTAGCCTCTCTTGCCTCCCTGGGGGTTAGGAGGTGAGGCTGAAAGTTCCAACCCTCTAGTCACATGGTGGGTTCCCTAGAAACTGTCCCCTCCTGCAGCTGTCTTGGGGCTTTGCAAAAATCACCTCATTAATATAACTGGAATGTGGTTGAAAGGGGCTTGTTATGGATAACAAAACACTCTCACCTTTTTTTTAAAATAAAAAAAAAGTTTTAAATTTATTTGGCTGTGCCAGATGTTAGTTGCAGCATGTGGGATCTTCAGTTCCCTGACCAGTGATAGAACCTGGACCCCCTGCATTAGGAGCTCGGAGTCTTAGCCGCTGGATCACCAGGGAAGTCCCCACACTCTCACCTTTTTGGCTCCATCACTTATGAAATTTCAAGAGTTTTTGAAACTCTGTGCCAGGAATAGGGATGAAGAACAAATATGTATTTCTCATTACAAGTTGTCGCAGCTGTCCTACAGACCATCACACACACAATCGGCAATGCCGTCTCTTAGAACTTACATTTTCCTGTGCCTCTCATTCACCTGTCCTGGACCTTGCTAACCTGGAGCTTTCACTCCTCTCATGGAGTAACAGCTCAGCCTGGCTCACACAGCTTACTCGGCTCTCTGCATTCATAGGATTTGTTTGTGGATTTAGCCTTTTTCCTATTTAATCATACTCTGCTAACCTTTTTGTGGATGTAAGTCTTGCTTCCTTCATCTGAGATCTTCTGAAATTTTCCTCATCTTTATATGCCCCTTGGGGACTAATGTTGTCTAGGCTCATTCTTCCAGGAAATGTTTGGCAGATCCCATTATGTGCTAAGCCTGATGATAATGGCTAAAGTAGTCAAAGATAAAGAAACTGAATTACTTGCTCTTCTCATGGACATGCTTTCCAGACAAAATGAAAGAAATAAATAAGAGTGACGTGATAAGACTTTGGATAGGAGGAATATCTTGATTATTAAAGAGACTTTCTTTGCCTGGAGAAGTTGGGTAAAGATTCCCAGATGAAAGGTAACCATGAAGTGGATTTTAAAGGATGAGTAGGAGTTGTCAGTTCAGTTCAGTCGCTCAGTCATGTCCGACTCTTTGCGACCCCATGAACCACAGCATGCCAGGCCTCCCTGTCCATCACCAACTCCCAGAGTCCACCCAAACCCTGTCCGTTGAGTCAGTGATACCATCCAACCATCTCATCCTCTGTCGTCCCCTTCTCCTCCTGCCCTCAGTCTTTCCCAGCATCAGAGTCTTTTCCAATGAGTCAGTTCTTTGCATCAGGTGGCCAAAGTATTGGAGTTTCAGCTTCAACATCAGTCCTTCCAATGAACACCTAGGATTGATCTCCTTTAGGATGGACTGCTTGGATCTCCTTAGAGTCCAAGGGACTCTCAAGAGTCTTCTTCTCCAACACCACAATTCAAAAGCATCAATTCTTCCATGCTCAGCTTTCTTTATAGTCCAACTCTCACATCCATACATGACTACTGGAAAAACCATAGCCTTGACTAGATGGACCTGTGTTGACAAAGTGATGTCTCTGCTTCTTAATATGCTGTCTAGGTTGGTCATAATTTTCCTTCCAAGGAGTAAGCATCTTTTAATTTCATGGATGCAATCACCATCTGCAGTGATTTTGGAGCCCAGAAAAATAAAGTCAGCCACTGTTTCCACTGTTTCCCCATCTATTTGCCGTGAAATGATGGGACCGGATGCCATGATCTTCGTTTTCTGAATGTTGAGCTCTAAGCCAACTTTCTCATTCTCCTGTTTCACTTTCATCAAGAGGCTCTTTAGTTCTTTTTCACTTTCTGCCATAAGGATGGTGTCATCTGCATATCTGAGGTTATTGATATTTCTCCTGGCAATCTTGATTCTAGTTTGTGCTTCCTCCAGCCCAGCAGTTCTCATGATGTACTCTGCATATAAGTTAAATAACCAGGGTGACAATATCCAGCCTTGATGTACTCCTTTTCCTATTTGGAACCAGTCTGTTGTTCCATGTCCAGTTCTAACTGTTGCTTCCTGACCTGCATACAGGTTTCTCAAGAGGCAGGTCAGGTGGTCTGGTATTCCCATCTCTTTCAGAATTTTCCACAGTTTATTGTGATCCACACAGTCAAAGGCTTTGGCATAGTCAATAAAACAGAATGTTCTTTTGGAACTCTCTTGCTTTTTCGATGATTGGTGGATGTTGCAATTTGATCTCTGGTTCCTCTGCCTTTTCTAAAACCAGCTTGAATATCTGGAAGTTCACTGGCCAAATAGCTATTATAAATCTGATTGGTAAATTAACTATGTCTTGTTTTCCTAGCTTTGGGGATTTCTTGTAGTTTTGTTTTTTCCATCCTCAGAAACTTTTGGCTAGTCAATCTTCATTTGTGTGTGTATGTTGAGTCACTCAGTCATACCCAACTCTTTGCAACCCCTTGAACTATAGCCTGCTAGGCTCCTCTGTCCATGACATTTTTTAGGCAAGAATACTGTACTGGGTGCCATTTCCTTCTCCAAGGGATCTCCCCGACCTAAGGATTGAACCTGTCTCCTGCATTGGCAGGAGGATTCTTTACCTGCTGAACTATTGGAGAAGCCCAAAGTCAATCTTTAAAAGGTAAATACTAATGAAAATGGAAAGATAGCCTTTCAGTGTCCAGGGGGTCTTGACTTTGGTCATTAATGTGTTAGAAATAAGGCAAGAAGTCCACACCAGGGTGACTTTTATTCATTCATTCTTTTATTTGAATACATAGTTTGCATCTGTTGGATGTTTGAATAAAAGATAAAGGAAAATAGAAAAACTGCGTTCTTAGAACCGTGACTACCCTGGCTTCTCTTCCGACCTTGCTGGGGTCAGCCGACTCCAGCTGGTGGCAGCAGCTGTCACCACCGAGGTGTGTTCTCTGAGCATTTTTCAGCTGTTTAGCTCAGACTGTGGGTCTGATCACAGTGGCCAGAATTACACAGAGTCATTGTGGGCATTTGGTTAATTACAATAAAGCCATCAGGTGAAATGAACTATCCATCGCTGACTGCGTTCTAACCATCATTAGATGGATCTCTGATGAGCTGGCCCTGGGCTGCGCTTGATTCCGGGCATCTCAAGGCTGTTTGGAGTGTTAGTCAAGGCTGAATGGCTGGGCAGGAGTTGGGAATGAGATGTTTTTCTCAGTGGGGAAAACTTGAGAGACTGTTTGTATGGGTGTGAGTTCTCATGCCTTTGGGGGCTGCCTGTCTGTTAAGCAATGCTTGCTTTGCCCTTGGCTTTGACCTGACCCCAGTGTAGCTGTCAGTCAAATAAACAGAAGCACTGGCGTCTCCCCTGACAGCTGGTGTGGTGACAACTGTCAGGGTGCGGGGAAGTTGGCTTGCTTTCCAGAAGGTGCGTGTGTGATGTTTTAATCTGGAAAGGGGACTGGCCAAGGGGTTGGACTGGTGAAAGGCAGGCAGAGGAGTTCAGGTCCTCCTGAAAATCCCATTTGGGCAGGGCTGTGGATTCTAATAAAGTTGTCTTTCATCACATTTGCTTAATGCATTAGATTTTTTTTTTTTTTTTTTTTGGCCATGCTGCATAGCATGTAGGATATGACTTCCCTGTCCAGGGATGGTATCCATGTGCCCTGCAGTGGAAGCGCAGAGTTCTAACCACTGGACTGCCAGGGAAGTCGCACTGCATTAGGTTTTAAGGTAGAGGTTGCAAATTGGAACACTGTGAGCTGGATGTGTGGGTAATACAGTATGATTGATGTCCTTATAAGAAAAGGAGAAGGGCTCAGGAAGAAACTCACATGAGGACTTTCCCCTGTACCTCTGGGGAAGTTCATAGAGGCTATGATTTAAAAACAGAGACTTCATAATAAAAATGGGGATTTCTGGCATCTCTAGAAGCATCAGATTTGTCCACACAGGGCCAGCCTTCTCTGATGGGAGTCATCTGGACCTCTTCACTTCACCCCAGTCACCGCTGCTCCCTGTGATCTGCTTCTCCCAGCTGCATTCCCCATCCAGCCCTCCAGGAATGCGAGACTCTGACCCTTACTCTTACAAAAGGTCTGGGATGGAAGATGTGAGAAAGGGCCTAGCTCTGCCTTTTAGAGCGGGAGATGACAAGCCACAGTCTGTGGATCAAATCTAGCCTGCTGCCCGTATTGATAAATAAGGTTTTATTGGGAAAGAGCCATGCCTACTTGTTTATCTTTTGTCTCCAGTTGCTTTCACACTGCAATGACAGATTGAGTAACTGCAACAGAGATCATTTGGCCTGTAAATCCTAAAATATTTACTATCTGGCCCTTTATATAGTTTGCCAATTCCCTTGTAGAGAATCGAGAAATCCAGATTTTTACATGGACTCTCTTTGTTTTTAAATGAGCCCAGGTAATTCATATTGGTTTTTAATGTCAGAAAACCTGTCAGTCAAAGACATCTTTCCATGACAATAAATGTGAATTTCATCATTAAAAAAAGATGTGGAGTACTATGACTTAACCATTCTTTTATTAATGGGTATGTAGGCAGTTATGTTTTAACTTTATATGCACTAGTCAGGACTGGCTAATGAGCACCACACTTGAGCACTGAATTTTTTTTGGCAAATCTTTTTTTGGGGGGACTGTACCATGTGGCTTATAAGATCTTTGTTCCCTGACCAGGCATTGAACCTGAGCCCTCGACAATGAAAGCATGGAGCCCTAATCACTGAATTACCAGGGAAGTCCTGAGATTCTTTTTTTAGGATGGGGAGGGCATATGTGATTGGGTTATTTAATTCAGACTGTAGAGAGCCAGTTGACTCTCTTATCACTCTTGTCAAATGTTCACATTTCATTTTTTAGGGCAAGATATTAAACACTGATTCTTGCTGTTCACAGAGGACTACATGAGAGAGAATGGAATTAACAGAGGAAAGAATTGTTTTGGGTGTAGGGAGGAAGATTTTGTTACTCAAGGTGGTAAATCTTGGAAAGTCTCTGCAGACTTTCTAGGAAGCGACAGCTCTGCCCTGGTTGGATGTCACCCAGGCATGGATGATCCGGTGACCCACTTCTGCACAGCTGACCTCTGCATCCTGTCTTGCTCACCAGGAAGGAGTGCCACACTGGGTAGAACTGGGGCTCGTTGGTGCTGGGACTATTCATCGGGCAGCCATTCCTCCACCATCCTTGGATTGGAGGGCACAGGCTGGCTTAGCTGATCCCGCACCTTGCACACCTCCAGTGTTTTTATCTATGACTTTATGGTTTCATCCCTCCATCAAAGCCAGTTAGGTCCCCTCAAGGTGGTGTGGCTGCTTGGAGGGTATGGATGTGTGCAGGAAAGGGCTAACATAATGCGAGGCTGTTACCCTTAGAAAGGTCTACTTGACGGTTGGCTGGCCAGCAGTCTGGGAACTTGGTGCTTGAACTGTTCTCTAAGTGTGGTTCACTGTTCCCAGACTATGTGAACTTTGTGATTTATGTTGAACACCTGCTTTCCTTCTGAGAGTCTGGAAGGTGGACACGTGCTAAGCAGAGAGTGCCTACATCACCAGCTCCCAGTATAAACTGTGGGCACTGAGACGCGAATGGACTTCCCTGGGCAGAACAGCACATGCATGTTGCTGTGTTTCTGTGGCTTAGAGAAGAGTGAGGTCTGTGTGACCTTGTGGGGAGGGAGTCAGTATAAGATAGCCTGTGCAGAATATTCCTCTACACTCAGCCTGCGACTTTTCCTCTTGCTGATCAGGTTATGCAACAAACCTTAGCCATAGGACAACTGAATACTGAGTTCCATGAGTGCTTCTAGTGAATCACTGAATGTATGGGTGGTCTTGGGAAACCCCAAAGCAGAATGATTTATTACAAATTAAAATCCAGCATTAAAGGAAATTCAGAGAGTGCATGCCTTGATGATAATGATAAAAATACCAGTGATTATATTAATAACTAATTTTTATTAATTTGGCAGTTGCTAATCTAATCTTCATAGATTAACTAATTTAACCACCCTCTTAGAGGTAGTTATTACTTTCATCCCATTTTACAGATGCAAAAACTGAGGCATGGAGAGGTTAAGTGACCTGCCTTTTATCAGTTAGCTCATAGTGACAGAGCTGAGAACAAAGTCCTCCGAAGCTTAGTTCAGTTCAGTTCAGTCTCTCAGTCGTGTCTGACTCCTTGCGACCCCATGAATCACAGCACGCCAGGCCTTCCCGTCCATCACCATCTCCCGGAGTTCACTCAAACTCACGTCCATCGAGTCAGTGATGCCATCCAGCCATCTCATCCTCTGTCGTCCCTTCTCCTCCTGCCCCCAATCCCCCTGAGCATCAGAGTCTTTTCCAATGAGTCAACTCTTCGCATGAGGTGGCCAAAGTACTGGAGTTTCAGCTTTAGCATCACTCCTTCTGAAGAACACCCAGGACTGATCTCCTTTAGAATGGACTGGTTGGATCTCCTTGCAGTCCAAGGGACTCTCAAGAGTCTTCTCCAACACCACACTTCAAAAGCATCAATTCTTCAGCCCTCAGCTTTCTTCACAGTCCAACTCTTGCATCCACACACGACCACTGAAAAAACCATAGCCTTGACTAAACGGACCTTTGTTGGCAAAGTAATGTCTCTGCTTTTGAATATACTCTCTAGGTTGATCATAACTTTTCTTCCAAGGAGTAAGTGTCTTTTAATTTCATGGCTGCAGTCACCATCTGCAGTTTTGGAGCCCCCCAAAATAAGTCTGACACTGTTTCCCCATCTATTTCCCATGAAGTGATGGGACCAGATGCCATGATCTTTGTTCACAGGACTGTGTTCAGAATGATGACTGGGGCCAGTGCCTTCCGAGAAACTAGCTTTAGTCTAAAGAGGCTAAACATTGTCTTTATCTTTTCTGATGGAGGGCAAATCAGCTGAGATAAGAAGTCAGCTCAAAATTTCAGTGGCCTAAAATAACCTTTATTCCTTGCCCATTCTGTGTGTTCATCCCAGGCTGGCTGGAAGCTTGGCTCTGTGTCATCCTCACTTAGGGTCCCAGGCTGCTGTAGCAGCCACCACCCTTAAGGGCTGCTGGATGCGCTGGCAGAAGGAGAGCCTTGCATCCGCACTTGGATGCTGCAGCCCAGCAGGAACTTCCCAGCTCTCATTGGTCAGAAGTGTCCCATGACCCCTGCCACACACAAGGGAGTGAGGAAATGAGTGGCGCCTCTGACCCAGAAGGCAGACAGTGGACTTCTCCCCACCCTGCCTGCTGTGCTGTCCCTTCGCTGTTGTGTGGGCTTTTCTCTTGTTGCGGAGAGCTAGGGGTTGGGGTTGGGGGTGAGGTTCTGGAGGGGATCCGCTCTCTAGTTGTGTGCGGGCTTCTCATTGCTGTGACTTCTCTTGTTGAGGGGCATGGGCTCTAGGCATGAGGGCCTCAGTAGCTGCAGCTCCCAGGCTCTGGAGCACAGGCTCAGTAGTCCTGGTGCACGGTCTTAGTTGCTCCGCTGTATGTGGGATCTTCCTGCACCAGGGATTGAACCCATGTCTCCTTCACTTGCAGGTGAATTCTTTACCACTGAGCCACCAGGGAATTCCTGAGAGTAAACTCTTCAGTGAATAGTGCATGGAATACTACAGAAATGATTGGAAAAGCAAGCACAAAACTTATTTTCCCTGACTCCAGATTTGGAGTAAGACTGCTCAAGGAAGGAAGAGCAGGCAGTTGAGAGCAGAGGGGTGGGAGGGAGCTGGTTATTGTCAAAGGCAAGAGTGAGAAATCAGGGGGGCCAGATAGTTCAGTCCTTTCTGAGCGAATGAAAGTGATTTCCATGACAACAATTCAATTAGCAAACGACGTGAAGTTCTCCTCTGTAAGGGAACACCAGGGAATGATTGCCAAAAGGAACCCGAGGCGAATTGGCCTTGGGGGTGGAGAGGGAGAGAGAAAGTGCCTCAGCGGGGTGCCCCCAGCAGTTCCTGGATGCGGACACACCCCCCTAATTGGGAGGCTCACCCTTGCACCTTGGAGGCCAGCATCGAGGGAAAAAGGAGGTGTTTGAAATGAGTGGGAGTGAAGTTAGGAATTTGGAGTGGGTAGGAACAGGGAGGCACCTTTGTTTTGCTTTTGAGTTGTGGGGGCTTGGGATACAGGTTGGCTGCTAGAATAGGTGTTGAAATGTTTCCACATAGACATAAAATTTTGACTTGGAGAAAAAGAGAATGAGGTCCCACCGTGTGGGGAAAGAAACTAGTCTTTGAAATAACACTCTGTGGCTTCAAATCAGTTTCTTTTTTGTTTTGCTTTCTGTGTTTGAACTTAAGATCCCTGAACCTTAAAATATACATATATATAGTATATGTATATAACATATATATTTGCTTAAAATTTTTTATTTACTTATTTTTGTTGGAGTATAATTGCTTTACAATGTTGCATTAGTTTCTGCTGTATAACAAAGTGAATCAGCTCTATGTATACATATATCTGCCATGGACTTCCCTTCCACCTCTTCATCCTACCTAGCTAGGTCATCACAGAGCACCAAGCTGAGCTCCCTGTGCTATACAGCAGCCTCCCAATAGCTGTCAGGAATAGAGATGCAGACTCGAGGATGGGCATGCGGACTTGGCCACATGGAGGGGAGAACAGGAAGAGTGGGATGAACTGGGAGATGAGCCTTAATATTCTTAACTAGGTATGCTATTAGCAGGATGATGGTGAGTAATAATATAGCTTTGTATTTGGCAGCATAGTAGGTCCTCTTTATAATGTGCCTGTATTTTCCTCTCTTTTCATACTGTTCACAGGGGTCGCAAGGCAAGAAGACTGAAATGGCTTGCCATTCCCTTCTCCAGTGGATCACGTTTTGTCAGAACTCTCCACCATGACCCATCTGTCTTGGATGGCACGGCTTATAGTTTCATTGAGTTAGACAAGGCTGTGATCCATGTGATCAGTTTGGTTAGTTTTCTGTGATTGTGGTTTTCATTATGTGTGCCTTTTGATGGAGAAGGATAAGACGCTTGTGGAAATATCCTAATGGTAGGGACTGGCTGTGGGGGAATCTGGGTCTTGTTCTGATGGGTGGGTAAATTTTTAATGTGCCCAGTAAATTTTTAATCCAATTTTCTGTTGATGGGTGGGGCTGTATTCCCTCCCTGTAGTTTGGCATGAGGCCAAACTATGGTAGGGGTAATGGTGGTAACGGTGACCTCTTTCCTTATGCCAGCATGCTGCGGCTCTAAGGATTGCTGTATTCAGTGCAGAGATGTTACTTTGCCAACAAAGGTCCGTCTAGTCAAAGCTATGTAGTCATGTATGGATGTGAGAGTTTGACCATAAAGAAAACTGAGCACCGAAGAATTGATACTTTCAAACTGTGGTGCTGAAAAGACTCTTGAGAGTCCCTTGGACTGCAAGGAGATCAAACCAGTCAACTCTAAAGGAAATCAGTCCTAAATATTCATTGGAAGGACTGATGTTGAAGCTGAAGCTCCAATACTTTGGCTACCTGTTGTGAAGAACTGGCTCATTGGAAAAGACTCTGATGCTGGGGAAGACTGAAGGCAGAGGAGAAGGGGATGACAGAGGATAAGATGGTTGGATGGCATCACCAACTCGATGGACATGAGTTTGAGCATGCTCCAGGAGTTGGTGATGGACAAGGAAGGCTGGTGTGCTGCAGTCCATGGGGTTGCAAAGAGTCGGACATGACTGAGCAACTGAACTGAATTGATTTTCCTCTCTTTAATTAGAGGATGGTGGCAAAGAGACTCCATCTCAAACTGTTCAGAGTCATGGCTCCCTGGAGCCTGTGTTTAAGAAGGATTCTGAAACTCAGCGAGAGAGAACGGTGCAGTTGCTACAGATGTCTGTCCTGGATGTGGGAGATGACGCTATGTGTGCTACATATTTGCCATCCTTGGTTTAACCTCTCTGCATCTGAGCCTTTTAAAAAAGGCTTCTTGTTATTTTATTATTATTTAAAAAAATATTTATTTGGCTGCCCTAGGTCTTAGTTGCCACACATAGTATCTTTGATCTTCATTGCAGCATGTGGGATCTTTTAGTTGAGGCATACAAACTCTTAGTTGCTGTGTGTGGGATCTCATTCCCTGACCAGGCATTGAACTTGGGCCCCTCTGCATTGGTCTCACAGAATCTTAGCCACTAGACCGTTGGGGAGGTCCCCACTTGAGCCTTATTTCTTACCACCCCTTGCTGCATCCTTCCTTCCACTCAAACTGATCAGGGGTCAGCTCATTGCCCCCTCCCTGAGCATTCTCTGTGCTGTCTGCCTTCTCTCTCTCTTATTCCCAGCCCATCTAGATCTGTCCTGTCCTTCGTGGATTAGGAAGCTCTACTCACCTGACCCCTGCCCTGGTCTTTTCAAGACCAAAGATGTTGTCTCTTTTTCTGAATTCCCATAACACCCACCACTTCTTCCATAGCCTTGACACACAGCCTCTAACAGCCTCTCATGTAGGCACTGGCGTCCTTTCCTTGTGCACATCGGCTGGCCTCTCTGGGCTGTAAGCTCCCCAAAGTACCCATGTTGTCTGCTACTCCCGTTACCCCCAAACCCACTGACCTCAACCTTCACAGCCCTCTCCCCATGCAGGGAATGCAATTTGGATGATTCGTTTTGCAGAGTATGGAAGTGTATTGTTTAGGGGTCCACCGGTGGCAATCAGAGATTCTGGAGCTTCTGTTTTAGGGTGATGTGACCTCAACTAAGTCCCTTGACCTCTCTGAACCCTGTACCCTGATCTTAGATGACCATCACGCTGTGGCTCTTTTGCTAGGCTGGTCCTACAAGTATTGATTGTGTGGTAGTGGGCATTGAGCTGGTATAGTCTGAGTGCCTCAGAGTGCTGGGTGTAGGAGAAAAAAGATATCTATTCACTCATGTTAAAACCCCAAGTCCAGGGGAGCCCCCGGCACTATCAATAGTTCCCGCTTTAGGCAGCAACTATGTTCTCAAACAACTGCGTGCAATTCCAATTTGATTAGCTTCACCACGAGTCCCCCTTTTAGAAGTCCAAGGGAACTTGCCAATTAGAGACCTTTTTTTGACAAATGCTTTTCTAAAATGCAGAGTCACCAAATTGTTCTGCTTTGGATTTTGGATTCATGTATATTAGGTTTTCTTAACACAGGTGCTATTTCAACAGCAAAACCTTATAATATTCCAGCCAAGTTTTTAAGCTTCAGCAGTCAAAATTGGTATTTATTTCAACCTGTTGAATATGTATTATATTCCAGAACAGTATCTCCAATTCATGAAAATTAAGTGAGAAAACTGGAGTTACCTCGGTTGGTCTTTTGTACCCATTATGTGCTGGCTCTTGCTGGAGCATCACTAGCAGATGCTCTGTTGTCCTTGATAAAGCAGCAGGAATGAAAAAAAAAAAAAAACCAGGAAGATGCCTGAATGACTAATCTGGTCAAGGAAACACGTAATTACCATGAGTGTCAGTCTCCATAATGAGGCATTGATAGGGCCAAATCCAGAGCATAAATAACCAGAGAAGGGGCGAGGTAATATGTCGAGTAAAATAATGTAGCCTCCGAGTAGCTCCCAGCAGCTGTCCTGTGATGCCCCGATGCAGGCCAAGACAAATGCTCCCACGTGGAAACCTGATGCATGCCACCTCCCAGGGAGAGGTGTGCTAATGGCTCCAGGGAGGATGCCAAGGCTGCTGATGCTCTGTCTCTTATGCTCTCCTGGAGGGATGCTAGATTTCCAGGACAGAGCTTGAGATCACTGCCTAGCTCTCCCATTTAACAGGTGAGGAAACTGAGACCCAGCGAGGGCAGTGGGATTCCCAGAGTCTCCCAGTGATTCAGTAGCCATTGTTGGTTCCTGAACAGCCATCTGGTGACTTTGATTTGCCTTTACTGCCCCCGCACCGCACCCAAGAATGCAAGGCAGAGACCAAGCGTGGTTAACAGCCCTGTTTCCTAGGGGATGTGGATTTCCAGAGAGAGAAAAGAGATTTTTCCTTCTACTAACAGGTGACATTTTGTCTTGTTATTTACTTAGTTAACTTTTTAGAACAGATGTGCATGTACATGGTTCAAAATTCAAAAGGTTTAAGTTGAAAATGAGGTTTCCTTCCCTCCCATCCGTCCCCTCAACTTTCCCAATTTCCTTCCCAGAGGCAGCTGGTATCATCAGATGTTTTGTGTATCCTTTCTGAGACTTTTCTATGCATATAGGAGCAAAATCTTGTTTGTTCATTCATTCATTCAGTGAGTTATAGAGAACATTCCGTGTGCCGGGCTCTGTTGTAGGTGCAGAGCTAAGCAGCAAGACAAGGATGGTTGCCAAGGAGCTCACTTTAGACCTCACAATCCACTCCCCTTTCTCCTCACCTTTCTCCACAGTAGCTTACACATAATTCTGTGCTGGTATTAAACCTTAAACTTATATCTTTCAGACTCTTCCTAAAGTTCATAGGGAGTTGCCTCTTTCTTTATAACTATAGTGTGGCATTTCATTGTGTGGATTTACCATAATTTATTTAGCTAGTACCTAATTGATAGATAGTTAGGTGGATTTTTTTTTTTTTTTTTGGTGTTTTTTCCTTTTGCTATTATAAATGATGCTGCAAGGTCCTTGTGCAAATGTCTCTATAGGCACACGTGGGAGTCGATCTGGCAGTTTATTTAGCAATGTGTCTAAAATGTCCACAGGGTTAGGTTTTCAGGTATGGTTATATCCAGGTGCTCAAACCTATCTCTTGGAACTGATCTCTCCACTTCATTCTCAGAAGAAGACTTATTAAATCTTCATTCAGTATTATTAATTGCACTGGCAATTGCATACCTGCAATGGGTTAGATGTTCTAGATGCTGAGCATACATTGGAGAAGAAAACACAGCCAAAGCCTGGCCCTCCTGGAGCTGACATTCCCAAGATTCTGTATGCCTCCCCAGTCAAAGGTTTATATTCTCCTAGGTTGGAGGAAAAAGAAACCTTCCTCCCGATAGTTACAAATCTCAGGATCGAATCTTATTGGATCAGTCCGGTCATGTGATAATCCCTGAACCAATCACTTTGGCTGGAGGCAGGAGTGCTATAAGCTGGTTGGCGAGCCTGGGCCTGGGCCTAGGGGGTGGAGTTAATGTCGTCAGAAACCGGAAGGACTGAGGGTAGGTGAAGGGGTTCCCGGAAGTAAAAGCGTTCTCTTGTGGGAGGAAGGATAGTACATTGCTGGGCAGATGCTGAGGTTCACAGGCAAAGAACTCCAGGAAAGTGTGAGAAGGGGGAGGTGAGAGAGTGCCTGGGGCTGAGGAACAGCCTTTATTGGTAGGCCTTGGGGAGGTGGCAGAGGCTGGGGATGGGCGCTGTAAAGACTTAGGGAAGATAAACATCCTTAAAAGGGAGTTTTGGGGGTGCTTACTGCTCCTGAAAACCCTGTGCCTCTAGCAAGAGCACGCCCCTCAACGCCTATTTACTGAGTACCTGTATGGGAAAAAAACGTTATGCCAAACTCTACCTTAACCTGAGATGAATGATCCTGAGGATATTCACTTGTTTTGAAGTCATTCTAGTGCCAGGTACTTAACACATATGAATTGATTTTATTAGTACAATGGCCTTCTGAGGTCGATATTGTTATGATCCTCATTTGGGCTTGAGATAATAGAGGCACAGAGAGGTTAATTAACTTGCTCAAGATCACACAGCCAGTAAGGGGCCAAGCCAGCATTTGAATCCAGCAGTCTGGCTGCAGAATTTCTGCGTACAGCCTTCTTTCGTCTGTGCCAGCGTATGTATTAGGAGGCGGAATGGAATAACAGGCCTGAGTACAAGTGCTGACTGTGACCCCAAGTAACTGCTTGATCACTGGCGACAGTCATTTCTTAATTCTGTGCCTAGGTTCCCACGTATACAGTGTGGAGTACTGGCTGAGCCCAGAGTTCAGTACGGATCAAATAAAGTATTTAGCAAAACAAAAAGAAAAGAAAAAACGCCTTTTGTGGGAAAATAATATAAATGCTTTGGCACACTTATTAGTTTCTATTGCTACCATAACAAATGATCTCAAAACTGGTGGCTTCAAACAACACAAGTATAAAATGCAAACAAAACAAATAATTAAAACCCCCCACAAGTGTTTTATTTTACAGTTCTGGAGTCAGAAGCTGGAAATCAGTCTCACGGGGATAAAATCAATGCCTCAGCGGGGCTGTGTTCCTTTTGGAGGCTCTGGGGAGAACTCATTATCTTGCTTTTTCCAGGATCTGGAGGCTGCCTGCACTGCTTGGCCCATGGGCCCTTCCTCACTCTTCAAGACCAGCAGCACAGCATCTTCAAATCTGGCTTTCTCTCCCCCTCTATCTCCCTCCTTTCCCTCCACCCTCTCTCCTCTTCCATCATTACATCTCCTTCTCTGACTCTGACACCCCTGCCTCCCCCTTACAGAGACCCTTGTGATTACATTGAACTCATGGGATAATCCCAGATAATCTTCTCATTTCAGAAATCTTAATTGAGGACTTCCCTAGTGGCTCAGATGGTAAAGCATCTGCCTACAATGCAGGAGACCCAGGTTCGATCCCTGGGTTAAAAAGATCCTCTGGAGAAGGAAATGGCAACCCACTCCAGTACTCTTGTCTGGAAAATCCCATGGACGGAGGAGGAGCATGGTAGGCTACAGTTCAGGGGGTTGCAAAGAGTCGGACACGACTGAGTGACTTCCCTTTTTTTCCACTAGTGGTCCAGTGGTTAAGACTCTGTGCTTTCAATGCAAGGGGGCATGGGTTTGACTCTGAGTCGGAAAACTAAGACCCCACAGGCTGTGTAGTGTTGCAAAAAAAAAAAAAAGAGAGAGAGAGAAAAAGAAAATTCTTAATTTAACACATCTGCAAAATTCCCTTTGCCATGTAAGGTAGCTTATTCTCAGGTTCGGGGATTCAGGTGTGCGCATCTCTGGGGGAAGCATTTACTTTTTTCTGCAGCAGCCCATTTAAGATCATTTCACCTTATTTCATTCCCTGCTGCTGCTGCTCAGTCGCCTCAGTCGTGTCCGGCTCTGTGCGACCCCATAGATGGCAGCCCACCAGGCTCCCCTGTCCCTGGGATTCTCCAGGCAAGAACACTGGAGTGGGTTGCCCATTTCCTTCTCCAGTGCATGAAAGTGAAAGGTGAAAGGGAAGTCGCTCAGTCGTGTCTGACTCTAGCGACCCCATGGACTGCAGCCCACCAGGCTCCTCCGTCCATGGGATTTTCCAGGCAAGAGTACCGGAGTGGGGTGCCATCGCCTTCTCGGATTTCATTACCTAGCACCTAAGTAATTATTTTTTCTAATGTACCATTGTTCAACCTTGTAAGACACATGTAGATCGATACTTACAAGAAAACAAAAAAGGGCCTTAAGCTCCATGTCTGGATAACCCCAAGGGATAATTTTTCCTGTTTTGACATTTAAACAGAAAATGCAATATTAGTAGAAGGATATACAGAGTGCAAAGTTACAGAGTGATACAAAATGGAAAGTTAGAGCTGTCTCTTCTCCCAGCATCCTTGCCCCCCTCCCCGCCAAGGTAACCACTTTACAGTTTTAGAAGGTTCCTTCCAGAAAAAAAGAAACCTGATACGTGAAACAGAATAAATGCATCTATTTCTACCTTCTCTTCTAAATATGAGAGATCGTCTTCACACCATTATGTATCTTGCTTTTTTTTCCCCCCACATTATTCTCTATCTTGTAGATCTTTTGGTCCCTGTAGGTAGACATCACCTTTTCTTTTAAAAAGCTTCCAGCATTGCACTGGATTGCTGGTGCTTCATTTATTATTGGGGCTTCCCTGGGTGGCTCAGATGAAAGAGTCTGCCTGCAACGCAGGAGATGTGAGTTCGATCCCTGGGTTGGGAAGATCCCCTGGAGAAGGATGTGACAACACTCTCCAGTATTCTTGCCTGGAAGATCCAGTGGACGGAGGAGTGCAGCAGGTTACAGTCTATGGGGATGCAAAAAGTCAGAGCGACTGAGCGACTTCACTTTCTTTCTTCATTTATTTTTGTAACTAGTCCCCTGTTGTTGGTTACTTTGGTGGTTCCCAGCTTGTGAATACAGCGAGAGCCATGTGGGCATTGTCATATCGAAGACAATGACCGTGACTGTATGTTTAGCACTTTGGGCTTCTTGACACTGGGGGCAGGATGAGTCTCTGTTGCAGGGGCCATCCTGAGCTGCATCCTGGTCTCCACTCATGAGATGCCAATAGCATGCACTCCCTGAGTTGTGACAACCAAAAATGTCTCCTGACATTGCTCGCTGTCCTCTGAGAGGAAATCACCTGCTTTGAGAATCTCTGTTTTAGGGCCATTCCTCGCAGTGGAAAGGTGGAGTGGGGGTTCGCTTGATAAACCTGCCCCAAGTGGCTGTTGGCAGGTGGCCAGGGCTATGTAGGTACTATAGAGCCCTTCACACTCCTCAGAACTGCCCTGTGAAGGGGGTCCTTTCATCACCCACAGGTTGTGGACAGAGACCCAAGGCACAGAGAGATCAAGGAACTTGACTGAGGTCCACAGCTGAAGTGGCCAAGTGTGGACCCAATCCAAGAATTTCCAGGGTTCAGGGGTGCAGCCATCTGGCCACACTGCCTCTGGACACATGAAACCTGGATTTCTAAAGCCATGGTGGCCTCAGCCATTGTCACCTTGGGACTATCGCCCAGACTTTTGGAGAGTTTTCTATCCCCCTAGTTATCCCAGTGGCATATCTGGACAGCCTTCAACTCCTCAGTGATAAGTCTACCATGCTTTACATCCCCCTTAAATCAAAGATATATTCTATTTGTAAGAAGAAGCCTGGAGATGCAACGTGTGTTTTTCCAGCTGGTGACTGTTTCTTCATTAGAAGCCATTGGTATGTTTGTTGGTATGTTTTCAAATCCAAAACTGAAAATGAAAGCCGTTCATGATTCTTAGCTGGTATTGGCCTGTAATTCATTCAAGTAGCTCATTATACATCACAATTATCCACCTGCTGAAACTTCTCAACAGCAGGCAATTCTAGAGTTTCACTTTCAACTTTCTCTTATTGATTTATGAAAGCTTACTACCTGGAAAATTATGAAATATTCCAGGCATCCAAGGAGATATAGAGAACATTTTAATTAACACCAAGCACCTACCATCCAACCAAAGAAATAAAACATGACAGTTACAATGATGCTTCTGTTTACTCCTCCTAGGTATCTTTTCCCTTTTTCTTTCCCCAGAGGAATTCACTAGTTGAATTTAGCATTTTTCTTAAATTTGCTATTCTTGTAGGGAATCATGAACTGCATAAAGGTGTGTTTATAAACTATATAAGCAGAACATGATTACACACATCCTCCTACAACTTGTTTCCCTAGCTATGTTTGTTGGACTCATTTTGCTGAGACACATGGCTGTAGTTCATTTTCATCACTGTATAGTATTCTACTGCAGGACTGTCTCACAGTATATTCATCCATTCTCCTGTTGATGGGCATTTAGGCTGCTTGCTGTTTTCTACTATGATAAGCAATGTTGCAGTGAGTGTTCTTGTACATCTCTTGTTACAAGCACAAGAATTTCTCTGGAAAATATATATAAGATTGGAATTGCTGGGTTTTAGGGCATGTCTGATAGACAAAATTGAAGATGTTCTCTGATGTTCCAGACTCCGTAATGTAGATGTTCTTGATGGTTCCTGGGAGTGTGAATAGGAGGTATATCACTCTGGAGATTGGGGTACATTTTATGGTGCACTGTTTTTAAGAAAGGGAGATTATCCAAGTGGACCGGATCTAATCAATGGACACTTTATGTCATGGTCTATGGGTCAGAGACCAGGAAGTTCAGAGATGTTAAGTGTTACGTGGATTTTTCATAAGGAAGAGTCTCCATTGCTAGCTTTGAAGATGGAAGGGGCATGTGGTAAGGAACACAGCTGGCCTCTAAAAGCTGAGAGCAGATCCCTTTCCACAATCAGCAAGGAAACCTTGGTCCTACAACCACAAGGAACTTGACTCTGCCAACAAGCTGAGTGAGCTTGGGAAAGACTCTGGGCTCCAGATAAAGACACAGCCTGTTGACATCTCTGTGAGAGTTTGAGCAGAGAACCCAGACACAGTATGTCCAGATTTCTGACCTATGGAAACTATGAATTAAGTTTGCACTGAAAAAAAATTTTTTTGGCCATGTTGCATGACATACAAGATCCTAGTTCTGCAACCAGGGATTAAATCCAGCCTCCCTTCCCCAACTCTGTAGTGGAAGTGTGGTGTCCAAAACACTGGGTTTGCATTTTTTACTGTGATAAAATTAACCATTCTTTAGATGTACAGTTCAGTCACATTAAATACATTCACATGGCTGTACAACTGTCATCATAATTCATCTCCAGAACTTTTTCATCTTCCCCAAATGAAATGCTGTCCCCACTAAAACTGGCATTGTTTGAAGTTGCTACATTTGTGGTAAATTATAAACCCCAATGGAAAACTAATACAGTATCCAAAGCCGTAACTTATTACAGAAATTATTTTATCAGAATAATGTCATTCATTTGCCTGTGCTGAGTATCACCATTCAAGTCTTCCAGGGAGCATTTATTACCAATTTATCAGAGAAGAATTAAAATAGCTCAACCTTTGTTTCATTCTCCTGTGGAGGTTTCATGCAGGTAGCAACTTCAGAAAGAAATGGAAATAGTTTCTAACTAGATTAAACCTGCTAATTCTCCTCCCCCTCCCCCATTACATATATAATTTGTTGCTTAGAAACACTTTTATTCCCCCATTTTATTTTTTAAATTGCTGTGACAGAATGCACGGGAGAGAGATGTTAGGTGTTAGCTTGAAAGGTTTTATGAACTGGAACAAATGTGAAATGTTTCTGTTCTTCCTGTTTGAGCAGTTTGCAGGTAAGGAAGGTTTTATTTTGGTTTTTTTGGGTGAACGATGGGTGTAAGAGCAAGGTCAAGGAAATGATGATGATGGTGATGGTGATGGAGTAGCTAGACATCTTGTTTGCAAGTGGCAGAAATTCAACACAAAACAGGCTTAAGGAAAGGAGAAGATTGGCTCACTAAACTGTCATATCCAGGAGGAACAGCTTCAGGCATGGCTATATCCAGGGCTTGGTCCCTCTTCCTGTCTTGGCTACTGGTCTCTTTCTCAGGCTGCCACTTCAAGGAGTAGCCTGTGGCAATCTAGGGTCATACCATCGCTATAGCTAGTGATGGAAAAGAGCTTCTCTTTCCTGGTTGTTTTAGCAGAAGTGACAAGATTGACCCCCCCCACCAGATTTTCCTGCCTCTGAACTCATTACTGTTGCCAGAGGTTTGGACAGTACTGATTGGTCAGGTCCAAACCAAATAAAAATTGAGATGTTGGAATGACCACGTTGGGAAATGGTTGCTTGGTGTGCGAAGACAATGGATATTTCATTCAGCCAGGAGTTTTTAAGCCGATGTCTTGTGTTTGATTGTTTTGTGAGCTGGGCTGCTCTGTTCTGTGCCCTCCAGCTGGACCCCTGCTCGGGACTATGGAGAGAAAGTCATGATGGTGGGAGGTTCAATCCAGTCTTTCTCTCATTGTTGGCAAAATCTGCCAGACTCGGTCACTTGTGACTGTTTGTTATAGATAAGAGGTTGTGTTTTCGTTGCATCACTTTATCAAGCCAATTCATAGTTAAAGATATTGCAGCAGTTTAAAAACCAGTCATACATTTTTGATGTTCCTCCCAAGGAGAGATATGGGGTCTGTGTCCCCTCCCCTTGAATCTAGGCTGACTTGTGACAATGATAGTGAAAGTGATGCTGTGTGACTTCTGAGTCTAGGTCCTTAAAGGCCATGCAGCTTGGTTCTCCTGGAACTTCCCCTCTTGTGATAATTTCATCTCAGAGCCCAATTGCCATGCTGAGAGGAAGCCTAAGCCACATTCAGAGGCCATGGATAGGCTTCTGGTTGACAGCTGAGCCCAGCCTTCCAGCCGTCCAAGCTCATCCTCTGATGTATAAGTGAAAGAGCCTTCAGATGAGCCAAGTCCAAGTCTTAGGGTCAGCCTAGCCATTCGATCTCCCCAGCTGAGACTGTCTCCTTTTTGAAGTGGACATCCCATCTCCTTTGTGCTTGGTCTGACTTTCTAAACCTCAGATTTTCTGAGCTATAATAAAATGGTGTTGGTCTATACCATTAAATGTGGGATGGTTTTTTATGCAGTAAACAATGGAACAGGTATGCTCGTATTGTTGGACAAAGCCAGAACTGGCAGAGATTTCATTATTACCCATACGCTATTTGGTCCAGTATTTCTACTGCTGGAAATCTATCAAAAGGAAATAATCTCAAATGTGAAAAACGAATCAAGCATTACACACAGAAATGCTCTTTACAGTGCTATTCATAATAGTAAAACAACTTAGTTTTCCAATGAGGGGAGTATGATTCCTTGATCAAATAATTTGGCTGCCATAGGGTGCTTGGTGTGTGCCAGGCACTGTGGAAAGGCTGCCCGTATATCACTTTTTAATCCTTTCAACAACCTTTCAGGTAGGAATTATGAGCCCAATTCGCCCACTCTAAGAATTTGGAAATTGAGGCTTAGAAAGCTTATCACTTGCTCAAGGTTATAAGTATCACCCTGCTGACTCCAAAATCAGGCTATTCAAAATATTCATGATACTGATTTAAGGCAGGAGAATGATTTATAAAATCTATGGTAAAACCATTCAGTGGCATATTAGGTATTCTTTATAAATGATGTGTATTAGGAATTTTTAATAATAGGAGAAAGTGTTTATGCTCAGTTAAGTAGGAGGAAAAATGCAGAACGAAAGCTGTATATTCAATAAGATACCAGCTTGATTAAAACTGTGCAGAGAAAAAGAGCAAGAAGTGTAGGATTGTGTGCAGAAGAGCCTCCCTAAGCCTTTCTGCATCTTAACTCTTCTACTATAAGCAAATGCCGCAGAAGACAAAAGCACAAAGAGGGTGTGATCAAAAGGTAACAACAGTCAAGCCTGATTAAACAATGAAATGACAAGGGAGAGATACAGTTGCTTGTTAGTTTAAAATAAGCCCATTACTATGACAATTGTGTTTTGCCTCTATTCTGTAAGTTGCTCAGGGAAAATCTTTGTGTCTGGGCCAGGGTAGGAGGACCCCAGACCCTTGGGTAGGGTTATTTCCTCCAGTCATGGTTGTGGGAAGTAAGGCCTACCAGCAACTCCTGCAGTGACTGAGGGAGTGAGATCCAGCCCGTTGGGGCAGGAGCTGCAAGGGAACATGGGAGGGAAAGGATGGGAGAAAAACATGCATCATGGGCTGGAAAAGAGATTCTGGGCAGGTGCCGGTCACATGGATTGTCTTGCCTTGAGCTTTGTGTGTGAGCTTCATGAATGCACATATGTTCACAGGTGTATGTTAGAAAGATGCAGACAGACTTGGGTGTCTGGGGCAGGCTGCTGTGCTGGGACCAGACCTCTCCCTTGAATGAATTTCTAAAAGTGTGCACTAGTTACAGAGGTGGCCCACAGTGTGCCATGCTTAAGGCTCTGATTTGAATTGGAGACTTGGTTCTACCTTGAATTAGTGGCTTGGCCTTGGGCAAGATAGGATAGAGCCTTACTATCTTATCCTTCAAAGAAGGCAAAGCCTTCTTGAAATGGGAGCAAGGCTGCTACCTTATTCACAGATTCATTTCCAGGATGAAATAAAAATGATGTATCAAGCAAACGAGAAGCACTGTTGCTTGTTGCAGATAGTAGCATGGACTGTAACCACATTACCTACGGTTGATGTCGGCTGCGGTCACCCAGAGCCGCCTGTCCAACAGAAATACAGTGTGAACCTCATGTGTCATTTAATGTTTTCCAATAGTCACATTTACAAAGTAAAAAGGAACAGGTGGGATTTTAATAATGTATTTTGTTTAACCCAATCTATCCAAAATGTTAATTTTTGACATGTAATCCATATGAACAGACCATTAATGAGATATTTACATTCCTTTTTTATACTTAGTCTTTAAACTCTGCTGAGGATTTTATATTTATATCACCTCTCAATTTGGATGCCAGCTTTTCACCAGAAATGCTTGAGCTCTGTTGAGGTTGCATAAAATGCATAGTTGAAAAATCAGATTCATACTCAAGTTCTTCTAGTAACCTAACTGAATGTCGTTTGTAGATTAAGTTCAGTTGCACGACTCCTTGCAAACCCGTGGACTGCAGCATGCCAGCCTTCCTTGTCCATCACCGACTGCCGGAGGTTGCTCAAACATGTCCATCGAGTCAGTGATGTCATCCATCTCTCATCCTCTGTTGTCCCCTTCTCCTGCCTTCAGTCTTTCCCAGCATCAGGGTCTTTTCCAGTGAGTCAACTCTTCGTATAAGGTGGCCAAAGTATTGGAGCTTCAGCTTCAGCATCAGTCCTTCCAATGAATATTTAGGATTGATTTCCTTTAGGATTAACTGGTTTGATCTCCTTGCAGTCCAAGGGACTCTCAAGAGTCTTCTCCAACACCACAATTCAAAAGCATCAATTCTTCGGCACTCAGCTTTCTTTATAGTCCAACTCTCACATTCATACATGACTACTGGGAAAACCATAGCCTTGACTAGATGGACCTTTGTTGGCAAAGTAATGTCTCTGCTTTTTAATATCCTGTCTGGGTTGGTCATGCTTCTCTTCCAAGGAGCAATCGTCTTTTAATTTCATGGCTGCGGTCACCATCTTCATTTATTTTGAAGGCCAAGAAAATAAAGTCTCTCACTGTTTCCACTGTTTCCCCATCTATTTGCCATGAAGTAATGGGAGATGATCCCTGTGGATTCCAAATCTGGTCTGTCTTCAGTCAGTTGTGACAACAGCAACTGCTCAGTTGTGTCCGTCTCTTTATGACCCCGCGGACTGCAGCATGCCATCCAGTCTTTACCACCTTCCAGCTGTGTGGCCTTGGGTGAGTAATTTAACCTCTCTGAGCCTCTGTGTCTTATCTGTAAAATGGGGATAGTAATAGTAACATCCATTCCCAGGATTGTGAGGATGAATATGAAGCTCTAAGAATGGTACCAGATACATATAAATGCTGCCTATTAGTTGTACAGCCCCAGTGCTTTGCAGAATATGTGTCAAGCTGATTTCTAGCTTTGGTTTAGTTAAGTAGCCAAATGAGCCAATGCGAATAGAGCTATGAACAACAGCCCCATCTAGAAGGCAGTGTAGTACAGTGGCCAAGAGCACAGGCCCTAGAGCTAGCCTTCCAGTGTTCCAGGCGCTACTTTACTACATCGTAGCTGTGTGACCCAGGGAAGCTTATCTCTTTGCCTTGGTTTTCTTCATTAGTAAAATGAGGTTAATTGGTTGTGCAAGATTTAAGCAATTGTACATACCAGAACCTGGTACTCAGTAGGTGTTGTATATTGTACCATTACTTAAAAAATTTTTTTAATCTTACATTATTATATTGTTGATTAACAATGTTGTGTTAATTTCAGGTGTATAGCAAAGTGATTTGGTTATACATACACATGGATCTATTCTTTTACAAATTATTTTCCCATTTCGGTTATTACAGAGTTCCCTCTGCTAAATAGTAGGTCTTTGTTGGTTATCTGTTTTAATTAACAGCAGTGTATGTGTCAATCCCAAACTCCCAATCTATCTATCCCTCTTTCTCCACCCTTCTCCCTTGGTCGCTCTAGTTCATTCTCTAAGTCTGTGAGGCTATTTCTGTTTTGTAAATAAGTTTGTTATCTTTTTTTAGATTCTGCCTATGAGTGATGTCATATGATACTTGTCATTCTCTGACTTAGTATGACAATCTCTGGGTCTATTTGTGTTGCTGTAAATGACATTATTTTGTTCTTTTTTAATGGCTGGGTAAAATTCCATTGTGTTTATGTACCGCACCTTCTTTATCCATTTCTCTGTTGATGGACATTTAGGTTGCTTCTATGGCTTGACTGTTATAAACAGCACTGCAGTGAGCATCGGGGTGCATGTGTTGTTTTGAACCGTGGTTTTATCCAGAACCATTGCTTTACTTCTAATACTGTTTGTTGATGTACTATTATAAAAAGTCATCTTTCAGTTCATTAATATTTGCTGATTCAGAGGTAAACCCCTTTCAGTTCAGTTCAGTTCAGTCGCTCAGTCGTGTCCGACTCTTTGCGACCCCATGAATCGCAGCACACCAGGCCTCCCTGTCCATCACCAACTCCTGGAGTTCACTCAGACTCATGTCCATGGAGTTGGTGATGCCATCCAGCCATCTCATCCTCTGTTGTCCCCTTCTCCTCTTGCCCCCAATCCCTCCCAGCATCAGAGTCTTTTCCAATGAGTCAACTCTTCGTATAAGGTGGCCAAAGTATTGGAGCTTCAGCCCTCAGCATCAGTCTTTCCAATGAACACCCAGGACTGGTCTTTAGAATGGACTGGTTGGATCTCCTTGCAGTCCAAGGGACTCTTCAAGAGTCTTCTCCAACACCACAGTTCAAAAGCATCAATTCTTCAGTGCTCAGCTTTCTTCACAGTCCAACTCTCACATCCATACATGACCACAGGAAAAACCATAGCCTTGACTAGATAGACCTTTGTTGGTAAAGTAATGTCTCTGCTTTTGAATATGCTATCTAGGTTGATCATAACTTTCCTTCCGAGGAGTAAGCGTCTTTTAATTTCATGGCTGCAGTCACCATCTGCAGTGATTTTGGAGCCCCCCAAAATAAAGTCTGACACTGTTTTCACTGTTTCCCCATCTATTTCTCATGAAGTGATGGGACCAGATGCCATGATCTTTGTTTTATGAATGTTGAGCTTTAAGCCAATTTTTTCACTCTCCTCTTTCACTTTCATCAAACCCCTTTAGAGCCATAAAAATTTTAGGAACCTTTAGAACAGAAGTTACAATGGGTAGGAGTGTGCCTAGTCCTGCCTATGGATGTGTTTTGTTTGGCTTACTTAATGTCTGGCCCACAGAGAATAAAAAAAAGGAAATTAGCTGCCAAACTTTAAAAATAGAGAGGATTGAAATAAAAATCCAGATTTCCAGCTTTTCTTGAAAAGTCATAAGACTGAGCCATCCTGGACCAGTCTTCTCTGTTAGCTGTTCATCACTCTGATGAAAAGTGTTAGTCGCTCAGTTGTGTTTGGACTCTTTGTGATTCCATGGACTGTAGCCCACTACCAGGCTCCTCTGTGCATGGAATTCTCCAGGCAAGGATATTGGAGTGGGTTGCCATTCCCTACTCCAGCTGATCTTCCCGACCCAGGGATTGAACCTGGGTCTCTTGTATTACAGACAGATTCTTTACAGTCTGAGCCACTAGAGAAATGCTTGGCAATGGTGGGCTAGAGCTAGAGAGCTGCCTTGAGATGGAGTGTGTTCTGCAGTTAACCACAGTCCTCACCACTCCCTTTTGCCTCTCCCCTGGTCTGCTTCACTCATTTACCCCCTCTTCCTGGCCACAGGCAGCATTTGAGCTGGAGGGCCCGGCATCTGAAGGTACATCCAAAGTCCAATGTAAACTTCAATGTAAATGTGGTTATCTGTTCACACTTGGCTTTTGCAAGAGGAACTTCGGGTCTTTAGAGTTAAAGCTGTGTGTCTGGGTCTGTGATGAAACCCGTGCCTGGGTCTGTGGTGAAACCCGTAGTTTTGTTCGTGACAGCACAGACTTCCTGGCCCACAGTCCTTCCCAGACATTCTCATCCCACTTGGTGCCAAATCTATCCTCCAAAACCCTGAGTCATCCTCGGCTTTTCTTGATCTTTCATCCCACATCCTCTTGGCTGTACCTTCAAAATATGTCCAGAATCAGTTTATTTCTTTCCCCACCCTGACTGCCTCTTGCTCTCTGCTTCCTCTCTTGCTTCTAGTCTATTCCCAACACAGTAGCCAGAGGGATCTTTTTTTTAATTAACAGACTGTTTTTCTTTTAAGAGCAGTTTTATGTTTACAGAAAAATGAGCAGCAAGTACAAAGAGTTCCCATATACTCCCAAGTACCCCAGTCTCCCCTATTATTAACATCTTGTATTAGCATGGAACATTTGTTAAAATTGATTAGCCAGTGGTGTGATACATCATTACTAACTGGAGCCATGGTTCACATTAGGGTTTGCTCTCTGTGCTGTGCATTCTGTGGCTTTTGACTAATGCAAAATGTCATGTGTCCACCATTACAATGTTATACAGAATAGTTGCACTGCTCTAAAACTCCTCTACACTCCACCTGTTCACCTCTCCTTCTCACTGAAATGCTGGCAACCAATGATCTTACTGTCTCGGTAGTTTCACATTTTCCAGAACACTACTGTGTGCAGCCTTTCTGGATTGGCTTATTTCCCTTAGTAGTACGCATTTAATGCACCTCCCTGTCTTTTCATGGCTTGATAGCTCACTTTTATTGATGAATAATTTCCCACTGTATGGACGTACCAGTTACTTCACCCATTCATTTATTGGTGGACATCTTGGTTGTTTCCAAGTTTTGGTAATATCTACTGAATTTGTACTGTTTTCTACTTGTTGCCCTCATTCTTGCTTTGTTTTGGGTTCCACTTATTTTCTGCTTTTCTGGTTCTAACTGAACATTTTATATGACTCCAGTTTTTCTTCTCTCATATCAATTATACTTCTTTTTAAAAAACTTTATTTAGTGGTTGCCTTTGAGTTTGCAGTGTAATTCACAACCACTCCAAGTCAGAGTGAGCTTTTAAAAGCCTAAGTTCGATCATGTCCTTCCTCTGCTCAGAACCTACAAAGATCCATCTCACTCAAACAAAAGCCAGATCCTCAAGGCAGTCTGGCGTGATCTGACCTGGGATGTTTCTGAGCCCACGTCCTCCTTACCCACTTGCTCCAGGCACGCTGGCCTCCTCGCTTTTCTTCAAACCTGTGTGTACCTCCTGCCCCTAAGCCTTTGCTCCCTCTCCCAAGAGTGCTCTTCCCAGATACCTGTTTGGCCACCTCCCTCACCTCCTTCCAACTTCGCTCAGATTCCACCACCCATCGTGGCTGTAGTGACCCCTTTCTCCCTGACCCCCAAGCACACCAGTCCTTCCTGGTCCTGCCCTGTCTTCCCATTGCTCGTGTCTCCTCTTCAGTCTGCGTCATTCACTTTTTGTGGGTGTGGTTTGTTGTCTGTTTCCTCCTGAGAGAATTTTCCCCCCATGAGGCAGGGGCCATGCGGGTCCTGAGTGCCTTGCCATGTCCCCTTAGCAAGTGCTCACAGCTGTTTGTCCAATGAATGGTAGGCATGTGAATGTTGGCTGCAAAGTATCTTTTCAGACAAACTCTTTAGCATGGTACCAAGAATCATAGAATAAGGACCAGGTTGTTTGGAGGGCACCAAAGCTCATCAGGCTCCTTACACTTAAGTCTAGGATCAGAGTGAGAGGAGCCAAGGAAAGCTGTTAAGCCCACAGCCTTGGCTGGATAATCTCTTAAGGGCACTCAGCTGGTCTTGTAGATTTCCAGCTGCTGCTATGGAGGATGTGCATTTGTCCCTAATTGGTCTTTGAGAGCAGCCTGACTGTTAATGATCTTGTCTGGGGGTGGGGAGCAGTGCTCTAGGCCCATATCTGCTAAGTTGCTTCAGTCGTGTCCGACTCTGTGCGACCCCAGAGATGGCAGCCCACCAGGCTCCCCCATCCCTGGGATTCTCCAGGCAAGAACACTGGAGAGGGTTGCCATTTCCTCCAATGCGTGAAAGTGAAGTTGCTCAGTTGTGTCCGACTCTTAGTGACCCCATGGACTGCGGTCTACCAGGCTCCTCAGTCCATGGGATTTCCAGGCAAGAGTACTGGAGTGGGGTGCCATTGCTTTCTCTAGGCCCATAGGAGAGTGTCAAAGAGAGAAGGGTCGGGGCTGTAAGTCACTGCGCTGGACACAGATCAGAACATTCTCTGTCCACTCCCCGGTCCTGCCTGGGTCACTGCTGAATGGCTTTTCCCTCTTGGTGAAGCAAGCATCCTTACACCACCAGGGTGGATGGGAGGAGGAGGGACCCGCCACCCCTTGGAAGGGGATTGTCTCCTGTCCCCAGGCAGGTGCATGAGCGGCACTGTCATTTCAGCCTTCCCACCACAGGTGAAGACCAGACGTGTGCCAAGCGGGTGAGCGGGTCCCTCCTCTGAGTACCTGCCTTGGCTCACTGTCACCAGATAGCCTCTTCTGGCAATCTTCTGCAGGTAAAACCCAGGCAGGGGTTGGGGGTGCAGGGATAGCCAGCCTTCTGGCTTAGTGCTGCCCCAACACTGTCTATCCTTGACATTTTAGGAAACCTTCGGCAGCTGCCCATGCTGGCTATTCATCTCATCAACATTTATTAAACACCCACTGCGCATCTTACATTGTACTCTATGCTGGGTTTACTAGATGGAGCAGTTGTAGCTTCTGTCCTCACTTATCTGCAACTAAGTAAATGGAATAAAGAATTGAGATGCTCAGTGAGGGGAGGGGTGTCCAAAATGTCAACCAGTTCAGCACCAGCTCTAGCCCATCACAGTGATGGTTCTCTAACCACCAGTGTGATTTCCAGAACACACGCCCTGGAAGGGGTGGAGACAGGATCTTCCAGGGATGGGTGGACACATCAAAGAGTGAGAAATCTGGCGAGGCTTCCGTGTTGATCCCCATCTCCTCCTACCTACTTGATGACTCTCTTCATTAGCTCTTTCTCCTGTATTATAGGCCCCTGCTCTCTTCTGGACCATTCTCAACAGCAAACATGCTCCATCTTAAAGAAGTATCCTTGACACCCCTCCTCCATCCTTCCCCACCAGCTACTACTTCCCTCATTTCTCTACTAAAATAGGGATTGCCCCCTCCTCTTAGCCTGCTCTGTTTTCTTTATATTCCTTGTCACAGCCTGCCATATCAGGAGCTGTGGGGAAGCTGAGTCAGCCCCCAGCTGGCATCAGCCAGCATCTTGACCCCTAAGTGTGGTCATCCATCAACGACATTAGCCCTTCCCCTCCACACCTTATGTGATGCAGAGACTCTGTCCAACAAAGGGAAAAAAAATCTCTGTAATAATAACAACAACAGCAACATCCACAGTAATTCCCATTTATGGAGTGACCGGTGGACACTAGGACCTGGTCCAAACACTTCGGGAGAATTAACTCGTTTTATCCTCACAGCAGCTCTGTGAGATAGGGGGAGATAAAAATTAGCTTGTTTTATAGACAGGACACCAAGACACAGAGAGGTATATAACTTGCCCAGGTCAACTGGCAAGAGGAGAGACCTCTCTGTGGAGAGAATGCCCCAGCTCCATGGCGTGTGTGGAGATGCTCCCGAAGCCTTACAGAGACCACACACCTACTTTCCAGTCTGTCCTCCAGCTTCCTCCAGGAGTTGCCATCAGTGTTCCGATGTGGGTGGGAGTTTAGTTGCGTAGTTCCACTTCAGCTTTCAGAGGCTTGGGGGAGTGAATACCGCTAACATCTTTGAACTGCACACCTTCACGAGCTTTTGCGAGGCTGGGATTTGTCTTAGCCTTGACATCAGCTGGAGCCCACACCTGAAGTTCTGACAGGAAGCAGGGGTCCAATTTTAATGACTTATCAGTGCTTTATGTGATGGCAGCCACATGTCCCAAAGCTGGGGGAAGCCTGTCTGTTAAAAGTTAATGATCTAAGAAGTCCTGACATAAAGTAAAACCTTGAGTGAAATTCCATGGTGTTGCGGACAGTTAATTCTTTATTAGGTTTTCCTAAGACTGGGCTAAAAAGCAGTTAATCTTTTTTAAGGTGTGTGTTAACACGTCATTGCATTTTATTGATGCATTGATCTTCATTTGGCTGATTTGGGGTGGGGAGTGGAATTTTCTGTGCTGTGGTGTGGCAGACAACTTCCTAACACATTACCGACCTGTAATTTTTGTTTTGGTGGGGATCTCGAGTTTGAAAGAGGAGGCAAATGAGAACCAGATGGGGCTGTTTGTGTTCATTCATGGCTGGCTGGTGTTGAATCTCTTTCTGTGTTGCTGTGTGTGTTTAACAACTTCATACTCCACTGAAGTTAGAGATCATATTAGTTTGTTTTGTCTGAGAGAGCCTCATAATGTGCTTTTTTGGAGGGAGGAGAAAAAGTTGAAAGTTCCAGGCTTCACTAGTTTTGTTGCTATAGCAGTTGTCAAAGCGGAGGTTCGTTGTTTTTGGAGTCTGGTGCCAGGAACAGAAACTCAGACACCCCAGGGACCAGGCAGGTGAGGTGATGGCTTGGTGTGGCCAGCTGGGGGCCACTGTTGGCTGCCTGGTCTAATGAGAGCAGACACTGCTCGTCTCCAGGCTGGAAGAGGGGTCCAGGGTTGCCAGATCTTCCAATTTTTCAAACCATGACTGGAAATCTGGACTTTTATGAGAAATGGGGGAAATAAATCTAAACTAAAAATACTATGCAGGCTTCATAAAACACACCTGCCACCCAGTGTAGCTCTTGGAACCTCAGGTTTTAGCAGATGGTGCATGATACTTATTCGTCTTGTCTCCAACCAACTCCTTCCCTTGAGCCCTAGACTTGTCTGTCTGACCGTCTATGTGACATCTCTCCCTGGAGGTCTCAGGGTATCTTCTCCTTACCTGGTCTTTGCTCTGAACCCATTTCTCCTGGAGCCTTCTGTATTTCAGTTGATGACAACTCCATCCTTCTATCTGCTCAGGTTGAAATGCCTGGAACCATCTTTGATTCCTCTTCTCTCTATCATATCCAAGACATTAGCAATTCCTGAGACTCTACCTTCTAATAAATATATCCAGAATCTGACACTTTCTCCCTTCCCCTACCCCACTGCCTGACCCTGCTCCCAGCCACCATCATTGTTTGCCTGGACTATTGCAGTAGTCTATTCCTGGTCTCCCAGCTCCTTGGTCTCACTTCACCCCAATCCTTTCTCCTTCAGCAACTAGAGAAGCTCTGCTGCGTGTTAATTGGACCACATCCCTCTTCTGCTCACAATGTTTCAATGGCACTAGTCTCACTCCAAATAAAAGCCATTATCCTTAAAATGGACCAGAATATCCCAAGTGATCAGGCTTCTCCACTTGGTCTTCAATTCTTACCTGCTTACTCGACCCATGTGGGCACAGCAGCATCCTACTGTCGCTGGCATTTCCCAGGCATGTTCCTACCTCAGGATATTTGCACCTGTTGCTCCATCATCCTGGAGCCTCATTCATTCTCTTGCCCTTACTTCCTCAGACCTTTCTGCTGGTGGCCCTTGCTAAGAGAAAGTTCTTGGCTATCCTATCTAGCACTGTGACCATCCTTCTCCCTTCTGTCAACATTTTTTATCCCCTTCTTGTCTTTATTTTTCTTCATTGCCCTTGAAATTGCTAACATGTTATACATTTAATTTTTTAATATATTTTTATTATTTGGTTGTGCTGGATCTTAGTTGCAACATATGAACTCACATTGAGATGTGGGATTTTAGTTTCCCAGCAAGGGTTTGAACGCAGGCTGTGCATTGGAATGCAGAGTCTTAGCCGCTGGACCATCAGGGAAGTCCTTAATTTTTTTTAATTCTGTGGATGGTCTTTCTTTTTCCCACCAAAACGTCTGCCCCACAAGGCCTGGGATTTCTGTCTGGCACATGGAGAGGGCTCATTTTCAAACTAGTGAATGAATGGTGTAGATTCAGAAAGGTTTTGAACATTATTAATACAAACCCATGGATTTATATGTAGTTATTATGTTTCAATCTGTCACAGTTGTTACTCTCTTTGATTTGGGTAAGCTTCTTTGTTTTTTTTTTTTTTTTTCTTGGCTGCACTGCACAGCTTATTTGAATCTTAGTTCTCCAATTAGGGATTGAATCCTGGGCCATGGTAGTGAAATCACTGGACCAGCAGGGAATTCCCAGGTCACTTCTTAACCTCTCTGTGCCCTGGGGTCCTTCACCCAACCTCACAGGGCTGTGCTTAGATCAAACGGATGAACGTATGTCAAGCACTTAGAACAGCATCTGGCAAATAGGAAGCATCATCTTAGGGTTTGCATTATTATTATTACTGCTACTATTATTTACCCATGTGAATATCAAAATGGTTCGAATAAGCCTCACACTTATCATGATCAACATCACAAACCCCACTTCTCTACCCCCACTATCTCTTCAGAGGTAACCACAGTCATTACAGCTTTTATTTTTTTAAATTTCAGACCCTTTCTGTGCAGTTAAATATAAACATATATAGCTGTGGAAAAATACAGTACTTAAATGGGGACTTCCCTTGTGGTACAGTGGTTAAGAATCTGCCTTACAGTGCAAGGGACGCGGCAGGTTTGATCCCTGGTTGGAGAACTAAGATCCCACGTGCCTCGAAGCAACTAAGCCCATGAGCCGCAGCTAGAGTCTGTGCACCACAATCAAAGATCCTACAGGATGTGACGGAGACCCTGCAAGACCCCACAACTAAGGCCCAATGAAGCCAAATAAGTATTTTAAAAAACAACAGCAACACATATTTTCAAAAACAACACACAAACGCTATACTTCACATAATTGTCTTTGCTACTTGCTTTCTTTCTCTTGGCATTGGGGAGATGATTTCACAGCAGTTCATAGATGTCTGTGTCACTCTTCGTCCCTTCTAGATGTTGTCCTGGAATATGAGACTGCTCCAGATTCTGCGGCTCTTTCCCACTGCTGGACATGTAAGCTGTTTCTAAGTTTCTGTTGCTACAAACAGTACTTAGCATCCAGGCATCTGCCCTGTGAGCGCTCGTGCCTTTCTCCAAGGTCAGCACTGAGGCATGAGATTGCTGTGTCCAAAGGTTGATGCATTTGCCATTATAATAAATTGCCCTCTAAAATGGTCTTGCCACTCACAGTCTCTCAGCAGAGTGTGAAAAGCCTTTACTTTATTTTTTTTTAAACATAATTTTTTTTTGAGAAAGAAAATAATATGAAAAGTACAAAGAGTAACGTAACCAACATCAGTGTACTTAGCACCTAGAAATGTCAGCTGTTAACAGTTTGTCACATTTGCAACAAGTCTGATTATTTTATTAAAAAAACAAAACAACCTCGAATGTTACTGGGGAAGTTGATATTCTCTTCTGCACAATGTCATCACCCACCCCAGAAACAATCACAATTATAAACTGATCATGCATCCTTGAAACCATTTTTATATTTTATTTATATGTAGAACCATGAACAACATATTATTTTTGTGCATTTAAACTTTTTATCTCAGTGTTGTATTGGCCATAGTATTCTGCAAGTTGCTTTTCATCAGCCAACAATGTATCTTGGAGACCTATTTACGTTAGCACATTTAGACTTCCCTCATGCACTGGCGACCCCACTCCAGTACTCTTGCCTGGAAAATCCCGTGGACAGGGGAGCCTGGTGGGCTGCAATCCATGGGGTCGCTAAGAGTTGGACATAACTGAGGTGACTTCCCTTTCACTTGTCACTTTCATGCATTGGAGAAGAAAATGGCAACCCACTCCAGTGTTCTTGCCTGGGGAATCCCAAGGATGGCGGAGCCTGGTGGGCTGCCATCTATGGGATCACATAGAGTCGAACACGACTGAAGCGACTTAGCAGCAGCAGCAGCAGCATGCTTTTTACCTGCTGTGTAATATTCCTTTGCACCAAGGTTTATCTACTCTTTTCCAAATGATGGGCATTTAGGCTGACTCTAGTGATTCAGTATTACAAGCAGTCCTGAGATGAACATCCTAGTCAGGAAACATTCAGATTCTTTTTCTTTAAAAAAATACTTGCTAATACTTGGCTATGCTGGGTCTTAGTTGCAGCATGTGTGACCTTCAGCCTTTGTTGTGGCATGCGAGATCTTTAGTTGCAGCATGTAAACTCTGAGTTGCAGTATGTGGGATCCAGTTCCCTGACTAGGGATCGAACCCAGACCCCCTACATTGGGAGCACAGAGCCTTAGTACTGAAGCCCAGGGACGTCCCCAGATTCTTCATTGTGTATTCTTTTATGCTTTGTTTTTATGTACTATACAGAGTAAGGCATCCTTTTTCTTTTCATAGACATAGAAACAGCTTTGAAAAGAAAAATAGCACTTCATGTGTCTTCTTTTACTTGCCAGATGCTGGTTCTTTCCATGCTAACCAGAACTGTATATTTCCAGCTTGCTTTTATTCAATTGGTTATTGTCATTACCAGTGGACGTCAAGATGGAATGTTTCCACACTCTAGGATCTTAATTATTTGAATCTTTTTATGTTGGATGTTCTCATTCATCCTGCTGATATTCACTGAGCACCTACTATGTGCCAGACTCTGTCCTAGGCAGGGAACTCTCAGATATAAATCCTTGTCATGGATCTCCATTCTTGGTGGAAATGGACAATGGAGCAGGCATAAGTCAGCAGCTGCTCTTCCCCTTCTAGAATTCATCACTGAAGTGTTAATGGACATGTGTTTCCTTGGCCAGGTCTATCCTCTGGTTGAGCCCTCAGGAGATTTATGGATGGTGATCAGTTTGAGCTGTGTTCAAAATTAACATTTCCAGAAGCTGTGTTCTGATCACATAACAAACCAACCCAAAACATAGTAGCTTAAAACAATGATGACATTTGTTTTGCTTTCTAATTGATGATTTTGGCAGGGGCAGCTGTCTCTGTAACATTCGCTATCCTCTGGGGCGCCTGGAGGAATCCTCTGAAGACGTGCTCACTCACGTGTCTTGTAGTTGATGCTGACTCTCTGTGGGATCTCAGGTATGCTGTGCCTGGACCACCCCCACGAGGGTCTCCCCTGTGGCTGCCTGGCTTCCTCACAGTATGGCGGCCGGTTACAAGGCTCAGCATCCCAGGAGGATCAGGAAGAGATGTATTGCCTTTGTCACAGAGTCACTTCTGCTGCAGCCACAGGCTAACCCCTACTCAAAAGGAGGGAACCCTGGCCCGTGAAGATGTGTCCATATCAATTGTAAGAAGAGCATGTGACAGGATATACTGCTGCAGCCATGTCAGGAAAACACCACCCACCACAAGTAGGGCAAAGCCATTCTTAGTCCTGTATAGGTGTTGGACCAGATCTTCCAGGTGCCAGTGGCATGGCTTGTGGGGAGACCAGGGTGGAGATGACTGTGTGGACGGTGGCTGGGATGATAGCAGAATCACTGAGTGCCACCCACCGCATTGAGAACTTGTATTAACTCCTCACAATACCCGTTGTCTCTCCCATTTTACAGATGAAGAAACTGAGGTTTAGAGCCATTGTGTAAGCTCCACAGTCCGAGTTAATAAGCAGGGAAGCTTGGGTTGGAACCCAGGCATACGAGTTAGATTCCTTTCCTCAAGTCAGCATAACCGCCCCCATCCTCCAGAGAGGCAAGACTTCTCCATCTGCTGTCAGATCTTTCAGCCATGGGACTCCATGGGGCTGCCGCTTTGTGGCTTCTAGGTCTGCTATGCCTCTGGTTACCATGGTGACAGTGGCCAGCCACGCAGAGAGTCCCTTGTGACCTTTCTCCCTTCTCCCTACTCAGTGGTTCTTTCTCTTATTGAGCAGAGAGAGGTTTCAGAAGGGCACCTCCTATCCATCTGCTAATGGGCTTGTTGATTTGAGAAATGGTCTTAGGTGTCTCCTTGACTCAAGGCAGGGACTGAGCAGTTATACAAATGAAATACGATGTCATGTCAGGCAGCCCATCACCGCGTTCTGGTGCCTGAGACTGTTCAATTATACACACCTGTTTCCAGGCTTCCAAACTCTTCTGTGAAAGACCTTTCAGGGTGGAATTTTTCCTGCTCGTTCCTCTGGGCTATTTTGGGAAGATGTTCACATATTCTTAGACATAATTGAGCATGACGGAAGGGGGATACGTGTTGGTGTTTGCTGAAGAATTCTGGAACGCGTGCCCTATCAAAGGGAAGTTCTCACTTAAGGATGCTCCTAGCTCTTTAGTGCTCACCCTGTGTGGCAGCTCTGTTAGTCACAGGGGATCCAGGCCTAACTGTTATAAAATGAGACCATTTCAATCCTGGGTCAGCAGGGGAGGCAGCTGCCACTTCCAAATGGTGTTTTAAAATCAAAGTTAATTGGGATTTAAGTGAATTGAAATAGACATGAAAGTTTTACACACGTGGTAGTTGATGGCAATTTGTCCTTCTGGTTGGCCCAGGTGCACAAGTCATATCATCCCTAGTGTCAAATATATTCAGGGTCTGACCTCATCTTTCTCCTCCTCCTCCTCCAAACCCCATCGCATCCTGCCTGGAATCTGCCACGACCCCTATCACGTCTTCCTGCTTTTATGGTGGCCTCCTTACATTCTGTTCTCATCAAGGAACCAGAATAAACCTTTGTAAAATGTAAATCATATCATGGTGCCCCTCTGCTCAAAATCCCATACAAACAAGGCAGAGAGTGGGCAGTTCAGAGGGCAGGCGGTGAGGACAGAAAGCGTGGATGAGGGATATATGATCCATCTTGTTTTCAGTATCTTGATATTTCCCTCCTGACTGCATGAGATGCAGCCTGGAGAAGCTGAAGCAGTATCTCCTTTGGCTGGTCAGGCCAGACCTGACTTTCAGTGATGAGGGATGTGTCTGCTTGGAAGGACATTTCAGATCAAGATGGCAGGCTCATGTTATAAAGGAGTGAAGCAGGTGCTCCTGTGGAAACCAAAGAGCTGTCGGGAGTTTATCTCCAGGTCAGGTAATAGGGAGTGGTGAGGACTGTGGCAAAGCAGAGACCACCTTGTGCTCAGCTTGTCAAGAGACTCCCCAGCCCTGGCCAGCTGTAGTCATATGGGAATGTGGGTCTGATGCTGCCAGGTCTTCCAGCTTTTCAAGGGAAGCCAGAAATCCAGCCTTGTGGATCCTCCCTGTTTGGGTTTTTGACAATCATTGTGAGCTCAGGGATTTGAACATATTCCATGTGTTTCAGCCATGGAGTTGCTCTTTGTTTGGATGCTCTAAATCGATCCAGCTTTTGCTGGCAAGCGCTCCTTTCAGGCTGGCTCATGGGTCCTCTTGACACGTCCCGTCACTTTTGGAACACTCACCCATTTCCTGGCACAAGCTATTTTAGGTTCATCTGGTATGTTTCCTGCTCCAGAATCAACCATTTCTTCAAGAAGTCTGGAGTTGAGCTCTTTTTTGAAAGGTTGACAGTAAACCTATGTTCAGAACGAACGCTTGGCTGTAGGCAGATCTGCTCCTGGGGTGGCCCCCTGGGGTCCCTGGGTAGATGCCTCCGCGCCGTTTAGAGAGCCTCAGGCCAAGTGCCTCCATCTTCCAGGAGACCAGCCTCTGTTCCTGGGGCCTATGGGGCTGATGAGTGACACAGCTAACGCGTCTGGACAGCTGCATTCCACGGGGGCAGCCACCCAAGAAACGTCTGATAGGCACATTCCCCGAGAGCTGCTCCTACAGGTTTCATCTCACAGACATTTATCGGGATTCAGGTGTGGCTTTGGAAGTGATGAAGCATGCTCTATAGACCGTGTCAATGTCCCCAGCTCATTGTCTTGTCTGTCACTGTGGAGTTATGGGGGGACCTGTGATGGCGGCAGTGTCTGGAATGGGTCATCCCGAATGCACAGACTGTAAACCCATGGAGAGGTCTCTCTTAACACCTCCTGCCTCTGCTGGCAGCCACTGCCCACGCCGCTGCCACGTAGGCCACTGGGTGCTGCCTGTGTCATTTAAAAGCCTGTTTGTGCTGAGGACACGAACTCTGTAATTTCTCTGTAACACCTCCAGTGTGAGCTTGGGCTCAGATCACCAGAGGTTGAATCCTGGCTTAGCTACAGACTGGATTTAGAACCTTGGGCAAACTACTTAATCAAGCTGTGCCTGAAACAGACTCACAGACATAGAGAACTGACTTGTGGTTGCCAAGAGGGTGGGGAGGGAGAGGGATGGACTGGGAGTTTGGGGTTGGTAGAAGCAAACGATTACATTCAGAAGTGGATATACAACAAAGCCCCAATGTATAGCACAGGGAGCTATATTCAATATCATGATAAACCATAATGGAAAAGAATATAGAAAAGAATGTCTATTATATGTAGCTGAAGCACTTTGCTGTACAGCAGAGATTGGCACAACATTGTAAACCAGTTATACTTCAATTAAAAATAAATAAATAGAATCAAAGGGGGAAGAAAGCACAAACTTGCCACTATAAAATATGTGCCATGAGATTGCAATGAAAAAAAAGTAGAGACAGTAAAAACCTACCTCAGAGAATTGTTGTTACTAGTAAATGAGTTAATACATGTAAATCCCTTAGGACAGTGGCCAAAACACAGCAAGGCTCAACAAACATTGACATTTATGATTCTGTCAATCTCTGGGTCCAGGCAGGCAGAAGCAGTTCTGGCTTGTGAGTTGCATGGTCCAGTGGATTTCCTTTTGTCTTTTCCTTTTCTCTTCTTTGCTTTCCTCTCTCTCTCTTTTTTTAAAAGTTAACTTTATTGAAGTATCATTTTCATACAGTATAATATATCCATTTTAAGTGGATAGTATTTTGGTGAATGTTGACAATTCATATACGCATTTAATCTTCACCATAATTTAGCTCTGAACACTTTTATCACCTCTCAAATACTTTGTACCACTTCCCATACAGTACATCCCCTACTCCATCTAACCCTGTCCAGCCCCAAGTAACTGTTGTTATCTTTCTGCCACTATGGATTGGATTTGTCTTTTCTGGAGTTAAATGTACATTTTCCTCTCTTTCTTGATTTCCCCTTACCTCTTTCTCTCTCTCCTTCCTTCCCTCCATTGATTTAAACTATTTTTCTGCCACGTGCATCCTCAGCTGGCTTTGTGGACATGTGACCCATGCAGTTACACAGGGTACCGCCCTCAGGAGGGTCCTTACTTTGTTTAATGCTTTGTTGTCACTGGCTTTAATTTTTTTGTTTTTGTTTTTGGCTGGGCTTACCTTCACTGCGGCACCCAGGTTTCTGGGCTTAATTGCCCTGAGGCATATGGGATCTTAGTTCCCTGACCCTGGATCAAACCCACATCCCCTGCCTTGGAAGGCAGATTCTTAACCACTGGATCACCAGGGAAATGCTGAAATTCTTTAAAAAATTTTTTTGGTCAAGGGCTCCTGCATCTTAGTTTTGCACAAAATCCACAGCTGGTGCCAGGCATCACCAATCCATGGGGCATGTGTAGGGGCATCTCTGTTTCTCTGTCTCCTGACCCCTGCAGGGCTTTCAGTGTATGTACCAACTGAATTGAATTCCTGTCAGTGGGGCTAGGGATTCTTCTTTTCCCTCCGGAGATCTGGCATCTGCCTGGACAGTGTGTGAGCTCGTATATAACTGTGTGCAGAACCCTTTGGCTGAGTGTGTGGAGTGAATTCCATGATGCTCTCTTTCTCTGAAAATCTCCATCCAATTTGTGGTCCAGCAGCTGGCTCAGCATTTGTCCTTTGGGAACCAGCGTCGACATGCCTTGTGGGCATCTGAGAATGTTTACAAGGTCTTGCCTTCTGCAGCAATGGCCCCTCCTTAGTAGCTGGAGGTTTTGCTGGAATTTGGCATTGACTTGACAGCAGGGGGCAGCCCTTCCCCTCTATCCCTCTCAGACAGGTTCTCAGGAGGACACTGCCTTCTGCCCTGGGTGGGGTGAGAGGATTAGGAGACAGGTGACAACCGGGCTCCCATGGGCTTCTTGCTTCTTGTTGAGTAGGCGCCTCCGCATTTGGGCTCACAAGAGGCTCAGCCGCTTCTTTCAGCACGAGACTGAGCCAGCGAGGGCCTGAGCCCAGCAAATCCTCTTAAGCTGGGAACAGCTCAAGGTCACGAACCCTTGCGAGGGAGGCACAAAGATCTTTTCTTCCAGCGCAAATTAGCGACATTTCCGGAGCTGTTGTCATTTTCCTGCTGAGTCTCAGAGGTTAGAAGTTGGGATGGATATGCCTTTCTTTGGCACTGATGACCCAGGCTGCCTGGCTGTTCTGTCATAGATCAGAATCAAGATGAACTGAGACATGTCTTTGTGCAAAGCACTGCCCTTGGCTGCCTTGGAGGCTGAGAGGCTGTGAGCCTGAGTGGCTGGGCGAGGTGCTTGCAGGTGGAGTAGGGGTGTTATGTGGGTCAGGCTCTTGGGTTCCCTGGCCTGGCTTCTGCTGTTTTCCTCACTGAAGAGAGCATCCTTCTGGACTTGTCAGCTTGACCCATCCTGGAGACCAGGCAGGCATGCACCCAGAGGAGGTAGATTCAGGCTAGAAAAGGCACAGAGCAATTGCAAATCACAACCGATCGATAATTTGTCTGGGTGAGGGTGCGATGTCTCCTACCGAGGCTATGCCACGGGGCTCCTCCTAAGCCTCTCTTCATTTTCTTCTGCTTGCTTGCTTCACTCTGCACTACCTTCCTGGCCTAGTTTGTGCTTGTGTTTGTGGTGCCTGCCTTCTCATTATTCTTGGTGTTTTCTTAAGGATGAATTCCATAGGTGGCATTCGACCATTAGGGGCTCCAAGTGGGCAACCTGCTACTACCTGGGTTCAGTTTCTGCCTCCACCCCTGCTAGCTGTGTGACTGTGAGCAAGTGACTTCACCTCTCTGTGCTTTTGTTTCATCCCATGAAGGAGTGGAGTGTGGTACCTCTGCTTGTTGAGAAAGTAAAAATGGATTACTGCATGTCAGGTGTTTGGGATGGTCCCATCACACCGAGTGAGTGCTGTATAAATGTTAAATGCTGTTATTCACATTCAGTGAGAGCTTTAAAAACTTTGTGTGTGTATATATATTTATATATATGTATGTATTTATGGCTATGCTAGGTCTTCACTGATGTGCAGACTTCCTCTAGTTTTGATGAGCAGGGGCTACTGTCTAGTGTGGCCCTCGGGCTTCTCACCGCGGTGGCCTTTCTTGCTGCGGAGCACAGGCCTAGGACATGTGGGCCTCAGTGTTGTGGTGCACGGGCTTAGTTCCTCTGCGGCATGTGGAATCTGCCCACACCAGGGATTGAACCTGTATCCCCTGCACTGGCAGGTGGATTCCCAACCACTGGATCACCAGGGAAGTCCCAATGAGAGCTTTTTGTGGCCTCATAGGCATCTGCGTAGAAAGAGGCTCTCTGCCTCCTCCTCCCATAAGCAGCAATGTGCAGAAGCACCAGGACACTTGCATCCCTGGCTTGCCAGCCGGGCAGTGCTGAGAAAGAGGTGATCTTCTCTCTCAGTCCCTGCCTTTGGCTTTTCTTGGACCAGGAGCAGGACACTGGCTTTCGGTTCTAGTCCTTCGGTTTCCATGATGGGTGGCTGTCGGCAAATTACCCCGACTGCTGTGCTTCTACTCTGAGCCTTCACCTTTTGGGGATGCTGAGAGGGTGGGGTAGGCTTAACGGGAGGGACTCCAGAACCGCCTCTGCTACATCCAGAAAGCTCTTAGTGCCTATCTTTATCAGCTTCCCCATAAGAAAGTTGTTCTTCCCTGAAACAACTTGGAAACTCCACTGTAAATGGAAATGCAAATAAATGTAAACAAGGAGACACGTGTGAGAATTGTTTCTTAAAACATTATATCTCATCACAGAAACTTGGAACCCCCCTCAATATCCAGCAAGAGAATGGATCCATATGGTATTTCCATACAATGGGATGTAATACAGTAGCGGAATGAGTGGGTGACAGCAATGTGTATCAATAGATATGAATTTCACAGATACAATGTGTAGCGGAAAATGCAAATTGCAAAGGAATAGAGTATACTCCTATTTATACAATGTTTAAAACTCCAGAAACAATACAGTATATCATGGTGTAAGTAGACATCATATACTGTAGTCAAGGTAAAAGAAAATGCAATCATGAGGAACCCCAAGTTCAGAAAAGGGGTTCCTTTGGGGTCAGGAGGGAAATGTGATGGAGACTGAGCCCAGGGCCATCAGCTGATTCGTGATGGTTTATTTCTTCAGTGGTATGTGTGCATTTATTGTTTCAAACACTCTTTTGCAAATCTTAAATATCACATCATACATTTAAAACTAGTTTAAAATACATTGTACATTAAAATATTGTACACTGCACGCCAATGTACAATAGCCAATACAATAGCCAATTGGAATGGAAGCTTTTCCAAAACAGCAGAAGCAACCTAAATGTCCATCAACAGAGGCATGGTGAAGAAGATGTGGTGTGTATATACAACGGAGTACTACTCAGCCATAAAAAGGAATGAAATCAAGTCATTTGTAGAGACGTGGATGGACCTAGAGATTGTCATACAGAATGGAGTAAGTCAGAAAGAGAAAAACAAATATTGTCTAATATCTATTATCTGTGGAATCTAGAAGAATGGTACAGATGAACTTATTTGCAAAGCAAAAATAAAAACACAGGTACAGAGAACAAGTAGATGAATATCAAGGAGTTAAGTGGGGGAGGGATAAATGGAAAGATTGGGATCGATATACATACACTCTTAGGTGTAAAATAGATAACTAATGAGATCTTACTGTATAGCACAGGGAACTCTACTCAGTGCTTTGTGGTCACCTAAATGGGAAGGAAATCAAAAAAAGAAGGGATATATATATGTGTATATGTGTGTGTGTATATATATATATACTATAACTGATTCATTCCACTGTACAGCAGAAACTAACGCAACATTGTAAAGCAACTATACTCCGATAAAATTGATTAAAAAATAGTTTGTCTTAGCAAAAATATGTTGAGCTAAAAAAAAAGTCTGAAAGGCAATGGACTGAAAGTCCTTGGTTTCCTCTCTGGCACTGAGTGTTCCCAGAGGTCTGCAGTGAGACCTTAGTTTCCCAGGTGAGTAGGGCAGAGAAGTGGTAAGAGACTCAGAAGAAGTGGCTGGACTGTCCCAGTGACTTTGGATTAGAGCTGAGTCTTCTCTGAGTGTCTGTTTCCTCACCTCTAGAAAGGGCAGAATTCAGCCCCTGTGACTGTACTCACAGGGTGGGTGCAGGAACTTCCTGCGGTGATGGTGCCTGTCGGGCATCTCACTCAGAGCTGGGCGCCATGAGTGTGTGGGTGTAGTAGACGCTGTTAGTGATGACAGTGAACTCAAGGGTTACAGTTGGGACATGAGGGCAATCTGGTAGTGACATCTGTCACCCCATTAATCACCAGGGCAGATTCGACTGATCTGGCTGGCTAAGTGGGTGTCCCCTTCCCCCTCACCACTCCATATCCATCCCTCCTGGAGCTGCATACTTGGTTGAAGAGGACCACCTTCCCTGGTAGAGGAGGACCAGTCTTGGGTCAAGGGTATACGAGTAGCTGCGCTCCCCTGCTAGAACCTCCGAACAAGCTCTTAAGAGTGACAGGTGGAGGGAAAGAGAAGGGAAAGTGATGAGGACATGCACTCCCTCTCCCCCAGGAGAGGCCCTCTGCTCTTTCAGCTCCAAATTCTCCCCTGTCAATGGCTGTACTGTCTCAAGTTCAAAGCCCCATGAGGACCAGTTGATTTTGACTCATGCTGCTGCCCAGCCTTCTGTTCTGATCGCACACACTGCTTCTTTTCTCTTGGCCACAGGCTGACCCTGGCCCTTCACAGATCCCACGGCTAATGGTGACCTCAGACTAACCTCCCCATGCCGCTGGGGGGGCACTAACTGTGTGCTTCCCCTTGGGTTTGGGCTGTCCTCCTTCTCACTGACCCTGGGTGATGGGGGCAGCCTGTCCACCCTCTGCTTGTGGGTGGACTTTTCTCACTGACCCTCAGAGGACAGGGGTCTTCTCTGTTCAAATAGAGAGAGAGAGAGAGAGAGCAGAGAGAGGCTTGCTCTTCAGGGGATCAGTCAGATGCCCTAGGGCAAAGCCTTGCCAAGACAACAGCTCCTCTTTGTCACGAAAGCTGGATCAGTCTAGCTGGCCGCCTGTTGGGCACCAGGGTGTAGGATGCATTCCACAAGGTCACAGGGGATAGAGTTTATTGAGAATAGAGGAAACCTGCAAGCTAGAGAGGAGGAAGGGGAAGAAAAACCAACCCCCATCTTCCCATTGGCCCTGTGGAGGGATCTTTGAGGTCCTTGCATTCTGTTGGACTTATAGTGCAGGATTTACATTGCATGGAGGGACACTGCCCAGGCTCACCTACTTTTTGTTGAAAGTAGGCAGAAAGCAGCCTTGTTAATGTGGGAATTTTCAGGCTGTTTGATACCAGGCAGTGTGGGTGGATTCAAAGTGCCAGCTGTTATCAAAATCATCTGGAAATGCCAACAACACACACTTGGGAAACTCAGACCTATCCCTCCTGGTGGAGATCAGAACTCTTGGCCCTTCAGGAAACTGAGCTTGTTGTTTAGCTTGTTGAGCAGCTGTTGAGCATACTTCCAAGTCTTAACTGGACAGCCATGCTCCTGTATCACCCCATTACTTTCTTGTTTGCCTAGGACCTAAATCTGAGCCATTATGTCTTTGTGGGTGAATTCCTGTCTTCTTTAGTCCTCTGAGGAATCAGACATCCTATTTATTATCACAGAGGGCCCAGTTTAGTGATGGGCTCATTTTTCTATGAAATGCCAAGAAACAGTTATGCCTGTGAGGGCACGTTTGTTTTCAAGAGACAAAAAACATTAGACAGGGAAAAAAAGGAATGTATTCACTCATACAGTTGAAAAGCTTCAGATATGGCTTGATCCAGCAGTTAAAATATTGTTATCAAGACCTAATATCTCTCCTTATCCTGGATTTCCCTTGAGCATTAGTTTATTCTATGCATCCGTATGGGGATAAGATGACCTCTCAGTAAAAGCCAGAGGGGATAAAGAGTTCTTGCCAAATATTTCAAATAGAAGTCCTGTGCCTCATTGTCACTGACCTGTGCTGAGTCTCTGACTGGCCAGACTTGAGTCAAGTACCCATTCCTGGAGATGAGAGTGGAATTGCAGCTACCTAAAGTGCCAAGTAAAGTAGTGCTCAAAATTCTCCGAGCCAGACTTCAGCAATACGTGAACCGTGAAATTCCTGATGTTCAAGCTGGTTTTAGAAAAGGCAGAGGAACCAGAGATCAAATTGCCAACATCCGCTGGATCATGGAAAAAGCAACAGAGTTCCAGAAAAACATCTATTTCTACTTTCTTGACTATGCCAAAGCCTTTGACTGTGTGGATCACAATAAACTGTGCAAAATTCTGAAAGAGATGGGAATACCAGACCACCTGACCTGCCTCTTGAGAAATCTATATGCAGGTCAGGAAGCAACAGTCAGAACTGACATGGAACAACAGACTGGTTCCAAATAGGAAAAGGAGTACGTCAAGGCTGTATATTGTCACCCTGCTTATTTAACTTCTATGCAGAGTACATCATGAGAAATGCTGGACTGGAAGAAACACAAGCTGGAATCAAGATTGCTGGGAGAAATATCAATAATCTCAGATATGCAGATGACACCACCCTTATGGCAGAAAGTGAGGAGGAGCTAAAAAGCCTCTTGTTGAAAGTGAAAGAGGAGAGTGGAAAAGTTGGCTTTTGGATCTCCTTGCAGTCCAAGGGACTCTCAAGAGTCTTCTCCAACACCACAGTTCAAAAGCATCAATTCTTCTGCGCTCAGCCTTCTTCACAGTCCAACTCTCACATCCATACATGACCACAGGAAAAACCATAGCCTTGACTAGACGGACCTTAGTCGGCAAAGTAATGTCTCTGCTTTTGAATATGCCCAATCTGATACTTACCTCTGAGTTCTGAAGGAGCCAAGGTCCCCACCACCAGGAGTAAAGAATGACCATGTTGACCTCTTTTGACATCAGTCAACTGTTGACCTTTGCTTCAATTCTATGCTAAATTCTCCTCTGCTCATGCCCCTTTGTGAATATGCATGTACCTTTAGCTTCAAGCTTCCCCAATTTGGCTGTTGGGGAGACATGGTTTTGGGCAAAATTGCCAGTTTTCTCATTACTTGCTGCAAGTAATAAATCCTTCTTTCTTATGATCTTGGCCTGGTTGTATCTTTTGGCTCAATGCTCACCAGTTTTACTGGTACTGGTATGCCTTCTTTTCTCATGGATAAATACCTATGAATGATAGGTTATACGGAATTCAATATATTTATCTCTGTGTTATATGGCATTCAAGATATTTATCTTTTCAAGAATCTGCCAAACTACTGTATAGTCTCACCAGCAGTCTATGAGAGGTCCAGCTTTTCTGTGTGTTCACCAACATGCAGTATGGTCAGCGTTCATAATTTTAGCCAGACTAATAGACTGCAGCCATGAAATTAAAAGGTGCTTACTCCTTGGAAGGAAAGTTATGACCAACCTAGATAGCATATTCAAAAGCAGAGACATTACTTTGCCGACTAAGGTCCGTCTAGTCAAGGCTATGGTTTTTCCTGTGGTCATGTATGGATGTGAGAGTTGGACTGTGAAGAAGGTTGAGCGCAGAAGAATTGATGCTTTTGAACTGTGGTGTTGGAGAAGACTCTTGAGAGTCCCTTGGACTGCAAGGAGATCCAACCAGTCCATTCTGAGGGAGACCAACCCTGGGATTTCTTTGGAAGGAATGATGCTAAAACTGAAGCTCCAGTACTTTGGCCACCTCATGCGAAGAGTTGACTCATTGGAAAAGACCCTGATGCTGGGAGGGATTGGGGGCAGGAGGAGAAAGGGACGACCGAGGATGAGATGGCTGGATGGCATCATGGACTCAATGGACGTGAGTCTGAGTGAACTCCGGGAGTTGGTGATGGACAGGGAGGCCTGGTGTGCTGCGATTCATGGGGTCGCAAAGAGTCGGACACGACTGCGCGACTGAACTGAACTGAACTGAACTATTATATATGTCTACTGTGTTTAGTCACTGTGCCAGGTACTGAAGTTAGAACTGCAAACGAGCCCTGGGTTTCGCTGCAGCTAACAATCAGCAAAGGAGACAGAGAAGTAGTTCTCAATGCCTGATCATAAACTGCACCGACGGGGGAAGTGCAGAGTCCTAGGGGAGCACATTAGAAAAGCCTTAGATGTCAAGAAAGGCTTCAGGGGGAAGTACCTTCCAAGCCAGGATTAGAAGAGGAGAAAATAGCCAGGCCTGGGAAAAGAGGAGAATGCATTCCAGACACATGGGAGAGGGGCAGCCCTTCAGAGGTCCAGAGAGAGAAAGAGCAGGTCAGGCAGAACGTGGCTGAAAATTGGAGGATGTGACGGGAGGAGTCAGAGGTGGTGCTGGGTCACCATGGACGGTAAGTGGTGATTTGGAGTTTCAACTTTATTTTGTGAGCACTTGGGCAGTGTTGAAACATGTTAAAGGTGTACAGTTTGGAATGATCATTCTAGCTGCAGCATGCAGGAGAGATTGGATAGGGATAAAGTCAGCTAGGAAGTGGCTGCAATAATCCAGCAAAGACATGAGGGGAATAGAGAGAAACCGCCAGGTCAGGAGATAAGTAAGAAGGATTGACAGGACTAGGTTTAGTGAGATTGGATGTCGAGGAGGTGGAGGCAGGATTTGAGAGTATCTCTTGGGTTTGGGCACATGATAGGTGGTGAGTTGGGAAACATGGAAGGGTCAGCACACTTGGACAAGGTGAGAGAGGCAGAGGGCAGCTGAAAAGGTCATCACATGGGGACATTCAAAAGATGTTCATCAGGTTAAGGTTAGGGTTGGGATCATTAGATGGGAACTTGAAGGCTTAGAAACAAGTGAAATAATCTAAAGAAAAGGGAGATTGAGAAGAGGATGGCTTAGGAGAGAATTTTGGAGGAGAATACCAGAATTTCAGAGGGGAGAAAGAAAAGGAAAACCAAACCAAGAAATAGCTTAAGAAGAGGAGAGCCATGCTAGGGTGATTTCACCAAGCCAAGGGCAAAGAACCAAACATTTAATGATATGTGTGACCTTCAATATTAACTACTACAGAGTTGAAAAGCAAGATAAAGACTGAGAAGTTTCTGCTAGATTTTGCAACATGGATCACTTCTTGGCCTTTTGGTTAAAATCAAGTGTAGATTGAGTGACACAGAGAAATAATAGGGAGTTTGGTGGGAATGTTTTGAGGGGAGAGGCTGATAAAGGGCACTGGAAAGCAGTGGCCAGTAACCCTGTATGCACTGGGCCTGCTGTAAACCATCTCAAAGCACCCGGCGACCCGCTCCCCACCCCAACCAAGCCTAAGTGCTTTAAGGAAACAGTAAGATCATTAGACAAGAACTAGGAGGTCTTAGCTTGGCCACTACCTAGTAGCGTGACCTTGGTGGGTCAATTCACTCACTGTTCTGGGCCTCAGTTTACATATCTTAAAAAAAAAAAAGGGAGCTGGAAGCAGTGTGTTTTAAAATCTGTGTCCTACAAAATTCTGTGTGGTAGGATGTTAGGTGCTTCAGTATATCCCTTAAATATGGAGTTCCCATTATACGTGAAGGATTACAGGGCAAGGTCAAAGCTTGGTAAATAGGGCCTAGTGGAAGTCTCAGTGTGCAAGGATGAATCACCAAAAAAGTATTCTAATAGTTTTCCAGTATTTCTCATGCACCAAACTTATCTGACTCTTGTAGACTTTCTATTTATTTATTTGGCTGTGTCGGGTTTTATTTGCAGAGTGTGGGCTCCAGAGTGCACAGGTTCAGTAGTTGTGACTTGTGGGCTTAGTTGCCCAAAGATATGTGGGATCTTGGTTCCCTGACCAGGGATAGAACCTGTATCCCCTGCATGGAAGCCAGATTCTTAGCCACTGGACCACCAGAGAAGTCCCAACTCTTATAGACTTTATTCACAGAGCATGAATAGACTTCTCTTAGAAATACAGTCCAGAACCTCACAGTGTAGGAATTGATCACCAGAGGAGCTCTGTGGTCCTTTCCTATCCAGTACAGCAGTGGTCCAGGAGTTTGTATGGAGCCAAAGAGGGAAAGATCTTCCATCTACTTTGGGCTGCAAAATGGAGGCAGAGACCTAGCCTTTGGGGGCCTCCAGACAACATGGCCCTTTACATCTTGGTGACTCCCTGCCCCAGTTAGCTTCGCAGTTTGTCAGCAAAGACCCTTTGGGGCATTGTTATAGTACATCGCCAGGAAAATGCAGAATTGACTTAGGAGATCACCATTTTGATTTATAGCCTGTGGTTAATAATGATAGTGGAAGTGCTCTAGAATTGTCAAGATGTAGATTTTTCTTATAAACCTGTGCTAATGGAAATAGGTGGCTAAGAAATCTAGAGGGTCCTCTGAGGAGCGGGAATTGAACTGCAGACCTCAAATTGGCCTGACAGACAGATTCAACCAAGAACAAGGTGATGGTACAAGGGAATGTTTTTATTGGCCTAAATAGGCCCACCCTGAGAACAAGTGCTCTGCCAAATGGCTTTGTATTTTTGAAATGGAGGGATGTCTGTGATGCCATCTAGGTCAATCTTTCTTAACTGAACTTCTGCAAGTGAATCACACTGTAAAGCCCTCTGACATCATTGTAGGAAATGCATTAACTTCTCTGTGCATGGACGGGTACTTACTAGTTATGCACCATGCATGAGAGAAGTGAGAAGAGAGACACTGTAACAATTTTTCCATGGATTGTGATTCATATTAAGTCCTCAAGAGCTGAAATTAAACTGCAGCCATGAAATTAAAAGATGCTTGCTCCTTGGAAGAAAAGCTATGACAAACCTAGAGAGTGTATTTAAAAGCAGAGACATTACTTTGCTGACAAAGATCTGTATAGTCAAAGCTATAGTTTTTCCAATAGCCATGTATGGATGTGATAGTTGGACCACAAAGAAAGCTGAGCACTGAAGAATCAATGCTTTTGAATTGTGGTGTTGGAGAAGACTCTTGAGAGTCCTTTGATCTGCAAGAGATCAAACCAGTCAATCCTAAAGGAAATAAATCCTGAATATTCATTGGGAGGACTGATGCTGAAGCTCCAATACATTGGCCAACTGAAGCCAAGAGCTGACTCATTAGAAAAGACCCTGATGCTGGGAAATATTGAAGGCAGAGGAGAAGGGGACGACAGAGGATGAGATGGTTGGATGGCATCACTGACTCAATGGACATCAGCTTGAGCAAGCTCCAGGAGATGGTAAAGGACAGGGAAGCCTGGTGTGCTTCAGTGCACGGGGTCGCAAAGAGTCAGACATGACTGAATGACTGAACAGCAACAAGGGAACTATGAATACTGGAACAGCCCCCGCAGGTACCCCTTAAGAGGTCGCTCTCTGTACTGGGGCCCTAGGAATCCACACCTAACATGCCAGCAGAGCATGAATGAAGGGTCCAGTGGAGGTTCTGGAGTTCCATGCTGGGAGAGTTGTGATGCCTTTGCATAGCTCTTCCACTAAGTACCCCAGGGGATTTACCTTTGACTCCTCAGGGAGTGAGAAACCCTGGTGAAGTTGGTTTTTCAGGAGCTAAGGGTACCTGTATTAATTGTCTGTTGCTACATAACAAATTACCACAAAATTTGGTGCCTTAAAATAATGTTTATTGGGATTTCCCTGGTGGTCCAGTGGTTAAGACACTGCACTTCCACTGCAGGGGACGTGGGTTTGATCCCTAGTCAGGGAACTAAGATCCCACATGCCACCAAAAAAATAGTAAGGTGCAGCCAAAAAAAAAAAAAGTAATAATAATGCTTATCATTTCAGAGTTTCTGTGGCTCAGGAATTCAGGCATGGCCAATGTGGGTCTCTCACAGGCAGTGTTCAAGATGTCATCTGGGGCTGCAGGTATCTCAAAGCACATCTTGGGGCACATTTCAGGTGGGGGGCCCTCTTCTAAGTTCACTGACATGGTTGTTGGCAGAATTCGTTCCATCACAGGCTATGGACCAGAAGCCCACTCTCAGTTCCTTGCCACATGAGGCTCCCCATCATGGCAGCAAGCTTCAGCAAAGCATACTAGCCCAAAAGAGGGAAGTCACCATATTTTGTGACCTAATCACGAAAGTGACATCCCATCACTTTAACTGTAGTCTGTCCCTTAAAAGCAAGACACCAGGTTCCATCCACAAGGAGGTAGGGGCTGGGGGCCTTCAGCTGCCTGGCCCAGAGCCCAGCCCAGTTCCTAAGCAGTTCACTTCCCGCCCTGGCCCATTTACCTCCTTCCCAGGACACTGCTGCTGCTGCTGCTAAGTCGCTTCAGTTGTGTCCAACTCTGTGCGACACCATAGACGGCAGCCCACCAGGCTCCCCCGTCCTTGGGATTCTCCAGGCAAGAACCCTGGAGTGGCTGCCATTTCCTTCTCCAATGCATGAAAGTGAAAAGTGAAAGTGAAGTCGCTCAGTCGCATCCGACTCTTAGCGACCCCATGGACTGCAGCTTACCAGGCTCCTCCATTCGTGGGATTTTCCAGGCAAGAGTACTGGAGTGGGTTGCCATTGTCTTCTTCTCCTAGGACACTAGAATTTAATTATGTGCTCAGCAATTCAAAACATGGCAGGGTCAGGGAATTGCAGATCTCACTGTTATCTTAAGTGTCTTATATGAGATGCAGGATTTCTATAACACTAAGTGAGAGTGGCTGTGGAGGCAAGGAGTCAGAGCAGTATATGTTTATGTGGATGAACAAATTAATCTGCATGTGAAATCCCAGTGAAATCGACATGAAATAAAAATTTCATGCCTTACAGTGTATCAGTGTTGCCCATGAAATGAGATTAAAAGGAATTTCTGGTTTTACAGCTGTCGTACTTTTTAGACTGCTTGTGTTTTTCTCTTCCGAAGAGTCAAGTTGGAACCTAGAGGCCAGTCACAGATTTGGCATTTCATAGGTTTAGGTCACGGAGAAAGCGATGGCACCCCACTCTAGTACTTTTGCCTGGAAAATCCCATGGACGGAAGAGCCTGGTGGGCTGCAGTCCATGGGGTTGCTAGAGTCGAGCATGACTAAGCGACTTCACTTTCACTTTTCACTTTCATGCATTGGAGGAGGAAATGGCAACCCACTCCAGTGTTCTTGCCTGGAGAATCCCAGGGACGAGGGAGCCTGGTGGGCTGCCGTCTGTGGGGTCACACAGAGTCAGACATGACTGAAGCGACTTAGCAGCAGCAGCAGCAGCAGCAGGTTTTCCTCCTAGCTGAGAGTGGACTTTCTTGCATAGAACTGAGCTGGGGATGGAGTAGGTGTTCTTGGTCTCGGTGCAGAGGAAGCTGACTTTCTGGAAGAGTCATTGGGCCAAAATCTCTTCCCCTTTTGTCCTTGCTTTGTCACACACATCAGTTTTGGGGAATTGTTGGAGGCAGGGGAATGGGGGGAGATGTGGTCCCCGTGGGGCCTCTTCTAGACTCATGTGGAGGACACGGGGGACAGAGATGAAAGTGGGGAGTTAGGGAAGGCTGTGCCCCAACCAGCTGCATGGGAATCTAGATCATCACTCCCTTGGGGACTGGAACCTAGCTCCACCCCCTCTTTCCATCTTATGCCTGGTTCCCTTGGCCTTTGTGACCTTCGAGTTCAGGCAAGTGGCCCATGTGGAGATGAGAACCCAGTTGTTTTATATGCCTGATCTGGTCTGTGGAGTACTGGACCTTCGGAAACTGGAGGGACAAACCATAGCTTTCTGCATAAAAACAGGTTCACATGCCTCCCAGGGCCTCGTTGAAGTCACCCTGCCCCTGCCTTTTCAGGCTCCATCTGGGTATTAGGGAGCCTCTGTTAGGATGTTCCTGTGGCGGCTCAGTTGGCAGCGTCCCAGTCTTCCTGTGGCAACCCAGAAATGGCAGGCAACCTGGCCCTCCCTGCAGGGTTCTAGAGCTCGGTCGAAAGTGCGCCTTGGGGTGGTGATGGCATGTGGGCCCAGCGGTCCACACGCTGTGCAGGGCACAGAGTACACTGCAGGGACAGCTGGCGGCCAGCGGCACGGAGAGGTGGTGGCTTGGCGACAGGGACGTGCGGCAGGCCTGGGCTCACCAGCTGCAGTGAGTTACCTGATCTCTCTACATCTCAGTCTTCTCCTGAGCAAATCCATACAGTGCCTCTCCACCCTCCACCCCTACCCTTGTAGGGCTGTTGCGAGCATTAAACATGCAGGTGCTCAGGACAGCACCTGAGCAGGGATCACTAAATGGTCATTTAAAGACCTTCTCTGAGGCAGATCATTTCATCACAGCAGGGCTTTCCAGCTCCCAAGTGATGAGGGCTTGGCCCAGTGTGTCCCACCCCAGGCCTGTTTGATTTCCACTGTGTCATACTGCATCTTTGCGTGACCTTTCACCTTTCTCTAACTGCTCTCAGCCTCCCCTCTGGGACACTAGATTTTGCCTTCTGGACACAGAGATTGCCAGTTCTGGACATTTTGGTAACAGTAATTATGCTGTCTTCTCTGCTTCAGAGTTATTGAGTCTGCCTCTCCGTCAGTCCCTCCTGCTTTTACACTCGAGGATAAAATCCTGAATGTTTATAATTGATGACCACTTCTTTTCTTCCATAAGGGTGGCATCCTGCAGGGGAAGATCGTGTGTCTAAGAAGCAGAGGACCACGGTTGTAGCCCCGGCAGGCACACCGTGGGCAGGCCTGGCAGGAGCACTCCTGCCTGATGATAAAATGGGGATGAAGATCATCAGAGCACTCTGTTTACGGGCCACTGTCAGTTTAATGAGCTTGTGGAATAAAATAAAAGGCATGTGCACACATTACATTTCTGGGTTAACTGACAGCCATCCTTGCTCAGTGTGTTTCTAACATCCCCGCTTTGGCACCTGTTCAGGTGCAGAGATGAGGCGGGGTAGGCAGCAGAGCAGTGATTGGCTGGTGGAGAGGTGGAAAGAGATGGAAGAAGAAGCTCTGACCCCGTGCCAGGGGTTAGCATCTCAGAGCACCTTTCTGGAAGCATCCTCAGTGGATAACTGATGGTGAACATTCAAGTAATGGGTGGTTAGGATGCACTGGGAGACCCACCTGACTTTGCAGAAATGAAGTCAGTTGACACTTTAAAAAAAAAAAAAAAGAAAGAAACTACCCATGGAAAATCAGCTCAGAGGAGCGTGCATTATTCAGGAGCTGCTGCGGCAGTCAGGACGGCAGCTCCGGGCTGGCATCTGTCTGCACACACAGCGGTGGTCCCGCCCTTCCTCTCCCGATTCCACCCCACCCCCAATCTTTTCTGCTCACAGCTCTTCTCTCCAGTAAAACCCCTGAATCTTTAATAAATTATAAACATGCTTTCTCGTCCGTCTGTCGGTGCCAGATCTCAGTGTTGGCAGCTGTCTCCATTCCCCTGGTGCCCCTAATAGATCTCGCTGTTTGATTAATCTTTTAGATCCTCTCACAGAAAGCCCAGGCACCATCTGACTCTCCCACGGCAACCAATTTTAAGGACTTTTCCAGGCACCTCGGCCTTGTTGCGGCCAGTGCCCAGGGCTCATCGCTAAGTGGTTCTACAGCTCCCCCTGGACCTTGGAGGGCAGGCAGGTGGCTTGTGCACAGGGCTTGGGAAGGGGGGCCTTGCCCAGTATCAGCTCCTCGGGCTCCAGAGCCTTTACCTGGGTGAGGTCACAGAGGGATGCCAGGGACACATATCACTTTAGAAGTCTTGGAACCTGGACGCAGCCCATCTCGGCCACTCACCAGACACAGGACTTTGAGTGAGATCCCGAGCCTCAGTTGTCCTCTGTGGAGTGGAGGTTCTCAGAGGCTGTTGTGAGGGTCAGAGACAAAGGATGAGTCCAGGCACTTGAGCTGTGAGCAGGGGTGGGAGGAAGATACTGCCCTGTGCCAGGAGCGGTAAGGCACCTCCCTCCTACAGCTCACCTTCCCCGGGCCTGTGCACACAGGAGGCGCACATGGGGCTTCTGCCCTGCCTCCAGGAAGAGCCTCTGTCCTTTATCCTGGAGGCGCAGGAGGCTGGAGGGGGCTGAGGCCCGAGAGCACAGTGGCACAGGTGCCCACGGAGGCCTGTTATGCTACCAAGTTCAGCCCAGCTTAGGAGGCTGGACTGGGTTGTCTCCAAGCCCCTTCCTTGGCTGAACTCTTGAGTTTGCAGTTCTAGTCCAGAAGCATTGAACGTAGCCTGGAGGGACAGTTCAGCCACTGTGTAGTCATAGCAGTAATAGTTCTCACCACCATTTGTTCAGCAGCTGTGAAATACCACATGTTTTGCCTGCATTCTCTGCAGTCTTCACCTCTTCTCACAGGTGATAAAATTGAAGGTCAGAGAAGAGAAAGGACTTGTCCAGGGGCACACAGCCAGTTTTTCAGCAGATCCAGGATTTGCATCAGCGTCACAGCCCAGGTTTCTTTCTCTAACACAGGTGCTACGTTCTTTGCTCTCGTCTCCGCCTCTTGCCTCCCAGTGCCCCTCACCCACTGCAGGGCAGGGCGAGCCACTCGCCGAAGGTGCCCTTCCCGTCCATGCAAGACTTGGCTCCACCCGATAGGAGGAGGAGACTGCAGGCTTCAGTGTGATGTTCAACATCATGATAGCTATTATTTGTCGAGCTAAGTACCTAACATTGTCACAATCTAGGGGGGGAAATCTACAACTTAAAAATAATCTCCAAGTTCCAGATGAGTCTTAGAAAAGTATTAATAAATGTGAACATCCAGCTACACAGTGGAGCCTCAGCTGCTGAATGGTTTTTGCAGCATTTCGTTCGAATCAACCACACTTATTGAATGTCAGCTACAATCAAAGCTTCTGATTACTGATGCTTGGAGAAACTTGAGCAGGAGAGCTGTGGGCCCAAGCCGTGTTTTACAGATGAGCAGACAGCAGCCTGGAGAGGCAAGTGGTTGACCCACCATCTCACAGCTGCTCAGTGGTATCCAGACTCCTGGGGCCAGTATTCTGTGAGCTGCTTCCCTGGGCATCTGGCATGCAGGTCCAAAAACTGTGCTGTGATGGGGATGCTGTACCCCATATCTCTCCATCCATCCCTATGTCACCCTGAGACCCAGCACCTCCTCCTCCATGAAGCCTTCTTTACTCCCCATTCGGGGGCCTGCCTCCCTCTGCTCCCCCAGCACCTGTGGGGCCACACTCTCTCCCAGCTGGATGCCTCCAAGGCAGGAAAAGGGGCCCTTCCAGCCTTGCTTAGAGCCTCTGTGTTCAGGGTTTGCTCTTACAGGAAAGAGTGCTCAGAATTATCAGGGAGGCCAAATGGGTGTCAGGCCCATTGTCCTAGGATTGAGGTTCTTAAGTGCTTCAGTCCACAGGCTTCTTTGAGAATCTGCAGAATGCTATGGACCATCTTCCCAGGGAAAAAACAAACACATATTCATATACAAGTTTGTAGATGATTTCAGAGGGCTCACAGTCCCCTTGAAGTCCATCCTTGGGTCTCTGGACCCCAAAAGCCCCACACTTGGAAATAAATGGAAAAACAGGCAGAGGACATGTTTGCTCGCTGAACATCTCTTATTTACATCCTCATTTACTACCCCTGGAACAGTGAGAAAAGAGAGGCGGCATTACCCAGGGATTGCCCCTGGTGGCACCGGCCTCACTAGGTGGGTTTATTTCCATTATTATAGTAATTTTCAGGCTGCGGGCTACAATTTTCACTTGCAGTGAGGTATTAAATTGAAATTACCCTAGATGTAATTGTCATACAGAACGATCCTGGACACAGGGAAATGAATGTCTTTTCAAGACACAGGTTTATTGCATATGCCGAGTTTTAGGGCTCAGCCTCTTTAAACATGCCAGATTTTGGTGTAGGTATTCGGGCATCCGAGGTCGGGAATCAGCACGGTGTGGTGGGCTGGAGCTGCTTGCCCAGAACATGGTGAGATCTCGGCAGGCCAAGATCGGCACAGACTGGGCTGCGGAGCCTGAGTTTGAGCGTGGGCTTGTGCGGCTGCCAGAAACCACTGTGCAATGCCTCAGGGACGCGGGAAGCCCCACACGGATGTTCTGTTGTTGTTGCTGTTCAGTTGCTCAGTCGTGTCTGACTGTTTGCGACCCCAGGGGCTGCAGCATGCCAGACTTCCCTGTCCTTCAGTATCTCCTGCAGTTTGCTCAAACTCATGTCCATTGAGTTGGCTATCCAACCATCTCATCCTCTGTCACCTCCTTCTCCTCCTGCCCTCAATCTTTCCCCACATCAGGGTTTTTTCCACTGAGTCAGCTGTTTGCATCAGGTGGCCGAAGTATTGGAACTTCAGCTTCAGCGTCAGTCCTCCCAATGAATATTCAGAACTGATTTCCTGTAGGATTGACTGGTTTGATCTCCTTGCTGTCCAAGGAGAACTCTCAAGAGTCTTCTCCAGCACCACAGTTGGAAAGCATCAATTCTTCAGTGCTCAGCCTTCTTTAGGGTCTGTGTCAGTCGCCCAGTCGTCTCTGACTCTTTGCATTCCCATTGAATATAGCCCACCAGGCTCCTCGGTCCATGGAATTCTTCAGGCAAGAATACTGGAGTGGTAGCCATTCCCTTCTCCAGAGGATCTTCCCAGCTCAAGGATCAAACCTGGATTTCCTGCATTGCAGGCGGATTCTTTACCATCTGAGCCACCAGGGAAGCCCCCAAATGGCCTGTATATCCACTTAATTCGACTCTAAGCCCAAGTTCCCCGAGGTTGGTAGGAGATCTCGCTGTAATCATCCTCAGAGCTTCCTTTCCATGCAGGAGGACCAGGTGAGGCTCTGGGGTCTTACATGGTGCTGTGCAGCTGTGGTGGCCCCACCAGACCCCAGGCATCTGTCCACTCCAGTGATGCCCACGTTTCCAGCCCTTTATGTCTGCTCTGTCTCTAAAGTCCTTCCTGTCCTGCTGTCTTTCCTTCTCCAGATGCACCCTGCTGGTGTACTGCGCAGACCTCCCTCCCACCAGCATCATCATCGCCTTCCACAACGAGGCCCGCTCCACTCTGCTCAGAACCATCCGCAGGTAAGAGCCTTCCTGTCTGTCAGCCTCCGGGCTGGCCCTCGGTGAGGGTGTGTCTGCTTACTGGGGACTGGTTCAAGTGTTTCTAAGCACCCGCCAGGCGCTGCTCAGCGCTCTCCACGTGTGTCCACTAGGGTACTCACTCCTCACACTCCTATGAGGGTGGCCTTTATCCTGTTATATGGGAGGAAAGACGGAGGCCGAGTGACCTTATGGAAGGTCACTGAGAGTCACAGAGGACTTGACCCCAGCGCACTTGCCCTTAACCACTGCACAGGTTGCCTCTAGGACAGGAGTTCACATTTTCACAGCCAACGAGGGAGCTGGGGCCCCGAGAGGCTGAATACATCCTCCACCCCCAGCATTCAGCTGGGGTTAGAACTCTGGTCTGCCAGGTGTGCCCTGCCTAGCCCATCCCCTGCCCCTCCATTGCCTCCCGCACCCCCACCAGGGACCGTGGTGCAGGTCAGATCAGCCCAAAGGGAACAGCTGATGTCTGCTTTCTTGTCCATCACCTTGTATTCCAGCCCCGGTTCCCCTCAGGCCTCTCTGTCCACCTCAGCTCCTAGTCAGGGCCAGGCCCTTGCTCTGATCGATGTTTTCTCGCTGTGTGTGGCCCGCGTGGATTTTCAGTATGCAGCGCCCGCCCTCAGCAGAACTCCCCTTAGAACACAGTGGGGCCCTGGAGACTTGGCCGGGAAAGCCTCGCCTCCCCTGCCTCTCAGAAGACCCAGGTTGTGTCAGCTCCCCTTTCCCACGCCACACGCCTTCCTTTCCTCTGGAGCCCCTCCCGTGGCCGCCCTCCCTCCAGCATCACCTGGGCCGCCCCTCTCACGCAGGTCCTCAGCATCACTGGCCCCTTAGCTGGCACCACTGTCACTGAGTCCCCTGGAGGACAGACGTGCCTGAGCTCATGCTCTCAGGGACTGGCCACTGCTGTGCCCACTTCACAGCAGAGGAAACTGAGTCAGATACACTAAATTAAGGCCTACTGTTGCTCGGCTGATGACAGTGAGGCAGAGTTTCGACCCTTGCACTCTGACCTCAGAGTTCTCAGCAGCCTGACTGGGCAAGGCTAGTCCCAGAGGCAGCGTTCAGCTTCTCTGGGGGAGCAGTTGGCACCAGAATGCCCCCAGTCACACTTCCAGCAGAGCAGGGGCTGGCCTTGGGGTAAACTGCCCCACGTCCCTGGAACACAGCCCCTTACAGCCCGTCCTGATCTGCTAGCCCATCACATGATCAGCTGATTCCAGAGAGAAGCAGGTGAGATTAAATGTGGGCCAAGAGTACGATCAAGCACAGCCAAACTCTTGCCATTTCCATCACCAAGCCACACCTTCCGCTCTCTTTCCCATTGCAGAGAGTTGTGAAGAGTCAGACTTTTACTTTTCACTTTCATGCATTGGGCATGGCTGTGGGCAGGCGGGGTGGTCCGGGTGTTGGGAGGGTGTCGGTAACAGGCTGACTGTGATGGTGGGTAGTGTCTTCAGCGCCACCTGTCACTCATGATGCATGTCCACTATGCAGGGCCATTGTGTCCCTTGGAAACTCAAGAGCGCACAACACAAATGCGCTGTCTTAGCCTGGCACTTCCCACATCTCTGGGGGCAGCTGTCCGTGCCCAGCTATCCTTGGCCACAGACTGACTGGTTCCTCCTGCCAGCTGCTTGTCCCATCTGTCCTGGTTTCTGCATTCACCCCACAAGCCACTGCCTGATTCAAATTTGATTTCCCAGCAAGGCTTCAGCTCTTGACAAGAAAATGTCCCAAGTCACTGTCAGGTGTCACCGTGAGTCTGGACGTAGATTAATAAACTGCCTTTGTGATCTGTGAGCTGGTGCAGTTGTGTGCAGGCACAGGGCTCAGCGGTGGTTCAGTTGATGATTTACCGGGTCTCTTCTGCTGAAGGGAGAAGGAGATGGTACCCACTCCAGCACTCTTGCCTGGAAACTCCCATGGACGGAGGAGCCTGGTGGGCTGCAGTCCATGGGGTCGCGAAGAGTCGGACACGACTGAGCGACTTCACTTTCACTTTTCACTTTCATGCATTGGAGAAGGAAATGGCAACCCACTCCAGTGTTCTTGCCTGGAGAATCCCAGGGACAGGGCAGCCTGGTGAGCTGCCATCTATGGGGTCGCACAGAATCAGACACAACTGAAGCAACTTAGCAGCAGCTTCTGCTGAAGGGAGAATGGAGTTTCTGAACCTTGCAGACAAAGCAGGTCCATGGGGAGCAGAGGGAAGTGATTGCACAGTGCCAGACCACAGCCTCCCCCGCCATGCAAGGTCGCATCTGGGCATGTCTGCCAGATGTTTCCATGAGGGCACCAGAGCATCCGAGAGAGGGTCCCTACCTTCCAGGCTGGCCACGCACCTCCATCCCGCTCAGTATAGACACACACATACACACACACACACACACACACACACACTCACACTCCCTCAGGGATCTCTTCTGGGCTCCTTCTCTGCATATCTCAACTCTTACGCTTAATGCATTTTCCCAGACATAATCCTCAGTGAACTGTTGGTGAAAGCCTGTATCCTATTCATGTCTTACCTACCCTCCTGTGGCATCCGGATCAGTCCTACAGCTTAGAGTGCCCTGGTTAATTGGGATAAAAGACTGAGAACTGTGCTGCCCGAGAGCAGCCATTCCTGGGTCTGTATGGCTCTGGAGCACTTTTAAAGGGGCCCCCCACCTGGGATCTGAAGACCTGTGTCAAGTCCCCACCCTACCTTTTCCTGGCTTTGTGACCTTGGGCATGTTGTTAGCCACATTGGTATTGATGATGGTAAAAATACCATTCATGTTTCAAGTTCTGTCACATTTCCCGCAAGAAGACTACCCTGGAACATTTGGGGGTGGTTATAATGTGAGGACCCTGACCCCCCATGTTTCCTTACACTGTGTTTATGTTCTCGGGGGCACTTCAGGAACTGCCCCCAGACTCATCCCTTTCAGCTCTAAGACGTATTTCTCTTTCTCTTTCTGCTGTTCCTCCAGCTCTTTATAATAGTAATAATGATACTTTATGATAATAATATTAATTTGTTAGTATTAATATTAATGCTGAGTTTTATGGTCCACAGAACACATTCCCTGATTGGGAGCCCCATCGGGGTCTGTGAAGTCAGGCTGCACATAGTGAATGGAGGCCAAGGCCACAGAGCTGGGAAGTGCAAGAGCCAGGACTCAGGTTTCTGGCTTCCTGGGGGGAATCTGGGGCAGTAGGGGTCTGCCCCAGTGTCTCTGTCACCAGCCTGAAGGAGGGCCTCCCTGGAGGCCCTGGTGCCTGCACTCTGGGGAGGGAGGGCATACTTGTCAGAAGGCCCCATGACCTGCCAGATGCTACACCACACTCTGCTGGGTGCCTTGCTGGCCGAGGCCAGGACCTCTTTTCTGCCTCTCCGGAACTTCAGTGTGAGCCAGCTTCCCCCCTCAGACCCTGTGGTCCATGAAAACTGCAGAATGGGGGCCCGAGAGCCAGGTGTGAACAGATGGTCTTAACATCATCAGCGGGCAGAGTGGAAGTGACTTTTAGGGGTGGAGGTGAGGGAGATTACTTCTGGGAACTCCCACGGCCAGGTGTCACTTGCCTTGGGAATCCATACTTCCCTTGATTCCCTGTTCTGTCGCACAAATAAATCATTAGCCACTGGGAGGGAATGGAATGAAGAGCACTTCCGGTCTCACTTTTGTCACTGATGGAAGGATCTTTTCTAAGGTGTTTTTCATCTTCGAGTGAGTGAGTTGCCCAGTTCCGAGACCCCGGGGACTATAGCCCATCAGGTTCCTCTGTCCCTGGAATTCTCCAGGCAAGAACACTGGTGTAGGTAGGCATTCCCTTCTCCAGGAGATCTTCCCAATCCTAGGGATCGAACCTGGGTCTCCTGCATTGCAGGCAGATTCTTTACCATCTGAGCCACCAGGGAAGCCCAGTTTTCATATTTAGTTCTCTAGAATTTGGGTGGCTTTGCTGCCAGGCTCTGGCAAGGGAAAGATGCTTGAGGAACTGGGTGGGGAGGACTGAGTTGCCCTCTGGTTCCTCCCACCCAGCATCTGGCCAGGCCTTGGTCTCTCTGCCCAACCCTGCCCAGGTTCCTACATAAGCCAGGGGAGGGGGCTGGGAAGGTGCACACGGGTCACTCAGAGCCAGGCAGAGGCACGATGGGGTGGGTGATGGGGGGAGGGAGAGAGTCACGGTCTTGATGAGTTAGGGCACTTTTCTCACTTAAGGACAGAGAAAAGCCCTGAACAGCAGTTTCTATTGACTGCTGCTGCCACGAGTCCTTGTATATATATGAGACTTAGGGCCTCCTCTTTCCTTTTGGAGCATCCTCCTGCCCCCTGCCTCCTATGGGGGTTCTGGAGCATGGCCAGTTTATATCTTGATTCTCCTTGCTGTGGCTTTTTGTAATAATCTAGATTTAGAGGAGCAGCCTCTCAGATTAAAGTGGTAAAGAAATTGGATGCTGGGGCCAGATATTCCCACTCTGTCCTTACCAGCTGTGTGACATCTGGGCATCTCTGCACCTCTCTGCCTCAGTTTCCTTTTCTGCACAACAGGAATACTGTTAATAACAGCCTCAGATGATTGTGGCGAGGAGTGAAGGGGTTCAGGTGGTTAAAGGCCTTGGAACATGCCTGGTACAGAGTGAGCCCGGACAGGCGACAGAACGTACCAGGAGGCACCTCCAGCCCAGGCAGACAGTAGGGTTCTAATGCCATGGCTCCCAAGCTTGAGTGGACATCAGAATCCCCTGGAGAGCTAGTCAAAAGAGTTTCCTGGGCCCCACCCCCAGATAGTCCAACTGAATACATCTAGAGTAGGGCCCAAGAATTTGTGTTTCTAACAAGTCCCCAGGTGACACTGAGGCTGTGCCAGCTCCAGGATCACACGTTGAGAACCAGAAGTGAAGTGTGAAGTTTTGGTCGCTCAGTTGTGTCTGACTCTTTGCGACCCCACGAACTGTAGCCCGCCAGGCTCCTCTGTCCATTAGGTTTCTCCAGGCAAGAATACTGGGGTGGGTTACTATTTCCTACTCCAGGGAATCTTCCGACCCAGAGACTGGACTTGGATCTCCTGCACTGCAGGCAGATTCTTTACCATCTGAGCCTCCAGGGAGACAGTATCCTCACAATTATCAAGCCCCAGATTCCAAGAGCGGAATCTGCTGCGCGCCAGGCAGGGTGCTAAGCTTGTTTCCTGTGTTTCCTGCGGCTGAGGCGGTTGTGCTGGTGGTTCCATACTTTCTGAAGGTCTCCAGCTAGTGACTGGCAGATACACAGACACAGCACTTGAACCCAGACACAGCACTTGAACCCAAGACGGCCTGACTCCAGAATGACTAAACTCAACTGTCAACCAGCCTCAGGTCTTCATTCAGCTGGCATTTATGGAGCGTCTGATAAACGCTGCCTGCATAGAGCCTCGTGCAGTTCAGAAAGCAATTTCAAATACATTTCCTCATTTCATACACACAAAAGCCTGTGAAGTAGGTCAAGTATTAATATCGCCTGCCTTTACAAGGAAAATGTAATTACAGATGGAAATGAAGGCTGGGAGCTGCCTGGCATCCTGCTCAGGATCACACAGTCGTAGATAGTGGAGGCCACATGGCCTCCCACGCTGCTGTAACCAGCCGCCTCTCGGGGGGGGGGGGGGGGGAG